>JARUPY010000590.1:0-123029 GCA_029817715.1 Melastoma dodecandrum
CCAGGCCCGCGCCGGTACGCCTCCCCGGTCGGGTCGCCCTCGGCGAGCAGCGGCACCTCGACGTCGCTGAGCAGGTCGCCCGCCAGCAGCACCCGCTCGCGTTCGATCCAGCACGCCGTGTGGCCGATGCTCGTGGGCGTCCGTCACCAGCACGCGCGGACCTCCGGACCGTGCCAGGTGCACCGTTCGCTCCCCCGGCAGCGGTCGCACGGGCGGCGGCCCGGCGTACAGGGTGAGCGGGAACCCGGGGCCGAGCTCGCCGAGCATCGCGTCCCAGCCCGTCGTCGCCTGCGCCGCGGTCGGTGCGGAGCCCCACCGCGGCACGACCGGCAGCGACCGGTGCCAGAGCACGTGGTCGTAGTGCCCGTGCGTCGACAGCCCGGCAGACGAGGTGCCCGCGCGTGAGGATCCGGAGGTCGTGCGCGATCGCCTCGAGGTCGTCGGGCGTCCAGGCGGAGGAGTCGACGAGCAGCGCCTCCCGTCGCGCGCCGAGCACGAGCGTGCTGGTCGTGCGCCAGCGCCGGCTCGTCGCCACCCACACCCGCTCGGTGAGCGGCCGGAACCGACGCAGCATCATGCCGACGACGCTACCGACGCCGGGGCGCGGCCTTGCGCCATGGGCCGGGGTGCCCCTCGTGTTCATTGTCGGGGCGGGAGGGTGGCGGGGTGCGGGCGGACGGACGAGGCCGAAGCAGGAGCGGCTTGCGTCGCCGGCTGTATTGCGCCCGGGGGCGAGGCGCAGGCGGACATCGAGGCCTACCGCGCCGGCGGAACCGGACCGCGGCGACGGCCGAGGGACTGCCCCGCCCGGCGCGGCGCCGGAGCGCGGCGCCCGTCCGTGGCGGGCCGGGCTCGTCGTCCTCGGTGCTCGCAGCCCTGCTGCTCGCCCACCCGGCCGCGCCGCGCCCGGGACCGAGCCCGACACGGTCGGTGCCCGGCTCGCTCGCGGTGCCGGCCGCGGACCGCGCGCGCTTCCTCCGGGAGCTCGACGCCGGACGGGATCCGCAGCTGCTCGCCTACCTCGACGCGCACCCCGCGGTGGTGCTGAGCCGCCTCCGGGCCGCGGGTCGCGCCGCCAGCACCGAGTACACCGGCACCGGCTCGGTCAGCGTGGCCGCTGTCGCCCACCACCGCCGCCGACCGGGCCGGGCACCTGACCGTCGTCCTCCTGCTCGACCGCGACACGGCGTACGAGTGGCAGGCGACATCGCTGCAGCAGACCAACGACCGCTCCGGGCCGGAGCCGCCGATCGCGGAGCACACGGGCACCGCCGACCGGGGCGCTCCGGTCAGCGGCACCGTCGGGTACGGCGGCGGCGTGCCGACCCGGTTGACGCTGCTGCTGCCCACCGGCACGCGGTGGGCAGCAGTTCGTCGTGTACTCGAACTGAGGGTCAGGCGGCGTCGGCCAGCTCCTCCACCGGCGACCCCGCGAGCGGCACCGGCTCGGCCGCGGTCCGGCGGCGGATCCGCGCGGCGAGCACCACGAGCGCGGCCGTGGCGCCGAGCGCCGCGAGGGTGAGGAAGCCGGTCTCGTAGCCCTGCTCGGTCGGGATGCCCGGACGTGGAGGCGGTGGCCCGTCACGATCGCGGTGAGCAGGGCGGTGCCGAGTCGCTCGCTGCCGATGGTGCGGAGGTTCGCGTTCACGCCGCTCGCGACCCCGGTCTGGGTCGGGGCGACGCTCTGCACGACGATGGTCCGTCATCGCCGCGAACCCGGACGCCGAAGCCCGATGCCGGAACACCGCCGCGGCGATCGCGAGCGCGGCGGCCGAGGAGTGGAGCAGCGCGAGCGATGCGGTCGAGCCCGTGAGCAGCAGCGCCGCGCCGATCAGCTGCATCCGGGGCGCGCCGACCCGCGAGATCGGGCCGATCAGGAACCCGGAGGCGGCCATCGATGACGAGCATCGGCAGCATCAGCAGGCCGGACGCGGCGACGGAGGTCGCCGGAG
The DNA here is from genome assembly GCA_029817715.1 of Melastoma dodecandrum. Lineage (NCBI taxonomy): Eukaryota > Viridiplantae > Streptophyta > Magnoliopsida > Myrtales > Melastomataceae > Melastoma > Melastoma dodecandrum. The sequence goes on from JARUPY010000590.1 coordinate 1,953, forward strand.
GCCCCATCCGGTGCTCGCCGGGGTCTGCGCGAACCGCGGGAAGTAGGCGAACACGCCGAACATGCCCGCGCCGAAGAACACGGCCGCGATGTCCGTCGACCAGATCGCCGGGTCGCGGAGCATCCGGAGGTCGACCAGCGGGTTGGCGGCGTGCAGCTCGACCCAGGCCCACGTCACGAGCAGCACGGGGGCGGAGGCGAACAGGCCGATCGTGCGCGGCGAGGTCCAGCCGACCTGCGCGCCGGTGGCTGAGCGGGATGAGCAGCGCGACGAAGCCAGCCTGTCAGGAGGGCGGCGGCGAGCAGGTTCACCCGGCCGGCGGCACGGGCGCCGGTCGCCGGCACCCAGCGGAACGTCAGCACGGCGCCGACGGCCATGCCGACGATCGGGATCACGAACAGGCCGCGCCAGCCGAGCGCGGCGGAGAGCGGACCCGCGAGCACCGTGCCGAGGCCGCTGCCGATCGCCATCACGGCGGAGAACCCGCCGATGCCGGCCGCGAGCGACCGTGCGGGCAGCACGTCCCGGAGGATGCCGAACGCGAGCGGGAACATCGCCCCGCCGAAGCCCTGCAGCACCCGGGCCGCGATCAGCACCCCGAGGGTCGGTGCGAGCGCCGCGGCGACGCTGCCCACCGCGACGGCGGCGAGGCACAGGAGGAAGACCCGCCGCTTGCCGGCGAGGTCGCCGACCCGGCCGAGCAGCGGCGTGGCGACCGCGGACGTGATGAGCCAGGCGGTGATCGCCCAGGTCGCGCCGGCGGCGTCGGTGTGGAGGTCCTGCTGCAGCACGGGCAGCACGGGGACGAGCAGCGACTGGAGCGTCGCGAAGGTGAGCGCAGTCACGGCGAGCGCCGCGAACGTGCGGGAGGGAGAGGGGGACATCGTGCTCGATTTCTCGATAGACGGCGTAGAGTGGAGGCTGTCTCCGTTCGGAGGCTGCCTCCGGTTACAGGGTCCCACCGTAGCGGAGGGTGCCTCCGGTTTGCAACCCGAAGAGGTTCCCATGTCCACCGCACTCGACGAGATCACGGCGAAGAAGCCGCGCCGCGCCGACGCCCTCCGCAACTACGAGGCGCTGCTCGCGGCCGCTCGCGACGCCTTCGCCGAGCAGGGCACCGAGGCGTCCCTCGCGGACATCGCCCGCCGTGCCCAGGTCGGCATCGGCACGCTGTACCGCAACTTCCCCACGCGCGACGACCTGATCGAGGCCGTGTACGTGAACGAGATCGAGTCGCTCGTCGCGACCGCCGACGCCCTCCGGGACGTGGAGCCCTGGTCCGCGCTCGAGCGCTGGCTCGACCGCTTCGTCGACTACGTCGGCACGAAGCACGTGCTGATCGAGGCGATGAACCGCGACTCCGACGTGATGGCCGCCTGCCGGTCCGCGATGTACGACGCCGGGGCTCCGGTGCTCGAGCGCGCGCAGGCCGCCGGCGTCGCCCGGAAGGACGTCGGGATCACCGACGTCGTCCGCCTGGTCGCGGGTGTCGCGGGCGTCGCCGCGGGCGACGACCAGGAGCGCCAGCGCCTCGTCGGCTTCGCGGTCGACGGCCTCCGCGCCCGCTGATCCTTCGCGGATCCGGAGATCTTCGGCGACACCCCGTCACCGCGCCTCCGGAGGCGGCGTGTCGGCGAGTTCTTCCGGATCCGCGAGACCTGCCCGGGATCAGGCGGCCCGTCGCGCCTCGTCGGGCCACCCGTTCAGGTGCGTGACGCCGCCCGCCGCGTCCACGAGCCGCGCGGGGAACGCTGCCGCGCAGAGCCGGTGCAGCGCCGTCGCCCCGTCGACGATCGCGGCGGTCGTGAGCGTGTTCGCCCGCACCGCCGTGTCCGCGGCGACGGAGACGCTGCGCCACACCGGCGTCGCGGGCCGGCCGGTGCGCGGGTCGAGGATGTGGTGCATCGGCTCCCCCGCGCGGGTCCACCGCCGGTGCTGGGTGCTCGACGTCGCGAGCGCCCAGCCCGACGGCAGCGACACCTGGCAGCCGGAGTCGCCCGTCAGGTCCTGCACGGTCACCTGCCAGCCGCCCTCGGGGTGTCGGCCCGCGCGCAGCGAGGTCGCCGCCGAGGTTCATGAGCACGCCGCAGCGCAGCGTGCCGGCGACGGTCGCGGCGATCGCGTCCGCCGTGCGGGCCGTCGCCGTGGCGCCGAGGTCGAGCTCGACACCGTCGGGCACGATCAGCAGGTCCTGCTCGAACCGCACCGAGCGCCAGCGGGCCGGCGGCGCGACCACCGCGCGGACGGGCGCGCCGTCGTCGATCACGAGCCGGAGGTCCCGGTCGTAGTCGACCGCGCGCAGCGGCCGCCCGAGCGTCGGGTCGACGATCCCCGCGGTGGCGGCCGCCGCGTCGAGCGCGACCGACATCAGGTCGGCGAGCACCGGCGAGACCGGACGCCCTCCGACGCCCGGTCCCGGAGGCGCGACACCTCGGAGTCGTCGCGGAACCGGTCGCACGCGTCGCCGACGAGCGCGATGCGCTCCGCCGCCATCGCGCACGCCGCGTCGAGCCGCCCCGGCTCGGGGACGAGCACCTCCGCGGTCGGGCTCCACACGGGCCAGGCACGCGTCGCGACGGTCACGAGCCGCTCGAGGTCGTCTGGCTGGCCCCGCTCCCGGTCGTGAGGGTGCCCGCCGACGACGAGGTCGCGGTCGTCGAGGTCGAGCTCGACGCGGTGGACGTCGCCGCGTTCTCGATCGCGATCCACGTCCCGATCGATGCGATGCCCGTGATCCCGGTGCTCGCGAGCGCGATCGCCGCGGTCCAGTGCCGGACGGCCTTCCTGCCGGTGTCCCTGATCCCCATGCGTCCACGGTCGGCGACCGCCGTGAGCGCCCCCGATGCCGACCCGATGAGCGGGCTGTGGGTCGTCTGTGCGGCACCCGCACGCCCGGCATGCGCTCGATCAGTCGAGCCGTGCCAGCCGGGCCCGGAGGACGGAGTAGACGCCGGACGCGATCCACCCGACACCGATCACCACGAGGACGACCCGGCCGAAGGGCAGCCCGGCGAACGTGCGTAGCGCGCCGTCCAGGCCCGACGCCGCGTTCGGGTCGGTCGTGATCGCGGCGACCACGAACAGGACGCCGACGACCGCGATCGCCACACCGCGGGCGATGTATCCGACCATCCCGAGGGCGACGACCGCGCGTCCCCGGTCGGCCCGCGGGCACCCGGATCGTCTTCACGAAGCGCTTCGTCGCCCCCTGCACGACGAGCGCGGCCCCGATGCCGACCACGACGACTCCGGCGATCACCAGCAGGACCTGCCCGCCCGGGAGGCTCAGGACGGTCGCGCTCCCCTTCCTGCTGGTCGCGCTCGAGGAGGCGCCGGCACCGATCACGATCCGCAGCGCCGTCACGCCCACCGCCGCGTAGACCACGGCCTTGCCCCAGGCCTTCAGGCGCCGCGTCCACGCGTCGTTCGCGTCCCGGTCCCGGACGAGCGCGCCGTCGAGGACCAGCTGCACGGCGAGCGCGAGGCCGCAGATCGCGATGAGCCAGACGAGGACGGCGCCGCCCGGCGCCCGGGCGATCGAGTCGAGGGCCCCGGACTGGTCCGCCTGCTGGCCCCCGCCCTGCACGGCGACCTGGATCGCGATCACCCCGACGAGCGCCTGCACGACGCCGCTGGCGGCGAAGCCGGACCGCGCGACGGCACGGAACCCCGTGCCGCGCGTCAGCCGCTCGGCCCGGCCTGCGACCTCGTTCGTCACGCCCGCACCCCCGTCCCGCACACCGACCCGCGTGCGGCGGCTCCACGCTTAGAGGGGCGGCCCCGTCGTGGGGCCACCCCTCAGTGAACGCTCAGGCCGGGGTCAGCAGCGTGCTGAGCCGCCCGCGGACGGTGCGGGTGTACTCGTCCGCGAGCACCTCCAGGTCCCCGGCCTCGAGACCGTCGTACGCGTCGCGCACCACATCGGCCGGGTCGCCCTTCGTGACGTCCATCCCGGCGGTCATGGGCGTGTCCGTGAACGCGAGGTAGAGGCCGAGCACGTGCACGTCGTGCGGCTCCAGCTCGAGCCGCAGGGCATCGGTGAGGTTCCAGACCGCGGCCTTCGTCGACCCGTAGGCGGCGAGGAACGGCCGCGACTTCCAGCTGGCGACGGAGGCGACGTCCACGATCGCGCCGTGCGCGGCCACGATCGCGGGGGCGAACGCCTTCGTCACGGCGAAGAGGCCCAGCACGTTCGTCTCGAGGAGGGCGCGGTACTGGTCGACCTCCGTCTCGAGCAGGGTCGGCAGCATGAGTGCGACGCCCGCGTTGTTGATGAGCACCGTCGTGTCGGCGGCCGCCGCCGCGGCCGCGGCGATGGACGCGGGATCGGTGACGTCCGAGCGCGAGCGGCACGACGCGCGGGTCGTCCCACTGCTTCGGCGTGCGCGCGGTCGCGTAGACCTTCGCGGCGCCGCGGTCGAGCGCCTGCTGGACGAACTCGGAGCCGAGCCCGCCGTTCGCGCCGGTGACGAGGACGACGGCGGAGTGCAAGGAGGTCATGCGGGGTTCCCTTCGGTGACGGTGGTGCGGACCGCGCGACGGGCGCGGACGAACGGGGCGGCGCCGGCGACGACCGCCAGCACCGAGAGCAGGATCGAGCCGGTCGCGATCGCGTCGAGCAGGCCCGCGCGGGTCGCCAGCTGGCCGAGGCCGATCGCCGCGACCGCCTGGACGGCGTAGCCGACGAAGTAGACGCTCGACACGGTGGCGGCGCGGTGCGCAGCGGGCGCGAGCTCCGCGGCGACCCCCACGCCCGCCGAGAACAGCAGGCTGTAGCCGATCCCCGTCAGCACGATCGAGACGAGGAACACCGGCAGCGAGGCGATCGCGCTCGCGGTCACGAGCGTGGCGAGGCCGGCCACCATCCCGACGGCGCCGACCGGGGCGGTGCGGGAGGCGCCGGCGCGGCGGGCGATCAGCGCGGTCGCCCCGATCGTGGCGGCCGACAGCGCGAGCACGCCGCCGATCACGAGCGGTGCGCTGGTGCCGATCAGCTGCACGGTCACGTCCGCGCCGAGCGCGAGCACGACGCCTCCGGTGCCGTACGCGGCCGCGACACCGAGCGCGCCCTGCGCCACCACGGGCTGCATCGAGCGGGGCACGCGGAGCACCTGCACGACGCGACCCTCCCCGCGGGCGCCCGACGGCAGGCGCAGCGCGAGGAGGAGCGTGACCACGATCGCGCCGAGCAGCGGCCAGTACGACGCGTGCAGCGGGTCGCCGATCCAGGTGAGGAACGCTCCGCCCACGAGCAGCGCGACCGTGAGACCGCCGGCGGTCGACGCCGTCGCGATCGCGCCGGCGAGATGCCCCCTGCCCGGCCTCGCGTACTCCGCCAGCGCGGCGGTCGCGGGGCTGAGCGCGAACCCGACGCCGGCACCGGTGACCACCCGGCCGACGATCAGCAGGCCGATCGACGGCGCGAGGGCGAAGGCGAGGGTGCCGACCGCCATCAGCGCCAGGCCGAGCACGATCGCCGCGCGTCGGCCGATCCGGTCGCTGATGCCGCCGAACAGGCCGAGCACCACGAGCAGGGCGAGCGGGTACACGCCGAACACCACGGTCGTGAGCGCCGCGGGCACCTCCCAGATCCGGCCGTAGAACGGGTAGACGACGGAGGGGGCGCCGCTCGTCCAGAGGGCGAGCGCGGCGGTGAGTGCGGCCGTGGCGAACGCGGTGGCGCGGGATGCGGTCTGCATCGGGGTCTCCATCCGGAGTGGGTGCGAGGTCGGGCTGAGTTGGTGGATCCAACGTAGCACCTGGAGCGGAATTCCCAACTCTGGAGTACGATGACCAGCATGCCGCTCACCGACCCGACCGGCGGGACCTGCTCCATCGCCCGCACCATCACGACGCTCGGCGACCGCTGGTCGTTGCTCGTGCTGCGGGAGGCGGTGCTCGGCACGACGCGGTTCACCGACTTCAAGCAGCGGCTCGGCATCGCGAGCGACGTGCTGACCGACCGCCTCCAGTCCCTCGTCGACCACGGCGTGCTCGAGCGCGTCGCCTACCAGGACGAGGGCGCGCGGGCCCGCACCGAGTACCTCCTCACCGACGCGGGCCGCGAGTTCCAGGTGGTGCTCGGCGCGTTCGGCACGTGGGGGCGGGAGCACCTCGCCTCCGACGTCGACTCCGGGGTGCAGTGGCGCGACGTCGCGGGCAGGCCCGTGCGGGTCGCGTTCGTCGACGAGGACGGCGCCGTGCTCCGCGACGACGAGGTGACGGTCTCGCGCCGCTGACACCGGCCGGAGGATCAGGCCGCGACGGCGAGCCCGGTCCGCACCGCGTCGACCATCCGGGACCGGAACCGGAGCATCGACGGCGCACCCGGCGCGATCGCGTCGGCGCCGTGGTACATCCCGGGCACGCTGACGAACGACGCCCGCACGCCGGCCGCCTCCAGCCGCCGCACGTACTCGACGTCCTCCTCGAAGAACAGGTCGAGCTCCCCCACGCCGACCCACGCGGGCGGCAGCCCCTCGAGGCGCGTCCGGCGTCCCGGTGCCGCGTAGGGGCGGGCCTCGGACCCTCCGGGCTCGTGCCCGAGGTAGCTCGCCCAGCCGAACCGGTTCGAGGCCGGGGTCCAACCGAACCGGCCGCGCCCGTCGTCCTCGCGCAGCACGGTCCGGTCGTCGAGCATCGGGTACTCGAGCAGCTGGAAGGCGACGGGCACCTGCTCGTCGTGGGCGCGCTGCACGACCGCGGCCGCGAGGCCTCCCCCGGCGCTCGCGCCGCCGACGGCGATGCGCATCGGATCGACCTCGAGCGCCGCCGCCTCGGCGTGCAGCCACCGGAGCACGTCGAAGCAGTCGTCGAGCGGCGCCGGGAACGGATGCTCCGGCGCGAGGCGGTACTCGGCGCTGACGACGAGGATCCCGACCTCCGCGGCGAACCGGGCGCACAGGTCGTGGTCCATCGCGGCCTCACCGCCCACGTAGCCGCCGCCGTGGATCCACAGCAGCGCGGCGTCGGCCGCGCGTGGCCCGACCGGCTCGTAGACGTACGCCTTCGCCGCCGATCCGGGGATCGTGCGCGCCGTCATCCGCACGTCCGGCCGGATCGCCGGCGCCGGGCGGCTGATCCGGAGCAGCTGGAGGACAGCCCGGTTCGTCACGCTGAGCGGCAGCATGAGGAACGGCCGCCGCAGCTCCGGCGACACCGGCCCCAGCGCGGTGACCCGCCGGGCGACCCCGACCGCCGCCACCACTCCCGCGGCCCCGACCAACGTCCTCGCGCGCATCACGCCTCCCCTTCCGTCGGCAGGGAGTCTCTGCTCGCTGACGCAAAGACCGCTCCGAACGCGCGCGAGGGTCACACTGGTGCCGTGGAGCGCGACGACGCGGAGGACCTGCGGCGTCGCCTCTACTCGCCCGGCGCCTCCGACGACGACCTCGAGCGGTACCGGTCCGCGGCACCCGCACCGGCGGCGCCCCCGGCGCCCCCGGCGCCTCCGGCTCCCCCGCGGCGGCGGCGCCCGCTCGTGGTCGTCGTGGCGCTGCTCGTGCTCGTGGTCGCAGTGATCGCCGTCGGGCAGGGCGTCGCGGACCGTGCGCCGGCCGCGATCCCGCCCACCCCAGTGACGATGTCCGACCAGGACCGCCAGGACGTCGCGCACGACCTCGCCGCCGGCAACGGCGGCGGGATCGCCGCGTTCCTGCTCACCCACCCCTCGCCGCCGGCCCTCCGGGCCGCGACCCGGTTCTTCACGATCGAGCGGTCCGGGGTGGGCGACGCGACGGTCGACCTCGCCGCAGCGCCTCCGGAGACCTCCTCCGGGCGCGCGACCGTGCTGCTCGTGCTCGGTGCGCCGGGCGACGCGACGTGGAGCGCGTTCCGCCGCGCCGTCGGTCCCGACGGGACGGTGCGGCTCGTCCAGCAGCGACGCCGCGGCGGGCGGCAGGAGGCGGACGCGCTCACCCTCGACACGTTCCGGTACGCGCCCGGCGACCGCCCGGTGCGGCTCGCGGTCCAGGCGCCGGACGGCGTCCGCTGGGGCGTCGCGGTGGTCTACTCCGACTGAGGACCGCGGCTCCTACCCTGGCGGGGTGCTCCACCCCCGGTCCGCCCGCCTCGACGACCCCGACGCCCTCGCGATGGTCGAGGAGGTGCAGCGCTGGTACGTCGAGATCTACGGGCGGCCGCGACGACGACCCCGCCGACCCGGACGAGTTCGCGGCGCCGCACGGCGGGTTCCTGATCGGCGACCACGACGGCGCGGCGGTCGCGATGGGCGGCTGGTCGTTCCTCCCCGGTTCCCGCGACGCGGTGAAGATCCGCCGCATGTACGTGCGGCCGGAGGTGCGCCGCCTCGGCTACGCGGCCGTGCTGCTCGACCGGCTGGAGGCCGACGCGGCCGGCCGCCGGGGCGATCCGCGTCGCCCTCACGACGGGCACCCCGCAGGAGGCGGCGGTGCGGTTCTACCGGGCCCGGGGGTACGCGGACATCGAGCCGTTCGGCTTCCACGCGGACGGCGCGCGGTCGGTGCACCTGGGCCAGGCGCTCTGACGGGTCAGCGGTGCCCCTTCGGGTCGTCCTTCCCGTGCCCGTGCCGGCCGTGGTCGTCGCCCTTCCGGTCGTCCCTGCCGTGTCCGTGCCGGCCGTGGTCGTCGACCTTCGACACGGCGGGGTGCGGCGTGGCCGGCGCCGCCTGCGCGGACGTCACGGCGGCCGTCGTGACGAGGCCGGCGGTGAGCGCGGCGGCGGCGCCCGCGGCGAGCAGGACCCGGCGGCGGGACCGGTTCGGAGTGCGTGCGGACACGGATGGACCTCCTGATGGCCAAGTGGTTTCCAGCGGATGCGCTGTCCTCCGGTACGACGGATCGCGACCAGGTTCGGTTCAGGTCCGCCGCCTCCGGATCCGGCCGGAGCAGGATGTGCGCAGGAACGGTGGTGCGCGATGGCGGGTGCGGTCGAGCCGGTCGAGATCGACACGGCGGCGGGCGTGCTCGCGGTCCACGTGCTCGGCGCGGGGACGCCGACGATCCTCTGGCACGCCCTCTACTCGGACGGCTCCGGCTGGGGCTACCTCCTGCCCGCGCTGCTGCCCGGCAGGCAGCTGCTCGTGGTGGACGGTCCGGGATGGGGCCGCAGCGGGCGGCTGCGGCCCGGTGCCGGCGAGCAGGAGGTCGTGGACGCCGCCGACCGCGTCGCCGAGACCCTCGCGCCCGGCGTCCCCGTGGACTGGGTCGGCATCGGCTGGGGCGCCCGCGTCGGGCTGGGGCTCGCGGCGGGGTTCCCGAACCGCGTCCGCAGCCTCGTCGCCGCGATGGCGGACCCGGCGCCGATGCCCGCGGCGGAGCGCCGCACGGTCGGCCGGACCCTCCGCCGCCTCCGGGTCGTCGGTCCGATCGGCGGGGTCGGCCGCGCGATCGTCGCCGACCAGCTCTCCCCCGCCTCCGGCACCGAGCCGCAGACCGTCGGTGCGCTGCTCGACGCCCTCCTGCTCGCCGGACGCTGGCGGGCGGCCGCGTCCGTGCGCCGGTTCGACGTGCGCCGATCGGATCTCACAGCGCTCCTCCCGAGCGTCTTCGCGCCCCTGCTCCTCGTCTGCGGCGACGAGGCCAGCCCGTTCCCGGAGGCGCGGGCGGCCGAGGTGGCCGCGCTCGCCCCGTTCGCCCGCACCGCGGTCGTCCCGGACAGCCGGGGCCAGATCGCGCTCGACCGGCCCGCCGCGTTCGGCGCCGCGGTGCGGCGGTTCTGGAGCTCGCTGGAGTAGCGCTCAGCCGGCCAGCGCGCGGCCCGCCGCGGCCGCACCCGGGGACGCCCCCGCGAGCCGCAGGCACGCGCCGGCGATCGCGTCCGGCAGGTCGGCGGGCGGGTTCCCGTCGCGCCGCATCGGGATCACCATCTCGACCAGCTGGATGCAGCACGCCCCGAGGAACACCGCGTCGGCGTCCGGAGCGGCCGCGGCGCAGAGGTCGACGTAGGCCTGCTGCAGCTGCGCGCGGTCCCGCCGGAACCCGTCGAACCGCGGCTCCTGCACCTCCGGCGCGAGGTAGAGCGCGCCGATGTTGTGCGGCGTCGCGAGCAGGGTGCGGACGTCGACCGTCGCGAGCGCGTACAGGGCCGCCGCCGCGTCGTCGGCGTCCCGGAGGCGCTCCACGAAGTCGAGGCTCGGGCGGACGCTCGTCTCGAGCAGCTCGAGGAGCAGCTCGTCCTTCCCGGCGAAGTGGTAGTAGAGCGACGCCTGGCGGATCCCCACCCGCTCCGCGATCGACCGCGTCGTCGTGCCCGCGTACCCGCGCTCGGCGAACAGCGCCGCGGCCGCGTCGAGGATCTCCTCCCGCGCACCGACCGTCGACGACGACGGGGTGGTCCTCGGTCGCCCGACGCGGGTGGTCTCGCTCATCGCGTCGATGCTGCCACTGCGGCCCTGGAGGCGCGCCAGCCCCCGGAGGCGGTGATGTCGGTCGCGCCGCGCAGCGCGATCGGCTCCACCAGGAACCCGGTCACCCGCGACCCGTCCTCGAGCGCGACCGAGCCGATCGCCATCGGGGTCGGCAGCGCGGCGACGAACGCGCCGAGCCCCGCGGCCGGGAGCCGCCACACCTCCCCCGCGATTCGCCCTCCGCCGGTCTCGACCCGGACCAGCCCGGGCTTGGGCGGCACCGTGTCGAGCGCGTGCAGCCGGTACTGCGGCGCCGTCCGCACCGCGCGCACGAGCGTGCCGCCAGCGGCGACCAGCTGGTGGTTCAGCGGCTCGCCCGTGAGGTGCGCGCCGACCACGAGCAGCTCGAGCGGCGGGTCCTGGATCCGGCGGGCGAGCTCCGCGAGCACCCGGTCCGCGAAGGGCGCCCCCGTGAGCATCACCCCGAAGGGCAGGCCTTCCACCCGGCCGGCCGGCACGGCGAGGGCAGACCGGTCCAGCAGGTTCGCGAAGTTCGTGAACCGGCCCATCCGGCTGTTCGCCCCGAGCGGGTCGGCCGCGACCTCGGCGAGCGTCGGATGCCAGGTCGTGGTCGGCGTCAGGAGGGCGTCGGTGCCGTCGAGCGCCCCGAGCCCCGCTGTCGCGAGCGCGGCGAGCCGCTCCCGGTCGCGGACCCAGTCCACCGCGGTCACCTCGGCACCGGCGAGCACGATGCCGGCGACGGTCGGGTCGAGGTCGGTGCCGACCAGCTCGGGGTGCGCGGCGATGTGGCCGCCGACCGCGGCGGTGCGCTCCGCCACGAACGCGCCGCCGTAGAGCAGGGTCGCGGCCTCGAGCAGGGGTGCGATGTCGACCTCGACGATCACCGCGCCGGTCGCGGCGAACCCGGCGACGACGCCCTCGAACGCCTCCCGCCAGCCGTCGGCGAGGCCGTCGAGCTGCTCGGGCAGCGGCACGGCGACCGTGGCGGTCGCGGCGAGTGCGCGCGGCGGCCGGAGCGCACGGGCCAGCGGGTCGATCCCGTCCGGGCCGGCGAGCAGCTCGGCGACGCGGGTCGCGAGGCCCAGGTCGCGCGCGAACACGGTGACGCAGTCGAGCGAGCGGCAGGCGGGGACGACGCCGGTCGTCGGGATCAGCCCGAACGTCGGCTTCGCCCCGACGACGCCGTTCAGCGCGGCCGGCACCCGCCCGGACCCGGCGGTGTCCGTGCCGAGGGCGACGTCGGCCATCCCGAGCGCCACGGCGACGGCGGATCCGGAGGAGCTGCCTCCGGAGATCCGCGCCGGATCCCAGGCGTTCCGCACCGCGCCGAAGGGGCTGCGGGTGCCGACGAGCCCGGTGGCGAACTGGTCGAGGTTCGTCTTGCCGAGCACGATCGCGCCCGCCGCGCGCAGCCGCGCCACCGCGGTCGAGTCCTGCCCGGGCGCGTACGCGTAGGAGCGCGCGCCGGCCGTGGTCGGCAGGCCGGCGACGTCGATGTTGTCCTTCACCGCCGCGACCAGCCCGGCGAGCGGCAGGCGCTCGCCCGCCGCGACGCGCGCATCGACCTCGCGGGCCTCGGCGAGCAGCGCGTCCGCACCGCGCAGGGCGATCCACACCTCCGGCCGGCCCGCCTCCGCGATCCGGGCCAGCGCCGCCGCGACGCGCGCGACGGCGCTCATGCGACGCCCACCGCGGCGAGGACCTGACCCGGCGCGACCTGCTCGCCGGGGCGGACGTAGACGGCGAGCACGCGGCCGTCGTGAGGTGCGGACACCGACGTCTCCATCTTCATGGCCTCGAGGGCGAGGATCCGCTCCCCCGCGGCGACCCGGTCGCCCGCCTCCGCGGACACCTGCCACACGGTCGAGACGAACGGTGCGGTCACGGCGGTCGCACCGTCCGGCAGCACGACCTCGTCGGCCGGAGGCTCCGGTTCCGGCTCGGCGGCGCGGTCGAACTCGCCGGAAGCGCGCCAGCGGGCCTTCTCCGCGTCGAAGGCGGCGGCCTGCGTCGCGCGGAACGCGGCGATCGAGCCGGCGTTCGCGGCGAGGAAGCGCTCGTGGTCGGCGAGCGCGAACGTGCCCTCCTCCGTCTCGAACGCGCCCCGGCCCGCGTCGGTCTCGGCACGCAGCTCGAGCAGCTCCTCCGCGGAGACGGGGTACCACTCGATCCGGTCGAAGAACCGCAGCGCCCACGGGTGCTCCTGGAACAGGCCGCCCCGGCGGAACCGGTTCCAGATCTGCACGGTCCGGCCGACGAACTGGTAGCCGCCAGGGCCCTCCATCCCGTAGATGCAGAGGTACGCGCCGCCGATGCCGACCGAGTTCTCCGCGGTCCAGGTCCGCGCCGGGTTGTACTTGGTGGTGACGAGCCGGTGCCGCGGGTCGAGCGGGGTCGCGACCGGGGCACCGAGGTAGACGTCGCCGAGCCCGAGCACCAGGTAGGAGGCGTCGAACACGGTGCGGAGCACGTCGTCGACCGAGTCGAGCCCGTTGATCCGGCGGATGAACTCGATGTTCCACGGCGTCCACGGCGCGTCGTCCCGCACGCCGGCCATGTACCGCTCGATCGCGAGGCGGGTCGCGGGGTCGTCCCAGGAGAGCGGGAGGCGCACGCGCCGCGACGGCACGACGAGGTCGCGGGTCGCGGGCAGGTCCGCCTCGAGCTCCCGGAGCAGCCCCGCCATCCCGGTCGCGCGCACGACGTCCGCATCCGTGTGCACCTGCAGCGACCGGATGCCCGGCGTCACGTCGACGACGCCGCGCGGCGCCGCCTCCTGCAGCCGCCGCATCAGGGCGTGCACGCGCATCCGGAGCCCCAGATCGAGCTCCTGCGCGCCGTACTCGACGAGCACGTTGTCGTCGCCGTCGCGACGGTAGGTCACCTCCGGCCGCTCCGCCGTGGCGGGCAGGCGGGCGATCACGCCGTCGTCGCCGTCGCCGATCCGGCCGGGGACGCGTGCCGCGGACGGCGGGATCGCGGCCCGCATCGACCTCGCGCACGGGGACGAACCGGACCGTGTCGCCCGGGCGCAGCTGCCCGAGCTTCCAGAGGTCACCGCTCGCGACGACCGCCGGGCAGACGAACCCGCCGAGGCTGGGGCCGTCGGGCCCGAGGATGATCGGGGTGTCCCCCGGTGAAGTCGAGTGCGCCGACCGCGTAGGGGACGTCGTGGATGTTGGACGGGTGCAGCCCGGCCTCGCCGCCGTCCGGCGCGCGCCCAGGCCGGCCTCGGGCCGATCAGGCGCACGCCGGTGCGCGCCGAGTTGAAGTGCACCTCGTAATCGGTGGCGTACAGCGTGTCGAGGTCGGCCCGGGTGAAGAACTCCGGCGCCGCGTGCGGCCCCTCGGTCACCGCCAGCTCCCACGTCGCCGTCAGGTGCGGGCGGCGCTCGGGCGGGGTCGGGCCGCCGATCCGCGTGAGCACGCCGTCGAGGTGCTCGTGCGGCGCGGCCGAGTCCGGCGAACCCGGTCGCAGCACGTCCCCCGCGAGGAGCGCCCGGCCGCCGTGCCCCCCGAAGCCGCCGAGGGTGAACGTCGCGGTGCTGCCGAGGTACCGCGGCACATCGATGCCGCCGCGCACGGCCAGCGCGAGCCGGAGGCCCGGGCCGACGGTCGCACCGATGGCGAGCACCCCGCCGGCCGGCACCTCCACCGGCTCCCAGAGCGGCACGGGCTCGCCGTCGACCGTGACCGGTGCCGGTGCGCCGGTGACGCAGACGACGGTCGGGACGGAGAACCGGAGGGTCGGCCCGGCGAGGGTGATCTCGAGCCCGGGAGCCCCGGCCGGGTTGCCGACCGCGAGGTTCGCCTCCCGGAGCGACACCGCGTCCATGGGTCCCGACGGCGGCACGCCCACCTGCCAGTGGCCGAGCCGGCCCGGGAGGTCCTGGACGGTGGTCATGGTCCCGGGGTCGAGCACGTCGATCCGCGGATCCGGGTCGGCGGTCGACGACAGGGTCGAGGTCGAGTGCGTCGCGCTCCGCAGGGGCACGTCGTCGACCAGCTCGCGGAGCAGCCCGAGGTTCGTGACGACGCCGTCGACCCGGGAGGCGTCCAGCCCCTCCCGCAGCAGGTCGAGCGCCGCGTCCCGCGTCGGCCCCGCGGCGATCACCTTCGCGAGCATCGGGTCGTAGGAGGGCGAGACCTCGAGCCCGGTCTCGATCCACCCGTCGATCCGGAGGCCGTCGCCCTCCGGGAACGTCACCCGCGTCACCAGCCCGCTCGAGGGCGCGCTGTCGCGGTCGGGGTCCTCCGCGTAGACCCGCGCCTCGACCGCGGCGCCGGAGGGCGTCCACACGCGCGAGAACAGGTCGGGGTCGAGCCCGTCCGCGCCGTCGCGGGCGAGGAGCAGCATCAGCCGCACCAGGTCGACGTCGTACGCGAGCTCGGTGACCGGGTGCTCGACCTGGAGCCGCGTGTTCACCTCGAGGAACGCCGCCTCCTCCCGCACCGGGTCGTAGACGAACTCGACCGTGCCCGCGGAGCGGTAGTCCACCGAGGCGGCCAGCGCGCGGGCGGTCGCCGCGAGCTGCTCGCGGATCCCGGCGGGCAGCGCCGGTGCCGGTGCTTCCTCGATCACCTTCTGGTTGCGGCGCTGCAGCGAGCCGTCGCGGTCGCCGATCGCGGCGATCCGGCCCGCGCCGTCGCCGAACAGCTGCACCTCGACGTGGCGGGCCGGCCGCACGAGCCGCTCGAGGAAGACGCCGCCGGCACCGAAGCTCGCCTCCGCGAGCCGGACCACGCGGTCGTAGGCGTCACGGACCTCGTCGACCGTCGTGCACGCCTGCATCCCGATGCCGCCGCCGCCGCCGGTCGCCTTCAGCATCACCGGCAGCCCGATCGCCTCCGCGGCCGCGACCGCCTCGTCGGCGGAGTCGAGCAGGCCCGTGCCGGCGAGCATCGGCACGCCCGCCGCCGCCGCGAGCTCCCGCGCCGTGTGCTTCGCGCCGAACGCCTCGATCTGCGCCGCGGTCGGGCCCACGAACGCGAGTCCCGACGCCTCCACCGCCCGCGCGAAGGCGGCGTTCTCGCTGAGGAAGCCGTAGCCGGGGTGGATCGCGCCCGCGCCCTCGGCGATCGCCGCCTCGAGCACCGCGTCGGCCCGGAGGTACGACTCGCGCGCGGGTGCGGGGCCGAGCCGCACCGCGGCGTCCCGCCTCCCGCACGTGCGGCGCGGCCCGGTCCGCGTCGGAGTACACGGCGACGGCGCGCAGCCCCAGCTCGTGCGCCCCCCGGATGATCCGCCGCGCGATCTCCCCCCGGTTCGCGACGAGGACGGTGTCGAACGTCACGACGTTTCACCGATAAGGCCCGTTTCGCCGACACGCCGTTCGGTGGCGTCGCTGGACGGCGTGTCGCCGAATCCGCCCTTATCCGTGAAATCCCGGGTGACGATCATCCGAAGGGGTGTGCAGCTGAAGTCGTTGCAGGGGTTGTTCATCTGCGGGCAGTTCGACACGATCACGAGCACGTCGCGGTCGGCGCGGATCGCGACGCGCTTCCCGGGCGCGGAGATCCCGTCGACGATGCCGAGCGACCCGTCCTCCTCCACCGGCACGTTCATGAACCAGTTGAGGTTCGATACCAGGTCGCGCACCCCGAGCCCGCGCCGGGTCGCCTCCGCGAGGAAGTTCTCGCGGCAGCCGTGCTCGTACGCGGTGTGGTGGCCGTACCGGAGGGTGTTCGACTCCTTGCCGCAGGCGCCGCCGATCGTGTCCTGCCGGGCGACCTCGTTCCCCACGACGGTCATGAGCGGGTTGCCGTACTGGCTGCGCAGCACGGTCCCCTCCCGGACGTAGACGTTGCCCTGCCAGGCGAGGGTGTCCGGCACGCTGTACCGCTCGTCGGGATCGGCCGCGTCGAAGAGCAGGCAGTCGGCGGACTGGTTTCCCGCCGACGTCGACGATCGTGAGGACGTCGCCGGCGGCGACCAGCGCGGACCACGGCGCGCGGGGCGCGACGACCTCGTCGAGGACGATGAGCCCGTCGACGAGCGGCGCGCTCCAGTCGAGCGGCGACCCGGGCGCGAAGACGGCGCCGACGGGGACGGTGGAGACGGTCACAGCCCTGCGGCCTCCGCGTAGTCGATGGTGTTGAGGTAGGCGCGACGGCGCTCGGGCGACGCCTCGAAGAGCGGATCGCCCGGCCCGGTCGGCGCGCTCCGCCAGGCGTGGACGCGCAGCGGCCCGACCAGGTAGTCCGGGCGCGGGTCGAGCGGGTGGGGCACGTTCGCCACGAGCACGATCAGCGGCAGCTCCGCGAGCAGCTCGACCGCGGTGCCGGGACCGGCGGAGCCCGTCCATCGGAACGCGCCGTCCTCCTCCACCCGCACGCCCTGGAAGAACGAGATGGACGGCGCGAGGTCGCGCGGGCCGAGCCCGCGCGTGGCCGCCGCCTGCGTCAGCAGCCCGCGACCCGACGGCGTCGGACCGAACGGGTCGCTGCCGCCGTGCTTCCGGTCGTTCCAGGCGTCGGAGGAGGTGCCGCAGAACGCGTCGTGGTGCCCGGAGGTGTCGGCGACGATCGTCGCCAGCACGCGGCCGTCGCCCGACAGCAGCGGGTGCCCCTCCCCCAGGTACGCCTGCCAGGGGATCTTCTGCGTGTCCGCGACGTTGAGCCGCTCCCAGGGTTCGACGGCGTTCAGGAGGAGCAGGTGCGCGCACGCGTCGCCGGTCGGGTCGTCGAACCGGATCCGCGTGCCGCGGGCGACGCGCTTGTGCGTGTAGCCGCCGGGCGCGACGGTCTCCGCCCACGTGAGCGCCGCCGGATCGAGCCCCTCCGGCGGGAACGGGCTCGACGATGCGGGCAGGTACGGCATCCACTCGGCGGTCGCCGAGCCCTGCGCACGGGCGTCGGTGCGCGCGGCGAGGACGCTGGCCGTGTCGCGCGTCACGAGGCCGCCGCGGTCGGGTCCGCCGGCTCCGCGGAGTGGTGCAGCGCGCCGAGCACGATCGCGCCGCCGTGCCGCACCCGGGCACGCCAGTGCACGACGACACCGACGGCGAGCACGAGCAGGATGAACAGCGGCGCGCTCCACTGCAGCCACCAGCCCACGCCGGTCGGGTCGTAGATCGACGCGCGCGGGCCACGCGAGGTTCACGGCCATCGCGACCTGGTAGACGATCGCGACCACGTTGACGACGATGCCCGCCCTGCCCAGGGAGAACAGCGGCTTCCCGAACTCGTCGACGCCCGACGGCAGGCCGCCGCGGAGGCGCCGCACGAGGAGCGGCACCGTCACGCCGAGGTACGCCAGGTACAGCATCGCGATGCAGATGGAGGAGAGCGCCAGGAAGACGCTCGACGAGTTCCAGTTCACCGCGAGGGCGATCGCCGCGCCGACGCCGACCACGATCGTGGTCGCCACCGGGGTGCCCGTCCGCTTCGACACCGAGCCGAGCACGCCCGAGAACGGCAGCGTGCGCTCCCGGGCCATCGAGAACAGCATCCGGCTCGCGGACGTCTGCACCGCGAGCGTGCAGACGGCGACGGCGATCGCCACCGCGACGAGCAGGATCCTCCCGCCGACGTCGCCGAGAAGGGCGGGGAGGATGGAGGCGAACCCGCCGCTGACCAGGGAGCCGTCCGTGAGGCTCGGCGCCGCGACGAGACCCGCGAGGATCAGCAGCAGGCCGCCGATGCCGGAGACGACGAGCGCGCGGATGATCGTGCGGGGCGTCGTGTGCCGGGGCGCGTGGGTCTCCTCCGACAGCTCGCCGGCGGAGTCGAACCCGACCATGACGTACGCGGCCATCACCGACGACACGATCCAGGCCGGGAAGTAGGCGCCGAGCGACGGGTCGAAGCCCGCGGTGGTCGTGACGATCGCCGGGCTCCGCTCCGCCCGGAAGAAGTGGGCGACGACCAGCGCGACGACGCCGAGGATCTCGATCATCACCCCCGCGGACGTGATGACGGCCATCAGCCGCACGCCGACGGCGTTGATGACGGTGGTGACGACGAGCAGCAGGATGCCGAGCACGACCGCGTTCTGCGCGCCCGTCGCGCTGAGCGGCGACGAGTCGGCGGAGGATCCGCCGACCAGCTGGAACCCGGTCCAGATCGCCGGCAGCACCGCCTGCAGCGCGATGGCCGCGGCGGCGACGGTCAGGATCTGGCCGATCACCATCACCCAGCCGGTGAACCCGCCGAAGGTCGTGCCCGCGAGGCGGGACGACCACTGGAAGATCGCTCCGGAGATCGGGTATCGCGCGGCGAGCTCGGAGAAGCAGAGCGCGACCAGCAGCTGGCCGGCGAACACCGCGGGCCAGGTCCAGAAGAACGCCGCTCCGCCGAACGAGAAGCCGAGCCCGAACAGCTGGAACACCGTGGTCAGGATCGAGACGAACGAGAAGCCGGCGGCGAAGGACGCGAACCGACCGACACCGCGGTGGAGCTCCTGCCGGTAGCCGAAGCCGCCCAGGTCGGATCCCTCGGCGACGGCGGAGGCGGTGGATGAGGGAGGTGGTGCGACGGGGCTGGACGAGGGCATGACGAGGCCTTCTGATCGGTGGCGCGCCTTTACCTGTCGATCGACAGGTAATTCGCGTCAACGGTCCCGCGCGGGTGTTTCAGCGGTGTTGCCCCGATGTGAAGACTGCGTTGCCGCGTCCGGCCGACGCCCTCAGACCCGCAGCAGGAGGAAGACGGCGAGGGCCAGGCCGCAGATCCCGATCAGGACGCGCAGCACCGCGGCGGGGACCCTCCTGGCGACCGACGGGCCGATCAGGCCGCCCACGACGGCGCCGATGCCGAGCGGCCACACGGCCGACCACACCACCGGGCCGCGGACGGCGAACAGCACGGCGGGCAGCAGGTCGGCGGCGAGCAGCAGCACGTTCTTCAGGGCGTTCGCGCGGTGCAGCACGGGCTCGGCGGCGAGCAGCAGGACGGTGATCATCAGGATCCCCGAGCCGGCGCCGAAGTAGCCGTTGTAGACCGCCACGCCTCCCCCGGCCACGGCGACGAGCGCGCGGTGCGGCTCGGTGCCGCGGCGCTGCTGCCAGCGGGCGATCCGCGGCTGGAGCAGCAGCACGATCGCGCCGGTCGCGACGAGGAAGGGCACCACCCGGTCGAACACGGCGCCGGGGGTCACGACGAGGAGCACCGCGCCGCCCGCGGAGCACAGCACGACGGGCGGCGCCCAGCGCCGGAGGATCCGGCCGCTGCGCACCACGTCGGGACCGGCACGGAGCGCGGAGCCCGCCCCGCTCCCGAGCAGCGCGACCGACTGGGTGAGGTTCGCGGCGAACGGCGGGATCCCGGCGGCGAGCAGCGCCGGGTAGGTGAGCAGCGACGTCACGCCGCCGGCCGTGCCGATGACCCCGCCGGCGACCCCCGCGAGCGCGAGGAACGCCCACGTCCACGGCCCGGTCACCGGTCCACCCTGGCAGACCGGATTCCGCCCGCCGCGGTGTGGGCGACCCGCTCGGCCGCGACCGTTCCGTACCGTTCCCGCCGCGTGCCCCCGCCCGCGGGGCCCGCCGGAGCGACGCCGCTCCCCGATCCCCACCGACCGAGGAGCACTTCCGATGACCGTCTCCCGACGAGCCGTGCTCGCCGCCGGCGCCGCCTCCGTCACCGCCGCGGTCGTCTCCGCGCCCGCGGCGCAGGCCGCGCAGACGCCGCCCACGATGACGTACCCGCTACGGATGACCGACTTCACGATCCGCGACCCCTACATCGTCGTCGACGCCGCGTCGCAGGAGTACTACCTCTACGCCGCGAACGACGCCGCCCGGTCGGGCGTGCCGGGCGTCGGCACGATGGTCTACCGCAGCCCCGACCTGCAGCACTGGTCGACGCCGACGGTCGTGTTCCAGCCGGGCGAGGATCTCTGGGGCCGCAGCGGCGGGTGGGCGCCGGAGGTGCACCGCTGGCGCGGGCGCTGGTACCTCTTCGTCACCCTCCACGACACGGAGAAGCCGCTGCCGGTCCCGAAGCCGAACGCGTACGGCATCCCGGTGCAGATCCCGCAGTTCGCGCGCGGCACGGTGATCGCCGTCTCGGACTCGCTGCTCGGCCCGTTCACGGTGATCGACCCGGCGAAGCCGGTCGCGCCCGCGACCTTCATGACGCTCGACGGCACGCTGTACCAGGACCCCGAGGGGAAGCCGTGGATGGTCTACGCCCACGAGTGGGTGCAGAAGATCGACGGCACCATGGAGGCGATCCCGCTGAAGAAGGACCTCTCCGGCGCCGCGGGCAGGCCGATCCACCTCTTCAAGGGCTCCGACGCGACCTGGATCGCGCAGGAGATGCCGTCCCCGTCGGCGAACCAGATCCTCCCGTACGTCACCGACGGCCCGCAGCTGGTCCACCTCCCGGGCGGCGCGCTCGCGATGCTCTGGTCGACGTACGAGAAGATCATCACCAATGTGAACGGCACCGTGACCGGGCACTACGTCGTCACGTCCGCGGTGTCGCCCTCCGGCCGCCTGCAGGGGCCGTGGATCCAGAAGCGGCCGCTGCTCCGCGGCGACAGCGGCCACGGGATGGTGCTCCACCCGCTGGCGGCGAAGGGCCGGGCCGCGAAGCCGCTGCTCGTCGTGCACCGCGGCAGCAGGACGACCCACGCGAAGCTCTACGAGATCGAGCTGCGCCGCGACGGCCTCCGGCTCGGCAAGCAGCGCAAGGACCTCGACGGCTCGAAGTAGCCGTCCGCCCCGCGAGGGTGCAGAGTCGCCGTGTGGCGCAGCAGGAGGACCCGGAGGCGCTGCGCCGCCGGCTCTACCGACCGGGCGCGTCGGACGCGGACCGGCTGCGCTACCTCGCGACGCTGCCCGAGCCCGCCGACGACCCCGGGACGATCCCGGCGCCGTCCCGGCGGCGCCGGCTGCCCGTCGTCCTCCCGGTGATCGTGCTCGTCGTCGCGGTCGCGGGCGCCGTGGTCGTGGGCCGAGCGGCACCGCGACCAGTCGCGGCCGCGCCGTCGGCCGTCGCACCGGCGGGCCTGCCGTCGCCGAAGACGATCCTCCCGAGCCGGCAGGTCGTCGTCGCGATGAACGGGCTGCCGCAGAAGGCGACCCGGATCGTGGGGTCGGGCTCCGCGGACGTGCCGCTCGACCTGGCGGCGGCGCCGCCCTCGGGCGGCCGGCTCGTCGTGCTGCTGTCGTCCGCCGACGAGCGGCCGGTCGGCTGGCGCGCGCTGCGGCTGGAGACGCTGCGGAACCCGATCCCGTTCGAGGCCCTGGTCGCCGCGCAGCCGCCGCGGAACCGGCAGGGGGCGACCCGGGCCGACGCGGTGCCGTACACCGGGGCGCCGCCGATCCGGCTGCAGGTGGAGGCGCCCGCGGACGCGATCTGGACGCTCACCGTTGCGTTCGACCGGGCGTGACCGCCCCGCCGGGGGCACTCAGGCGCTGAGCGCGAGCAGCACCACCCCGACCGCGGGGATCAGCCCCTGCACGAGCGCGGCCCGCGCCTTCGACCGGTCCGAGATCAGCAGCACGAGCGCGGCGGCGACCATCGATCCGGTGCCGATCAGGAGGGCCGTGAGCCCGGCCGCCCGCGCGCCGGTCAGCACCAGGACCACCCCGACGGCGACGTCGACGGTGAGGAACAGGTTGTAGAACCCCTGGTTCAGGGCGAGCGGCGCGGTCACCCGCGCCTCCTCCTCCGTCGTCCCGAAGATCGCGCGGGCCCGAGGGCCGCGCCAGAGCACGGCCTCGAGCACGAAGATGTACACGTGGACGAGCGCGCCCACGGCGGCGAGCACGAGCCCTGCGGCGAGCATCCGAGCTGCACCTCTCCCTGTGGCCGATCGCGGCGGGTCCATCCTGGCCGGTGGGCGACCTCCCGCGCGACAGGCGCGGCGACGGGATCCCACGGCGGTCGCCGCCGACCATCGGAGCATGGCTTCCCGCGCCCGTCGCTCCGCGGTGGTCGCGGCCCCGTTCCTGCTCGTCGTGCTGGTGCTCGGCGCCGTCGCCGCGGTCCGGGGCGGCGCCTGGGGCGCGCCGGACGCGCCGCCGACCCGGAGCGCCGGCCCGGCCGCCACGAACGGGGATCCGATCGCGGCCCCGGCGCCCTCCTCCGGCACCGCGCTGGCGGTGCTCGCGACGCTGCCGGTGAAGGGCCGCGCGCCGATGACCGGATACGTGCGGACCGCGCGGTTCGGCGCCGCATGGCTCGACGTCGACCGGAACGGCTGCGACACCCGCGACGACATCCTCCGGCGCGACCTCACGGACGTCACCGGCACCCGCTGCGTGGTGCGGACGGGCGTGCTGCAGGACCCGTACAGGCGGGCACGACGATCCGGTTCGTGCGGGGGCGCGACGACGAGCGCCGCGGTGCAGATCGACCACGTGGTGCCGCTCGGCGACGCCTGGCGGACGGGGGCTCAGGGCTGGACCCAGGCGAAGCGGATCGCCCTGGCGAACGACCCGATCAACCTGTTCGCGGTCGACGGGCCCTCGAACGAGCAGAAGAGCGACTCGGACGCGGCGAGCTGGCTGCCGGCGAACACGGCCTTCCGCTGCACCTACGTGGCGCACCAGGTCGGGGTGAAGCGGTCGTACGGCCTCTGGGTGACCGCGGCCGAGAAGGCGGCGATGGAGCGGGTGCTCACCACGTGCCCGACGGTGACGGCGCCGCTGTCGACACTCGTGACCGCCGCGGCGACGGGGCCGTCGCCCGCCTGACGCCCCGGCGGCCCTCGATACCCTCGAGTGTGCCGTCGTCGGAGGATCCCCTGCTCATCATCGGGGCGCGCATCGTCGCCGACGGCGCGGTCGTGGACGACGGCTGGGTCCGGTTCGCGAACGGCCTCGTCGTCGCGCGCGGCGCGGGCGCGCCGCCGCCGCACCAGGGCGAGGTGCTGCACGCCCAGGGGCGGGTGCTCACGCCCGGGTTCGTCGATCTGCACGTGCACGGCGGTGGCGGCGGCGACGCGGCGAACGGTGCGGCGGAGGTGCCCGCGGTGCTCGCCGCGCACCGCGCGCACGGCACGACCCGGTCCGTGCTCTCCCTGGTCAGCGGGCCGATCGGCCGGCTCGTGGCGACCCTCCGGGAGCTGGCGCCCGTGGTGCGGGAGGATCCGCTGCTGCTCGGCGTGCACCTCGAGGGGCCGTTCCTCAGCCCCGACAACAAGGGAGCCCACGACCCCGCGGCGCTGATCGCCCCGACCCCGGAGGCCGTGGATGCGCTGCTCGACGCCGCCGCCGGCACGCTGACGCAGATCACGATCGCGCCCGAGTTGCCCGGCGCGCCCGCCGCGATCGAGCGCTTCATCGAGGCCGGCGTGCGGGTCGCGGTCGGGCACACCAACCGCCGACCTCGCGACCGCGGGGCGCGGCGTTCGACGTCGGCGCCTCCCTCCTCACCCACGCCTTCAACGCGATGCCGGGGCTGCACCACCGGGCGCCCGGCCCGATCGGCGCGGCCGTCGACCGCCCGGCCGTGACGCTCGAGCTGGTCGCGGACGGCATCCACGTGCACCCGATCCTGCTCGCGGCGCTGTTCCGGATCGCGCCCGGCCGCGTCGCGCTGGTCACCGACGCGATGGCCGCGGCCGGCGTGGGCGACGGGCACTACCTCCTGGGTTCGCTCGAGGTGGAGGTGAGGGACGGCGCCGCCCGCCTCGCGAGCGGCACGATCGCGGGCTCGACGCTGACGCTCGACGCCGCGATCCGCACCGTCGTGGACGCGGGCGTCCCGCTCGAGCAGGCGGTGCTAGCGGCGACCGCGACGCCCGCCCGCGCGATCGGCCGCCCGGATCTCGGCACCCTGGGCGTCGGTGCCCCGGCCGACGCCGTCCTCCTGAGCGAGTCCCCTCGAGGTCGAAGCGGTCTGGGCGGCGGGCGCCCGCCTCACCTGACCCGTGCAACGCCCAGTCGCAGATGCAACGCCGCGCGCGGTTGCATCTGCGACTCAGGGTTGCACGAGCTGATGCGGGACGAATCGGGGCCGCGCCTCTCGAGCGACCGCGGCGTAATCGGCGAGCGTCGGCCGATGGCGCTGCGGCAGCACGCCGACGCTCGCGAGCCGCGGCCGCAGCAGGTCCGGCCGCATCGACTCGAGCCAGCCCCACCGCGCGAACCCTTTCAGCTGCAACCTCGCCAGGTCCTCCCGCCGCTTCTCCTTGATGACCACCCGACCGGCACCGTCCGGCGCATCGAGGTACTTCACGTCCCCGTCCGCCTCCCCGCCCACGTGCACGCTCGGGAACTCGAAGTCGAGGAAGATCTCGGACCCGTCCTGCAGCACCAGGAGGTACTGCAGGCGGGGCGGCTCGATGCCGGACTGGAACATCCCGACCCGGCTGCCCGACTCGGACGCGGCCTCCGCCCCCGGGTGGCCGAACGCGATCACGTCGGTGATCCGCCGTGCCGCCTGCCGAGGCTGCACCGCGTCGAGCGCGGTCTCGAGCAGGTCCCTCGCCATGCCGGAGCGCAGGAGGTGATCGACGATCATCACCCCTTCCACGAACCGGCCGGAGCCCGCGATGTCGACCGCCGTCCTCGCCGCCTTCGTGACGAGGAGGTCACCGAGCGGTTCCACCTGCTCCGGCGGCAGCGGGAAGAGGTGCGCACTCACCCCGAGTTGTCCGCGCTCGCGCCGGGTCTCGACCGTCGTGTGGAGCATCGTGAGCCGCTCCCGCAGCACCGGCGCGCCGCGCGCCACGCCGGCGGACCAGTGCGAGAACTCCGGAGGCCGATCGGACACCGCGGCGAACGCCCGCATCCGCACGATGTGCTGCTGCTCGGGCGTCATCGCGAGGTACGCCGTGCGTTCGACGTAGGCGCCGGGACGTAGCCGGAGGAGCAGGCCGCGGTTCGCGTCCCGGCTCGCCGCGCTGCGGTCCGCACCGGAGCGGGCGCCGCCGCGGATGGTGATGATCTCGAGGGTCCAGGGGTTCACGCCGGGATGGTCGCAGCGGCGGTGCTCCGGGCGACGCCCGGCGCCTGGTCAGGCGCCGAGATCCGACCTGTGGAGGAGCCGAATCGCCCCCGCGAAGGCGCGTGCAACGCCCAGTCGCAGATGCAACCGCGCGCGGCGTTGCATCTGCGACTCAGCGTTGCACGCCGCTCGAGTCGCGCGGCGTCAGCCGATGCGCTGCCAGGCCGGCTTGTTCGCGTTGGTGTGCCGGTAGTAGTCGGTCAGGGTCAGGTTCGAGGCTGCCGCCTCGTCGATCAGCACCGTCGCCGAGCGGTGCAGCTGCAGCGCGGAGCCCGGCACCATCGCGCTAAGCGGGCCCTCCACCGCGGCGGCGACCGCCGCGGCCTTCGCCTCGCCCTGCGCGAGCAGGAGGAGGCGCCGCGCCTCGAGGATCGTGCCGAGCCCCTGCGTGATGCAGTGCATCGGCACCGCGTCGAGGTCCCCGTCGAAGAACCGCGCGTTGTCCTCCCGGGTCCTCGGCGCGAGCGTCTTGATCCGGGTGCGGGACGCGAAGGAGGACGTGGGCTCGTTGAACCCGATGTGCCCGTTCGCCCCGATGCCGAGGATCTGCACGTCGACGCCGCCCGCGTCGCGGATCGCCTGGTCGTACGCGGCGCACGCCGCCTCGAGGTCGTCCGCGTTCCCGTCGGGCACCCGCACCTTCGCCGGGTCCATGCCGAGCGGCCCGGTCGCGTCGTGCGCGATCGTCGCCGCGTAGCTGAGCGGCGACGTGACCGGCACGCCCACGTACTCGTCGAGCGCGAACCCGGAGGCGCGGGACAGGTCCACCTCGCCGCGCGCGACCATGGCGGCCAGCGCGCCGTAGGCGCTGAGCGGCGACGAACCGGTGGCCAGGCCGAGCACGGCCTCCGGCTTCTGCCGCACGACGGCGGCGATGCGGGCGGCGGCCGCGGCACCGACCGCAGCGGCGTCGGGCAGGATGACGATCTCCATCAGACTTCTTCTTCCTCGGGTGGGACGAGCAGAGCCAGCAGCGCCGCGCCCACCGCGCGGGAGCTGCCGAAGGTCGCGATGTCGGCGTAGCGCCGGTCCTCGGAGGGCCAGCCCATGTCGACGACGAGCGTGTCGCCGGAGGCGCGGAGGCGGTCCACGACCGCGCGCGCGTGCGGGTGCCGGTGGATGTCCCGGCCGATCACAAGGGCACGGCCCGCCACGCGCGGGATCGGCCCGTCGCCGTCCGCGACGAGGTCGATGCGCGGCCACGACTCGAACCGCGCGGAGCGCGCGGCGAACGGCCCCCAGCCGGTGACGCCGACGGCGATGTTCGGCTCCGCGTCGAGCCGGACCACCGTCCACTGGCCCGGCTGCGCGAGGGCGATCGCCGCGCCCGGCCGAACGTCGAACGCCGCGGCCAGCCGGGCCGGCACGGGTCGCGGATCCGCCGGCACGGTCGTGGCGGCGGGCCGGGCCAGCGCCGCGACCCGGGCGGTCGCCTCCTGCAGCCGCTCCACGGACAGCCACCCGTCGTCCACGGCGGCGACGATCGCGTCGAGCACCGGCTCGACGTGCGGCGCGCTCTCCTTGCCGAGGCACAGCAGATCCGCCCCCGCGATCAGCGCACGCACGGCGGCCTCCGGGATCCCGATCGCGGCGGAGGCGCCGGCCATGTCGAGCGCGTCGGTCACGATGACGCCCTCGAAGCCGAGCCGCTCGCGCAGCAGCCCGGTGAGGATCGGCCGGCTCATCGTCGCGGGCGCATCGGGATCGAGCTGCGGCAGCAGGATGTGGGAGGTCATGATCGCGGCGACGCCCGCGGCGATCGCGGCGCGGAACGGCGGCAGCTCGCGCGCCTCGAGCACGGCGAGCGGCTGGTCGACGACGGGCAGCCGAGGTGCGAGTCGACGGCGGTGTCGCCGTGGCCCGGGAAGTGCTTCGCGCAGGCCGCGACGCCCGTCGACTGCAGCCCGTCGATCCACGCGACGGTGTGCCGGGCCACGAGCGCCGGGTCCGTTCCGAACGACCGCGCGCCGATCACGGGGTTGTCGGCGTTCGTGTTCGCGTCCGCGGTCGGCGCGAGGTCGAGCGTGACGCCCGCGGCGACCAGCTCCAGCCCGATCGAGCGCCCCGATGCGGCGGTCAGCGCGAGGTCGTCGAGCCGGCCGAGCACCCCGTTGCCCGGCTCGGGCGAGCCCTCCGGCATGTGGAGGCGCGTGACGTCGCCGCCCTCCTCGTCGATCGCGACCACGGCCTCCGGCCGCACGGCGCGGATCGCGTCGGTGAGTGCCCGCACCTGGGCGGGGTCCCGCACGTTCTCCCCGAACAGCGTCACCCCGGCGACCCCGTCCGCGAGCCAGGAGGCGACGACCTCCGGCAGCGTCGTCCCGACGAAACCCGGCAGCAGCACCCCCGCCGCCAGCCGCCGCATCGACGCCGTCACGCCGGCACTTCGCGGATCCGGAGATTCTCGGCGACACCCCGCTGCGCAGGGTGATCCGTCGGGGTGTCGCGAAAAATCTCCGGATCCGCGAGGGAAATCCGGATCCGCGAGGTCACTTGTCGGCGCCGATGACCACCGAGCCGCTGAGGGCCCGCTGGAACACCAGATACACGATCAGCACGGGCACGATCGTCATCACGACGGCCGCGAACAGCGCGCCGAAGTCGATCGAGTAGCCGGCGGTGCCCGCGAAGGCCGCCATCCCCTGCGTGAGCACGTAGTTCCGCTGGTCCGGGTTCAGGGCGACGGGCAGGAGGAACTGGTTCCACAGCCCCACGAAGTTCAGGATCGCCAGGGTCGAGATCGCGGGCCGCGCCATCGGCACCATGATCGAGAAGAATGTGCGCCACTCCCCCGCGCCGTCGAGCGCCGCGGCCTCCGTCACGGAGGTGGGCAGCGCGCGGAAGAACGGCACCATGAAGAACACGGTGAACGGCAGCGCGAACGCCGAGTAGGTGACCGCGAGCCCCGGCAGCGTCCCCAGCAGCCCGAGCGACTTCAGGATGAAGAACAGCGGCACGATCGCGAGGAAGATCGGGAAGGTCAGCCCGGCGACCATCAGCAGGTAGATCGCCCGGTTGCCGATGAACTGGAACCGCGCCAGGAAGTAGGCGCACATCGACCCCAGCACCATCGTGAGCACGAGCGCGCCGCCGACGACGATCAGGGTGTTCACGAAGAACGTCCCGATCCCGGCCTGCGTCCACGCGTTCGCGTAGTTCTCGAAGTGCAGCGTGTCGGGCAGCGTGAACGGCGACTGGAGGACCTGCGCGCTCGTCTTGAACGACGACATGAACGTCCACAGGAACGGCAGCACGACGACGACGGCGCAGACGATCAGCACCGCCTGCGACACCCCGCCGACGACCCGCTCGCCGGCGGGCACGGTCCTCCTCCTGGACCGGGTGAGCACGGTCGGTGCGACGGTCTCGGTGGCCATCGGTCACTCCTCCGAAAGGTCCTCGCGACCGCCGGCGAGGCGGTCGACGAGGAAGACGACACCGGCGTACAGCAGGGTGATCGCGGCGAGGATGACGCCCATCGCGCACGCGTACCCGAACTGGCCCTTGGTGAAGGCGGTCTTGAACAGCTCCTGCGAGATCACGAGCGTCGAGTTCTGCGGCCCGCCGCCCGCGTTCAGCGCGGACATGAAGACGAACGCGTCGAGCGAGAAGATCCCGGTGTAGATGAGGGACGTGCGGATGTTCGCGCGGAGCATCGGCACGGTGATCCGGGTCGCGATGCGGAACCGGCCCGCGCCGTCGAGCCGCGCGGCCTCGAAGATCTCCGCCGGCAGCGCCTTGATCGCCGCGACGAAGATCACGACGTAGAACCCGACGGAGGCCCAGACCATCACGAACATCGTCGCGATCATCGCGGTGCGCGCGTCGCCGAGCCACGGGTAGGACGCGAACCCGTTCAGGCCGACGGAGGTGAGCACGCCGTTCAGGAGGCCGTTGCTCGGGTCGTAGATCTGGCCCCACATGATGCCGACCGCGATCGCCGGGATGATGTACGGGAAGAACAGCAGGATCCGGTAGAACTCCCCGCCCCGGACGCCGCGGACCGGACCGCTCGACGCCCCGCCGACCGTCACGAGCGACGCCAGCGCGATCGCGGCCGCGATGATCACGATCGGCAGCACGAGCACGAGCGTGACGCTGTTCCGCACGGACGTGACGAAGTCGGTGTCCGCGAACGCCTTCGCGTAGTTCGCGAGCCCCACGAACGGAGTGGAGGCGTCGAACCCGCTCCAGCTGGTCAGCGAGTAGAAGACCGCCTGCACGAACGGCGAGAGCACGAGCACCAGGTACACGAGCAGCGGGACGCCCAGGAACACCAGGGCGAACGAGATCTTGTCGAACGTCAGGTTCTTCCTCCGCCAGCGGGCGGCCCGCGAGGGGCCGCCCGCCGTCGGAAGCGACGGAGCGATTCCGGTCACGACACCTTGACCTTCGTGACCGACGAGTCGTTCGCGACCTTGTCGGTGATCGCCTGGAGGCCGCTGGTCAGCTGCGCGACCGTGGACTTGCCCGACAGGAACGTGTTCCAGACCACGAGCTGGTCCTGGTTCATGCCGTACAGGTCGACGAAGTTCCAGGAGAACACGTTGTTACCCGCGTTCGTGAGCAGCGTGGACTGCGACACGAGCGCCGTCGAACCGAAGCCGTCGGCGGGCACGGTGCCCTTGACGATCGTCGGCGTCAGGCGCGTCTTGGCGAAGTTCGTCGCGGCCTCCTTCGAGAGCATCGCGCGGAGCAGCTCCTTGCCGCCGGCGACGTTCGCGCCCTTGGACGGGACGACGAAGGGCTCACCCGCGGTGGAGTGCATCGCCGTGTACGGCAGGGCGGAGCTCGACGTGACGGTCATCTCGGGCGCGCCGGTCATCTTGAACCCGGCCTTCGTCTGCTTGATCATCTCGTTCTCGATCCACGAGCCCGAGGGATAGAGCAGGAAGGACTCATCGTTCGACCACTGCGCCTGCGCCGCGGTGAACTGCGTGCCCGCGCCGCCCGGCTTGAACATGCCTGCGTCGATGATCTTCTTCATCGCGGTGAACACGCTCTGGATGGCGGGCAGGGACCAGCACTTCGGCTGGAGGTTCTCCAGCGCGAGCCGCACCGGGTCGCCGCCCTCCTTGATCGCGGACGCGATGGCGAGCGTCTGGTAGTAGGTCGCCGCCTCCTTGCCCCAGATGAAGAGGTACTTGCCCTTCGCCTTCGCCTTGAGCCCGAGCTGGTAGGCCTCGTCCCACGTCTTCGGCACGGTCCAGCCGTTCGCGTCGAACAGCGACTGGGAGTACCAGATCGCGTACACGGTGAGGACGTAGTTGAGGATCAGCAGCTTGCCGTCGAGCGTGCCCGGCTTCGTGACGCCGCCGTAGAGCGTGTCCGCGATCTTCGTGCCCTCGTAGTTGTTCGAGTTGATCACGTCGGACAGCTCGGCGAGCTGGCTGCGGATCGTGGAGACGCCGATCGCGTTCGCGCCGGAGTTGTCGACGAGGTCGGGCGGGTTGCCCGCGACGAACTTCGGCTGCAGGGTCTGCGCGATGTTCGTGGCCGGGCTCACGGTCGCGGTGACGCCGAGGGACTGCTTCGCCATCACCTTGGCGGCGAAGTCGACGTAGTCGGTGCCGTAGCCGCCGTTGAAGATCGTCGCGGCGACGGTCGACTTGGCGGCGACGCCGAACGGGTTCGTGGCGCTCTTCGCGCCGCCCGTGCTCGTCGGCGTCGAGGAGCCGCCGGCGGCGCAGGAGGCGAGCGTCACCGCGAGCGGTGCGCCGATGCCGAACGCGAGGGCCCCGCGGAGGAAGTCCCTCCGCTGGAGCGTGGGCTTGTGGTCGTTCATGTGTCTTCCTTCCAGGTACTGCTGTGAGCGGTGGTCAGGCGGCTGTATCTATGCGAATCGCGAGATGCCGTACTGCTCCTCGAGGGCGACGTTGTGCTCGTCGCCGCCGGGGATGTTCGCGGAGAGGTACAGCGGGGCCGTACCGCCTCCGGAGACGAAGCGCTCGGAGACTCCGAGCGTCAGGATCTGGGCGATGTACGCCGCGGTGATGGACGACACCGCGCCGACCGGCACGTCCGCGCCGATCGTGATCGCGGCGTCGCCGTAGGGGGCCAGGTTGTCGATCGTCACGTCGGCGACGTCCTTCAGGCGCTGCCCGCTCGGGTGCTTCGGCTGCACCTGCATGGTGTGGTCGAGCGAGGTGACCGCGATCACCCTGTTGCCGTTCCGCTTCGCCGCGAGCGCGAAGCCGACGATCGAGCCGTT
The DNA here is from genome assembly GCA_029817715.1 of Melastoma dodecandrum. Lineage (NCBI taxonomy): Eukaryota > Viridiplantae > Streptophyta > Magnoliopsida > Myrtales > Melastomataceae > Melastoma > Melastoma dodecandrum. Next base: position 33,417 of record JARUPY010000590.1, read on the forward strand.
CACGCCGGAGTTGGAGGCGATGAGCACGACGTCGTGCGGCCCGACCTTCGCGATGTCGAACAGCTCGTCCGCGACGTCCGGGTTCCGCTCGAGGTTCGCGCCCTTCAGGTCCGAGAGCGGCAGGGAGCCGACGATCGCGAGGTCGCGGAGGGCGACCTTCTTCGTCGGGATGAGCCCGCCGGCGCGACCCGCGATCTCCATCGCGAACGCCTCCGAGTGGCCCGTGCCGAACGCGTACACGACGCCGCCGTCCTGGATGGCGGAGGTCATCAGGTCGATCGCGGCGTCGAAGCCGCCGGACGCGGCGAGCTGCTCGAGCGCCGCGAGGCGGGTGCGCACCGCCTCCGAGAAGTCGTGGACGGCGGTCGTGAACACGGTCATACGGGGTTCCTCTGCGTGGTGCGGGGCCGGAGGGCCTTGGTGTCGGCGCTCCGGAGGGGGGCCGGGATCCCGCCGGCCCGGTGGGGGCTGACGGCGAGGGCGGAGGCGGCGAGGTGCCGGCTCGAGCGGGGGAAGTCGACCTGCGCGGTGAGCACGTAGAGCAGGTCGCCGACGTAGACCTGGCTGTAGTACGCAGCGAGGTCGTCGGGCTGGAGGAACTGCTCGAACGCCGCGGTCTGGATGACGAGCTCGGCGGACTCCGCGAGGGGCGAGGTCGGATCGTTCGTCACGGCGACCGTGACGGCGCCCGCGTTGCCCGCCTCCCGCAGCATCTGCACCGTCTCCGCCGTGCGGCCCGTGTGGGAGTAGCCGATCGCGACGCAGTCCTCGTCCTGCACCACCGCGCTCGTGAGCCCCGCGTGCACCTCGGACCAGACGTTGCAGGGGATGCCGATCCGGTACAGCCGGGTCGCCAGCGCCTCGGCGGCCAGCTCGCTCGAGCCGACGCCGTAGAGGTCGACGTGCCGGCTGGCCGTGAGCGCCGTCGCCACCTTCCCGAGCAGCTCCAGGTCGACCGACTCCGCGGTCTGGGTCATGCTGCGGGTCGCGGCCGCGAGCAGGGTGCTCCGCACGTCCTCCGCGGTGTCGTCCGGGCCGAACGCCCGCCCGATGTCCGCGGTGCCGCCGAGCGCGGCGTTGCGGCCGAGCTCCGTCGCGATGCTCATGCGGAGGGCGACGTAGCCGGGGTAGCCGATCTGGCGGCAGAAGCGGGTGACCGTCGCGGGCGACGTGCCCGCGCGCTCGGCGAGCTCGTCGATCCGGAGCTCGAGGACCAGGCGCGGCTCGTCGAGCACCACCTGCGCGACGCGCAGCGTGGCAGCGGGCAGCTCGTCCCAGCGGGCGCGGATCCGGTTCTGGACCGCGGTCGCGGAGGCGTCGTCGTCGACCTCGACGTGCGGTGCAGCAGGTTCCGTCATGAGTGTCCTCAAGAGGTGATGGTTGAAAACCCGTTTCATCGGGAGGCGCCTTCGCCTGAGATCTGATTTCACCATAGGCTCGTCATGTGGCGTTCGTGTTTCGTTCAAGTAACGATGCGTGAGTACCTCGCGGTCGACGCGGGAGGCACCTCCACGCGGGCCGTGCTCGTCGATCCGGAGGGCCGCTGCCGCGGCTCCGGCCGCTCCTCCGGGGGCAATCCGACGTCCGCGGGCGTCGATGCCGCGATCGAGGCGGTGACCGCGGCGATCGCCGCGACCCGCCCCTCCCCCGACGTCGAGCTGGTGCTGCTCGCGCACGCGGGCTCCTCCGGCGGCCGGTTCCACGAGCGCGTCGGCGAGCGGATCGCGCCGCTCGGCGTCCGGGCGCCCGTGGTCGGGGCCGGCGACGTGACCGCGCTGTTCGCCTCCGGCACGCCGGAGCTCGACGGGGTGGCCCTGATCGCCGGAACCGGCGCGATCGGCGGCGCCATCCGCGGCGGGGCGCTCGACCGCACGGTCGACGGCACCGGCTGGCTGCTCGGCGACGAGGGCAGCGGGTTCTGGATCGGGCACCGCGTCGCCCGCGCGGTGGTCGACGACCTCGACGGCGGGCCTGCGACCGCGCTCACGTCCCTGGTGCTCGAGCGGTACGGCATCGCCGCGCAGGAGGGGATGCACGACGGGCGCTCGCACGCGCTCGGCGACCTGATCCACGCGCTCTACGCGCTGCGCCCGGTCGAGCTGTCGGGCCTCGCGCCGCTCGCGTTCGGGCTCGTGGAGCAGGACGAGGTCGCCTCCGGCATCGTCGCCGGCGGCGCGGTCGCGCTGTCGCGGGTGCTCGCCCGGGCGCGGGCGCTGCAGCCGGTGGGCCCGCTCGTGCTCGGCGGCAGCGTGCTCGTGGAGGGCTACCTCCCGCTCCGCACGGACCTGCTCGCACCGCTGCTCGACGCCGCGGGCGGCAGCGTGCCGATCCCGGTGCCCGACGGCCTGGTCGGGGCCGCGGTCCTCGCGCTCCGAGCCGGCGGCGTCGAGGTCGACGAGCGCGTCTTCGCGACGCTCCAGGAGACGATCCGCGCGCGGCCCGCTGACCTACCGGGCGAGCACCGCCCGGGCGGGCGGAGGGCGACCGGGCCTCGCGCCTGCAGCACCCGGGCGCGGACGGCTCGGACCGGGAGCGGAGGCAGCGGCACGATCCGGCGGAAGCCCACGGCGTGCACCCGCGCGGCCTCCTCGAAGCCGTCGCCGCGGTCCACCTCCACCACGAGCTCGTCGATCTGCTGCCCGTGCTCGATGTCCTCCTCGAGCACGACCGCCTCGACGACCCGCCCCTCCGGCCACACGAGCCGGTCGGTCGAGCGGCTCCAGAAGTCGCGGATCCGCTCGCCGAGGCCGGCCAGCGCAGACACGTCACGGTTGTGCACGCGCCCCGACCGGGTGGGCGGGACGTTCAGCAGCAGTCCGGCGTTGCCGCCGGTCGCGCGCCGCCACAGGTCGAACAGCTCGTCCGCTCCCCTGACCAGGTCGTCCTCGGCAGGATGGTGGAACCAGCCCGGCCGGATGGATGTGTTCACCTCCGCCGGGTACCAGACCAGCGGCTGGTCGTCGGCGAGGATCGCGGCCCGGCTCCCGAGGTCCTGCTCGTCCGAGCGCACCTGGCGGGCGAACGCCCGGTCGTCCACCTGCTGGGAGCGGGAGGCGATCCCCTCCGCGTCCCGCAGCGACGCGGGGACGACGCGCCACTCGTCGGGCCGCGTCGCGCCGGCCTCGTTGCCGCACCAGCGCACGTCGGGCCCGCAGACCGAGACCACGGCGTCCGGCTGCAGCGCCCGCACGACCCGCGTGTAGCGGTCCCAGTCGTAGCGCTGCACGCGGCCGTCCGGCCCCTCGCCGTTCGCGCCGTCGAGCCACACCGCGAAGACCGGCCCGTACCCGGTCAGCAGCTCGGTGAGCTGCGCCACGAAGAAGTCGTCGTAGGCCGCGCCGGAGCCGTAGGTCGGCTCCGTGCGGTCCCACGGCGACAGGTAGACCCCGAACGCGAGACCGTGCCGGGCGCACGCCGCCGAGACCTCCGCGACGACGTCGCCCCGCCCCTCCCGCCACGGGCTCGCGGCGACGGTGTGCCGGCTCACCGCGCTCGGCCACAGCGCGAATCCGTCGTGGTGCTTGCAGGTGAGGACCACGCCGCGCGCCCCGGCCGCGGCGACGGCGACGACCCACTGGTCGGCGTCGAGCGCCTCCGGGGCGAACAGCGCGGGGTCCTCGTGGCCGAGTCCCCCACTCGCGGTCGGTCATCGTGTTCATGCCGAAGTGGAGGAACGCGGTCAGCTCGAGCCGGTGCCAGGCGACCTGCCGCGGCGAGGGCCGCACGGCCGATGCCTGCTCGATGCGCGCCGCCGGATCCACGGCACGATCCTTCTCCTCCGGAGCCGCTGGCGTCGCCGTTCACCTGGCGGTCAGGCACAGCCCGGTTTCTTGTCGATTCCTCCGCGGAATCCCGGGACCGTCGACCCGGGTGCGACGCCGCGCGCGCTCCGTGCCGCGACCGACCCGATGACGGAAAGGTCGGCATGACGGAATCGACAGCGGTGGTCCGGGCACGTGGGCTCCGGAAGGTCTACGGCTCGGGCAGCACCCAGGTGCAGGCGCTCGGCGCCGTGACGCTCGACATCGAGCCGCGGCGGATGACCGCGATCATGGGCCCGAGCGGCTCGGGCAAGTCGACGCTGATGCACCTCCTCGCCGGGCTCGACAAGCCCACCTCCGGTGCGGTGCTCTACGACGACCTCGACATCACGCAGCTCGACGACAAGCGGCTCACGGCGCTGCGGCGCACGCAGATCGGCTTCGTGTTCCAGGCGTTCAACCTCGTGCCGACCCTCACGGTGCTCGAGAACGTGCTGCTCCCGTTCGACCTGGGCGGCACCAAGCCGGACAGCGCCCGGCTGGCCTGGATCCGCGAGCGGGGCGCCGAGCTCGGGCTCGCGAAGCTGCTCGACCGCCGGCCGCACCAGCTGTCCGGAGGGCAGCAGCAGCGCGTCGCGATCCTCCGGGCCCTCGCGATCCGGCCCCGGCTGATCTTCGCGGACGAGCCGACCGGCAACCTCGACTCCCGCTCGAGCCTCGAGGTGCTCACGATGCTCGAGTCCGCGACCCGCGACCACGACCAGGCCGTGGTGCTCGTCACCCACGACCCGGCCGCCGCCGCGCACGCCGACCGGGTGCTCTTCATCAAGGACGGCGCGGTCGCGCACGACGTCGGCCGCACGAGCGCCTCGACGCTGTCGGAGATGGTGCTCGAGCTGGCCGGCGCCCGATGATCCGGCTCACCCTCCGCGAGCTGCGCGTCGCCCCCGCGCAGCACATCGCGACCCTGATCGTCACGACGATCGGCGCGATCTTCGCGATGATCGTCATCGAGACGGACCGGGTGCTCGGCAGCCAGTCCGCCGCGGGCGGGTTCCTCGCCCACGGCTTCGTGCGCCTGCTCCTGAGCTTCATGGGGTACGTGTTCCTGTTCGTCGCGATCTTCGTGTCCTGCATCGTGATCGCGAACACGTTCGGCATCGTGATGGCCGCCCGCTCCCGCCGGATCGCCCTCCTCCGCCTGCTCGGCGCGGAGGGCCGGGTGCTCCGCCGCGGCGTCGCGCTCGAGGGCGTCATCGTCGGCGCCGTGGGCGGCGTCCTCGGCACCGCGATCGGCCTCGCCGTCGTGCAGGGCCTCATCGCCGTGCTCACCGCGGTCGGCACGTTCAAGGCGGCGCCGTCCCCGATCTGGACGCCGCTCATCGTCGCGCCGACGATCATCGCCGTGCTCTCCACGGCGGGCGCGGCCTGGTTCGGGTCGAAGCGCGTCAGCACCGTGACCCCGCTCGAGGCGACGGGCGCCGGGCAGGAGGCGTCGATCGAGGAGGTGCGCCGCCGGTCGCGTCCGGGGCTCATGTGGGCGTTCATCGTCATCGGCGCGGCGCTCCTCGTCGGCGGCGTGGCGATCGGGTACTTCACGCCGCTCGCGCTGCTGCTCGCGGCGCCCGGCGGCGCGATCAGCTTCCTCGGCTTCGTGATGGGATCGGGCACGTTCCTGCCGCCGGTGCTGCGCCTGGTCGGTCGCCTGTTCGGCGGGTCCGCGCCCGCGGCGCTCGCGCGCGGCAACGCCCTCCGGCATCCGGAGCGCAGCGCGCGGTCGGCGATCAGCCTCGTCATCGGCGTGACGCTCGTCACCATGTTCTCGGTCGCGGCCGCGTGCTTCGGCACCCAGGCCGGCGCGGTGGCGGCGACCGCCGGCCCGGACCAGGCCGCGAGCGACGCGCAGTTCGTCACCCTGGTGCTCGGTGTCCTGGGCGTGCTCATCGGGTTCTCGCTCGCGATCGCCGCGGTGGGGCTCGTGAACAGCCTGTCGCTCAGCGTGCTCCAGCGCCGCCGCGAGATCGGCCTGCTGCGCGCGGTCGGGCTGAACCGCAGCCAGGTCCGCGGGATGGTCCTGCTCGAGAGCCTGCAGCTCACCATCGCAGGCGGCGTCTGCGGGCTCGTGCTCGGCATCCTCTACGGCTGGGCCGCGGCGCTCACCGCGCTGTCGTCCGACCGGCACATCGCCGGCTACTTCCCGCCGACCGTGCCGATCCCGCTGGTGATCGGCGTGCTGGTGGCCGGCGCCGTGCTCGCGATCGTCGCGTCGCTCGTGCCCACGCGCCGGGCGAACGCGGTGAGCCCGGTCGTCGCCCTCGCCGTCGAGTGAGGCGCGCTCCCGGTCGTCCCGAGCCGTCGGGACGACCGGGAGCCCCGGCCGGTCTGCCACGATCGGGGTGATGGAGCAGCCGCCCGACGTCCCCCGCTCCGTCGCTCGCCGCGCCACGACCACGCCCGCGCTCGACGGGCGGCTGGAGGCGGACTGCTGGCGCGACGCCCGATGGACGACCCGGTTCGTGGACCTCGTCTCCGGCGCCCCGACCGCGTTCGACACCCGCGCCGCGATCCTCTGGGACGACGAGCACCTCTACATCGGCTTCCGTGTGGAGGTGCCCACGCTCGTCGCGACCCTGACCGAGCGCGACGCCCACATCTGGCTCGACGACGACGTCGAGGTGTTCGTCGCCGGGGACGACGCGTACTACGAGCTCGAGCTGAACGCCCTGAACACGGTCTACGAGGTGCTGTTCCGCTGGGGCTCCCTGCCCGGCGGGCGACCGTGGGACGGCGTGGACTTCGACCACCCGCGCGGGCCGAGGACGGGCTTCTGGGACTTCGACCTGGAGGGCCTCCGCACCGCGGTGCACGTCGACGAGGGCGTCGGCTGGCGCGTCGAGATCGCGCTGCCCTGGGCCGCGCTGCGCGTGCTCGGCCGCGCAGCGCCTCCGTCCCCCGGGGACGAGTGGCGCATCGCGCTGGCCCGCTTCAACACGGCGAAGGCGTCGCCGGAGGACTCGGGCGGGTGGTCCTGGGCGCCGCACGGCGTCTGGGACAGCCACATCCCGGAGCGCTTCCCCCGCGTCACCTTCGAGCGCTGAGTCGCCAGGGGTCAGACCGCGATGAAGCCGCCGTCGACCGAGTACTGGGCGCCGGTCACGAACGAGGCCTCGTCGGACAGGAGGAACAGGACGACCTCCGCGGCCTCCTCCGGCCGGCCGAGGCGGCCCATCGGGTTGCGGCGCTTCAGCTCCTCCCGGTCCTCCCGTCGCGTGTGGGTCGGCAACGCGGTGTCGACCCAGCCGGGATGCACCGAGTTCACCCGGATCCCGTGCGGCGCGTACCCCGCGGCGGCGGCCTTCGTCAGCCCGGTCACCCCGTGCTTCGCGGCCGTGTACGCCACCGACTCCCCGTCGCCGACGAGGCCGAGGAAGCTCGACACGTTCACGATCGCGCCGCCGCCGGAGGCGACCATCGCGGCGCCCTCGTACTTCATGCCGTAGAACACGCTGTTCAGGTCGACGTCGATGACCTGCTGCCACGCGTCCAGCTCGATCTCGTGCGCGAGCCCGTGCGGGCCGCCGATGCCCGCGTTGTTGACGGCGAGGTGGAGGCCGCCCCGCCGCTCGACCGTCTCGGTCACGAACGCCTCCACCGCGGCCGGGTCGGTGACGTCCGCGACGACCGGGATGAGCCGGCCGCCGGCGATCTCGATGCGCCGCTCGACGTTGTGCAGGCGGTCCTCCGCCACGTCGACGCCGACCACGACCGCGCCCTCCGCCGCGAGCCCGCGCGCGATGGCGGCGCCGATACCGGACCCGGCCCCCGTGACGATCGCGACCCTGCCGTCGAACCTGCTGGCCATCCGAACTCCTCCTCGCCGACGACCGACCGTAGGACCTCGGGATGTGCGGCGCGTGACCCCCTCCCCTTCCGCCGCGGGATACCGCATGATGGGCCCGGATCCGAGGAGGCCCACATGCCGAGCGCAGGCGACCGCCCCGGCTGGCTGCCCGACCCGAAGCGCGCCGGGATGCTGCGCTGGTGGAACGGCCTCGACTGGTCCGACGCGTACCGGGCGCCCGACGCGGTCACCGAGGCGGCGCGGCGTGCGCAGGCGGAGGCGCACCGGGTCAGCACCATGACGCCGCAGCAGGTGCAGCGGGCCGCCGAGCAGGCCGAGCGGACGATCGCGCAGCGCGTGTCCGCGGCCAGGCAGGCCGTCAACACGACCGGCCAACGGGTGCCCTCCGCCGGCGCGCCCAGGACGCCGACGGTCGCGACCCCGACCCGCAGCGGCCGGACCGCCGGCTCGCTCGGCGGCGTCGCTATCGTGCTCGCCGTCCTCGGCCTGGTGATCGGCTTCTCGGGCGTGCCCTCCCTGCTCGCACTGGTCGTCTCCGTCGCCGCCCTGGTCCGCAGCCGCCAGCTGGCCGCGGAGCGCACGAAGCCCACCGGACTGGTGCCGTCGCTGATCGGGCTGGTGCTCTCCGTCGTCGGGATCCTGGTGCACGTGCCGGAGCTCGTCCTCCTCCTCCAGGGCCTCGCGAGCCGGACCCAGCAGTAGCGCGCCGCGCCGCCCGCTGGGGCGACGCACCGTCCCCCTGATCCGACCGAGCGCTCCGTCGATCGAAGGGACGGGGCGTCGATCCAGTGGGCGCGTCGAACTACGCGCGGCGCTGCAGGTCGCGGCTCAGGATGTGCGCCTGCTGCAGCAGGAGGGCGCCGAGCTGCTCGTGCCGGTCCCGGAGGCGGCTCTCCACGCCGGTGACGCTGAGCGCCCACGCCGGGCGGCCGCCCGCGTCGAACACCGCCGCACCGATTCCCCCAGCTGCCCTCGAGCACGAGGCCCGGGTTCAGCGCGTACCCGAGGCGGCGCGTCTCGGCGGCGCGCTCGCGCACCGCGCCGACCGCGTACACCGGGCCGCGGTCCCGCTCGAGATGCCCGTCCGCGAGGTACGCGTCCGCCTCCCGCTCCGGCAGGAACGCGAGCACCACCATCCCGGCCGAGGCGACCCCGAGCGGGAACCGCACCCCTTCGTGGAGCACCATCGAGCGCAGCGGGAAGCTGCCCTCCCGCTCCAGGAGGCACACCGTCTCCGAGCCGCGCCGGGCCGAGAGGTAGGCGCTCTCCCCCGTCGCGTCCGCGATGATCCGCAAGTCCGCTCCGCGGCGAGGTGCCGGATGTCGTACCGCTCGGCCGCGAGCGCCCCGAGCAGGTACACCTCCGGCCCGAGGAACCAGCCGCCGTGCTCCTGATCGCGGTCGAGGAACCCGTCGTCCGCCAGGGCCGTCAGCAGACGGTGGGTCGTCGACCGGTTGAGCCCGCTCCGCCTCGCGGCCTCGGTCGTCGAGATCCCGGCCGGCTGCGCGCCGCCGACGATCCGGAGCAGGGAGGACACGCGGCGCGCGACGGAGCCGCCGGACTCGTCGACGCCGTCGTTCACCAGGTGAACGCTAGCGCGGGTGCGAGTCAGCCCGTGACCGCCAGCGACGCTGCCCGGCTGACGTTCCCCGTCGCGTTCGATCGCGAACACGACGACCCGGTACGACCCGGCGCGCGGGGCGGTGAACGTCGCCGACGTCGCAGTCCCGGCGCTCACGGGGTACCCGCTCGTCGGCGTCAGCGACGCGACCGGAGCGCTCGACGGCACGAGCCGGGCGATGGACGAGACCGCGTCGGTCGACTTCGACGCCGTCCACCGCACCGTGTGTCCCGACGCCGTCAGCCCGGTCGGTGCGGCGGGCGCCGTGTAGTCGGTCCTCGCCCGGTACTGGAGGTGCCCGGTCATCGGCTTGCCCGGCTGGTCCGTGACGGTGAACGTGACGTCCTCCGCCGTGATGGTGTCGTCCGGCGCGCGGTCGCAACCGCTTCACCGTCTCGGTGCCGGTCGGGCCACCGAATCCGATCCCGAAGGCGCTCACGTTCAGCGTGTTTGTGCCGGGGTCGCAGCCGGTCGTGGGGTGCGTGCCGACGGTCGGAGGCGTGTCCCGAGGCCCCGCGACGACCTGGAAGTCACGGCTCGTGTCGGCGAGCCCGTACGGCGAGATGTTCCCGAACGAGTATCCGCAGCCGGTGACGTACTGGTAGAAGAACGTGGATCCGCCCTCCGACCAGGTGTTCGTCCTGCCCCGGTCGATGGCGTCGGTGCCGGAGGAGGTGAACCGGGTCGTGCCGAGCGGCGCGGAACCGGTCAGCGAGACCGTGCGCGTCACGCCGGCGATCGGCAGCGAGAGGGCGGCGATCCTCGGCCCGGCGGCCTTCGGCGAGAACCCGACGACGAGGCTGCAGCGCGCGCCGGCCGCGAGCGTCTTCCCGGTGCACCCGTTCGAGCTCACCGCGAAGTCCTGGGCCGCCTGCCCGCTCAGCGCCGTCGAGCCGATGGCGACGGCCTTCGTGGAGCCGTTGTGGACCCATTCCGTCGCCGTGACGCGGGTGGATCCGACCGGGGTGGGCGACCACTCGAGATGGTTCGCGGCGAGGGTGGCGCTGCCCGCGGCGTCCTCCCCCATGCGGATCTCGCCGAAGTACCCCTGCGCGGACTGCGCGCTCGGCGTGCGGACCACGCTGTCGAAGCGGGTGGGGACGCCGTTGCTGCCGGCCACCCAGTCGAGCACGTCGAGCACCCCGCCGAAGCCGTGGTCCTGCGACGCGCTGGAGATGTCGCCGTAGGCGTGCGTGGTCGTCGGTGCGAGGTTCGAGACGTCCGTGTAGACGCCGGGCGCGAACTTCTGGCCGATCGGCGGCGCGAGCTCGACGGTCGCGTTCGCGCCGGACAGGATGAATCCGCCCTGCCCGTCCGTCCGCACGAATCCGTGTCGGAATACTGCGAGACGTTCGCGGCGTACGCCGGGTCCCGCGTCGAGTTCAGGCTCATGATCGCCGTCCCTACGGCGGCGGTCGCGGGAACAGGTGTCAGCGCGGCCAGCGCGAGCGCGCTGAGCGCGACGCCGGACAGCGCGATTCGGGTGGATCGCATGGCTGGTGCTCTCTCGGAGGGGGGTGCTGGAGGTATACCGCACCCTCCTCCGATCTCGAGCCTTCATCAGGTCCGATGCAGCATCCGGGGTTCCTGGTGTCCCCCGGCGCGCTCCGCCAGCTCGCCCTCCGGCAGCGGGACCGGCATCTGGTTGCGGAAGTGGCCGACGATCGTGATCAGGAACCCGCCGAGGGTCCACGCGCCGAGCACGATCCACTGCGTCGTCGTGTCCGCGTCCGGGAAGTACGACAGCGAGCGGATCAGGTTCGACGCGGCGCCCGGCACGAAGTACTGCCCGACCTCGCCCCAGGGGCCGGCGATGAACTGGTACGGCAGCGTGGCGCCGGAGATCGGGTTGCCGATCAGGAGGCTGATGATCGCGCCGACCGCGATGCCCGGCGAGCCGAGCAGCGCGTTGAAGCCGGAGACGATCGCGGCGGTCGCCGCCATCGCCAGGCCGAACGCGGCGGCGTTCAGCAGCCAGTCGCGCTGCAGGATCTGGAGCCAGGTCTGCAGCACGAGGGTCACGATCGTGCCCGCCGCCGCCCCGTAGACGAGCAGCGCCACGATCCGGCGCACCGGTCCGATGACGAGGAACGACACGAGCACCCCGCCGAGCATCCCGCCGAGCACCAGCGGGAACGCGGTCGCGCTGAGCCCGGCCCCGGTCGCGTCGTGGCTCGAGAGCGCGACCACGTCGGTGATCGTGACGGTCGGCGGCGTGCTGGCGGAGGTGGCCCCGGAGGACGGCGTGCCGCTCGGCACGACGGGCTTCCCGCCCGCCTGCACGGTCGCGAGCGCCTGCTGCAGCGCCGCGATCGCCTTCCCGCTCTGCTGCAGCTTCGCGATCAGCGCGGACTGCACGCTCGCGGAGATCTGCGTCTGCAGGGACGTCGCGACCCCGCGCAGGATCTGGTTCGACGACGCGGAGGCGGCGGACGAGGTCAGCACCTCGGGCGAGCCGCCCAGCAGGATGGCGCCGGAGAGCTTCCGCTCCCGGATCTGCTGCACCGCGTCCGCGCGGGACGTCACCGCCACGAACGCGAACGGGTCGCTGTCCTGCTTCGCGATCGCGTCCTTCAGCGCGGTGACCTGCGCGGCGGGGCCGGAGAGCCCGACGGGCAGGTCCTTCGCCTTCGCGGTCGCCGCCGGCCAGACGAAGGCGAGCACGACGATGCCGACGAGGATCGCGCCGGCGACGCCGAACAGGACGGTGAAGCGCCACTTGGTGTGCGGGCGTGCCGCGGGGGTGGTGGTGGACATCGCGACTCCTTCCGAGAACGTGCGTTCTTTATAGCGCATCGAGAACGGGTATTCTCTTCGGCATGCCCAAGGTCACCGAGGCCCACCGCCAGGCTCGGCGCGACGAGATCGCCGACGCGGCGCTGCGCGTGCTCGCCCGCAACGGCGTCTCCGCGACGTCCATCGCGCAGATCGTCGAGGAGTCCGGCCTCTCCGCCGGCGCCATCTACGCGAACTTCGAGAACAAGGCCGAGCTCGCCCGGTACATCGCGTCGTCGCTCTTCGAATGGCGGCTCGGCCGGATCGCGGCGGCCGCGGAGGAGCACGGCCACGACCCCGTCGCGGTGATGCGGGTGCTGCTCTCGAGCACCGGCGTCGACCGGCCGCCGGAGGACCTCCTGCTCCAGTTCTGGGCCGAGGCGACGCGCGACCCGGAGCTGCACGAGGTGCTGCTCGAGAAGGTGACGGCGCTCCGCGCGGTGTTCACCGGGGCGGTGCTGCCGTGGGCCCGCGCGCGCGGGGACGCGGATCCGGAGGCGCTGGCCGCCCGTGCCGCGACGACGATGGTCGTGCTGTGCCAGGGCTACCTGACGAACCGCGCCCTCCTGGGGTGGGTCGAGCCCGACGACTACCTGGACACGGCGCGAGTTCTCTTCGCCTGACGGCCTCCCCGCTGTGGTTTCGGCACGGCCGTGGACGGCCGGCTCAACCACCGTGATCCACGCTCGGTGGTTGAGCCGGCGCGCCCCGGCGCCCGTGCGAAACCACAGCGAGGCGGCGTCTCAGTATGCGTTGCCTGTCCGCCAGGCCATCTCCTGCAGCAGGAACGCGTTGCCGTCCGGGTCGCGGAAGCCGGAGTACCGGACCCCGCCGCCCGCGTCCCAGACCGGGTCGATCTCGACGCCCCGCTCGCGCAGTCCGGCGCACGTCGCGTCCAGGTCCGCGACGACGAGATGGAGGTTCCGCATCGACCCCGGCACCCCGTCGTACGCGCCGAGCCCCGTCCCGAAACCGAATCGAGCAGCCGGATCCGGGCGGCGTCACCTGCACGACGCGGATCCCGGCCATGGGCTGCGCGTCGACGTCCGCGTGCCAGCCGAGCGCGTCGACGTAGAACGCCTTCGCGCGGTCGACGTCGGCGACGGGCAGCACGACCAGCTCGAGCTTCATGTCCATGACGACACCGTGCCGCATTCGGCGATGCGGCGCGCGAAGAACGCGCGCTCCGGCTGGGTGCGCGCGAGCGCCAGCGCCTCCCGGTACGCTACCGCCGCATCGGGGAGCCGGCCCGCCCGGCGCAGCAGGTCCGCCCGCGCGGCCGGCAGCCCGAGCCCCAGCACGGCGGCGGGGAGGCCGTCCAGCAGGGCGAGCCCAGCTTTCGGGACCGTGCGCCAGCCCGACCGCGACGGCTCGCGCCAGCGCCACGTGCGGCGACGGCTGCACCTCCGCGAGGCGCGCGTAGGCGCGCGCGATGGCCGCACGGTCGACGACCCCGGTCCGCAGCGACCGGGCGTGCTCGGCGGCGATCCGCGCCTGCAGCAGGTACGCCCCGGGTGACGCCGCGAGCCGCTCCCCCGCGGCGAGCGCCGCCTCCCCCGCCGCGATCGACGGCGCCGACCAGCGCGAACCGGTCCTGCTCGTCGAGCGGCACGAGCGCCCCGTCCGCGCCGGTCCGCGCGAGCCGCCGCGAGTCCTGGAACCGCATCAGCGCGAGCAGCCCCAGCGCCTCCGGCTCGTCGGGCATCAGCCGGGTGAGCACCTCCGCGAGCCGGATCGCTTCCGCGGACAGGTCCTCCCGCACCACGGCGGTCCCGGTGGTCGGCGCGTAGCCCTCGGTGAACAGCAGGACCAGCACGCCGAGCACGCCCGCCAGGCGTTCGGGCAGCGCGGCCCCGCTCGGCACCCGGTACGGGATGCCGGCGCGCTGGATCTTCTGCCGGACCCGGACGAGCCGCTTCGCGGTCGCGGCCTCGGTGGCGCCGAGCGCATGCCCGATCTCCTCGACGGTCAGCCCGCACAGGGTGCGGAGCGTCAGCGCGACCCGGGCGTCGAGCGCGAGCGCCGGGTGGCAGCAGGTGAAGATCAGCCGGAGGCGCTCGTCCGGCACGTCGTCGGGCTCCAGCTCCACCGCACCCCTCCCCTCCATCCGACGGCCCTCGGCGGCGACGACGCGGCGCTCGACCTCGCCGCGGCGGAGCACGTCGAGCGCACGGTTCCGGGCGACCGTCGTGAGCCACGCCCCCGGGTTCGCCGGCAGGCCGCCGTCCGCCCAGGTGCGGGCGGCGGTCGCGAACGCCTCCTGCGCCGCGTCCTCCGCGAGCGCCCAGTCGCCCGTCGTGCGGACGAGGGAGGCGACGATCCGCCCCCACTCGTCCGCGAACGCGCGCTCGAGCGCCGTGGTCACGCCGGGAACGGCCGCACCTCGATCGCGCCGATCCGAGTCGTCGGGTGGGCTTCGGCGATCGCGACGGCCTCGTCGAGGTCGGCGGCGCGGATCAGGTCGATGCCGGCGATCTCCTCCGCCACCTCCGCGAACGGGCCGCGGCTGACGAGCAGCTCGCCGTCGCGGACGCGCACCGTCGCCGCGGTGGCGGGATCCGCGTCCTTCAGCCGAGCGCCGCCGAGCGACGAGCCGTCGTCCTCCACCCGCCGCACCCAGTCGAGCAGGTCCGAGTGCCGCAGCTCGACGGTGGGGATCAGGTCCGGCTGCGGCACGTGCAGGAACAGGTAGTCCCGGCCCGGCTTCTCCGAGGTGCCGGCGGACTCGCGCGCCGCGAAGAAGTCGTCCCACACCTGCCGCAGCTCCATCGCCCCGATCCGCGCGACCGGGTGCCGCCCGGCGTACTCGACGGCGGTCTCGAGGTCCGGCGCCTCGAGCAGGTCGTAGCCGGCGACGATCTCCTTCACCTCGTGCGAACGGCCCGTCGGAGAGCAGCGTCTCCCCGTTCCGCACCCGCACCGTCGTCGCGGTGTCCGGGTCCTCGACCGGATCGCCCTGGATCCGGAGGCCGCGCCGCGTCCCCTCCGCTACCCAGGGCTCCACGTCGTCGATCGGCCGGCTCGCGGCGGCCACCTCCGGGTCGACCCGGACGAGCATCAGGTACTGCATGGTCCCTCCTCCTACCCCGCGGATGCGCGGTCTCGCAAGGACGACGAACGAGATCGCGGCAGGAGGACACGTTCACGGATAAGGGCGGGCGCCCTTATCCGTGAATGTCTTCGAGACATCAGGCGGTGAGGCGGGGGTAGTCCGTGTAGCCCTCGGCACCCGGGGAGTAGAAGTGCTCGGGGCGCGGCGCGTTCTCCGGCGCCTCGAGGCGCCAGCGCTCCACGAGGTCCGGGTTCGCGATGACCGCGCGCCCGACGGCGACCGCGTCGGCGTGCGCGTGCTCGATGAGCGACACCGCCTCCTGGCGCGTCGTGATGGACCCGAAGCCGGAGTTCACGATCATCCGGCCGCCGAACCAGTCGTGCAGGTCGCGCACGAGTGCGCTCGCCGGGTCGGCGTGCAGCACCGAGACGTACGCCATCCCGAGCGGCCGGAGGCCCTCGAGCAGCACCCGGTACGTCGCGCGGGTCTCGGCCTCGTCGGTCTCGAACACGTCCTGCGCCTGGTTCCCCGGCGAGACGCGGATGCCGACCCGGCCGGCGCCGATCGCGGCGGTGACCGCCTCGGCGACCTCGATCACGAACCGCGCCCGCGCCTCCGGCGACCCGCCGTAGGCGTCGGTGCGCACGTTCGACACCGGCGACAGGAACTGGTGCAGCAGGTAGCCGTTCGCGCCGTGCAGCTCGACGCCGTCGAAGCCCGCGCGCACGGCACGGCGCGCGGCCTCGACGAACTCGTCGCGCACGACGACCAGCTCGTCGGCGTTCAGCGCGTGCGGCACGGCGTGCGGGTGCTTGCCGTGCTGGGTCCGGACCTCGCCGTCGATCGCGACGGCGGAGGGCGCGAGGGTCCGGTCGGTGCCGGACAGGTCGGGGTGGGAGACGCGGCCCGCGTGCATCAGCTGCATGACGATCGTGCCGCCCTCGGCGTGCACCGCGTCGGCGACCTGCTTCCAGGCCGCCTCCTGCTCGTCGGTGACGATCCCGGGCTGGCCGAAGTACCCGCGCGACTCGGCGCCGGGGTAGACGCCCTCGCTGATGATCAGGCCGACGGAGGCGCGCTGCCGGTAGTACTCGGCGACGAGCGGCGTGGGCACGCCGTCCGCGCCCGAGCGGACGCGCGTGAGCGGTGCCATCACCACCCCGGTTTCGCGAGGTGCAGGGTCGCCGAGCTCGATCGGGCTGAAGAGGTCCATGGGTTCCTTCCGTCCGTGCCCGGATGCGGGCACCTGACAGGTCAACGACCGGATGCCCGGCGCATTCCCCGGGAGGCGGAGGCAGGGTGTGCGGGTGGCTGCGGCGAAGGGGTCCGCGGAGGCGCGTGTCGACGACCTCCGCCGGCGGCTCTACCGCGCCGACGCGACGGAGGAGGACCGGCAGCGGTATCGCGCGGCGATCGCGGCGCCGCCGGAGGCGCCCGACCCGGACGCGCCCCACCCGGTGGCGCGTCGTCGCGGCCGCCCGGTGCTCGCTGCTTGCCTCGGGATCGTCATGGTCGCCGCGCTCGCCGTCGCAGTGCGGGTGCTGATCCCGGTCGCACCGGTCGCGCTCCCGTCCGGCTCCGCTGCGCCGTCGCCCACCTCGCCCGTCCTGCTCGTCGACGTGGGCGACGGCGCCCTCCTGCCGCTCGGGTCGCGGCGCCCCTCCGGCCCGACCCCGGTCGCCGCTTCGCTCGACGGGATGGCCGTCGCGGGCGAGCGCTTCACCCGGCTCCGGCAAACGCGGTGGTCGCGTTCGACGTGCCGCAGGGGGCGTGGAACGGCGGCCGGGATCGCCGTCGCGGTGTCGTCGGCGCAGCCGACCCGGGTCGCCTGGCGCGCGCTGCGGACCGTGACCCGGGCGGACTGGACCTCGTACCCGCTCGTGCTCGGCTCGGGCGCCGCGGAGGACCGGTCCGGCGCACACGCCCCGACGGTCGTGCCGTACCCGGGTCGCCCGCCGACCCGGATCGCGATCGAGGCGCCGGAGGACGTCGGCTGGACCCTCGTCGTCGCCGCGACCGGGTCGACGGCCACCTCCTTCCGATGAAGGTGTTCATCCAGTGAACGCGGCCGGGGCGAGCGTCCCACCAGCGGACCAGTTCGGCGGCCGGCTGGCGTCCGGGGGGCCGTCCGGAGCAGCATGGCGCCGACGGCACGCGGGGGTGCGATGACGAAGCGGTACGACGACGCGACCGCCGCGCTGGACGGCCTGCTGCACGACGGGATGACGATCGCGGTCGCGGGTTCGGGCTCTCCGGCAACCCGACGGACCTGATTCGAAGCGGTGCGCGACGCCGCCGGCGTCCGGGACCTCACGATCGTGAGCAACAACATGGGCGTCGACGGCGCCGGGCTCGGGCTGCTGCTCGAGGCGCGGCAGGTGCGCCGCGTGATCGCGAGCTACGTCGGCGAGAACCGGCTGTTCGCGCAGCAGTACCTCGACGGCACGCTCGAGGTCGAGTTCGCGCCGCAGGGCACGCTCGCCGAGCGCCTCCGCGCGGGCGGCGCGGGCATCGCCGCGTTCTACACCCGGTCGGGCGTGGGCACGCCGCTCGCCGAGGGCAAGCCGACCGCGGAGTTCGACGGCCGCACGTCCGTGCTGGAGCGCGCGATCCGCGCCGACCTGGCGCTGGTGCACGCCCGCACGGCGGACCCGGCGGGGAACCTCCGGTACCGGCTGGCCGCGCGCAACTTCAACCCGCTCGTCGCGATGGCGGGCGAGGTGACGGTCGCCGACGTCGAGGAGCTCCAGGAGGGCTTCCTCGACCCGGACACGGTCCACACCCCCGGGGTGCACATCAAGCGGCTCGTCCTCGCGACCGCGCGGGAGAAGCCGATCGAGCAGCGGACCGTTCGGGAGCGCGCCTGATGCCGTGGACCAGGGACGAGATGGCCGCGATCGCGGCGCAGGAGCTCGAGGACGGCGCGACCGTCAACCTCGGGATCGGCATCCCGACGCTGGTGGCGAACCACCTGCCGCCCGGCGTCGAGGTCGTGCTGCAGAGCGAGAACGGCCTGCTCGGCATGGGCCCCTTCCCCTACTCCGGCGAGGAGGACGCCGATCTGATCAACGCCGGCAAGCAGACCGTGACGCTGCTGCCCGGTGCCGCCGTCTTCGACTCCGCCGACTCGTTCGCGATGATCCGCGGCGGGCGGATCGACGCCGCGGTGCTCGGCGCCCTCCAGGTGTCCGCGGAGGGCGACCTCGCGAACTGGACCGTCCCCGGCAAGTTGGTGAAGGGCCCGGGCGGCGCGATGGACCTCGTCGTCGGCGCACGCCGCCTCATCGTGCTCACAGACCACACGGCGAAGGACGGCAGCCCGAAGCTCGTCGCCCGCTGCACCCTCCCCCTCACCGGCACGGGCGTCGTGGACCGGATCATCACCGATCTCGCGGTCTTCGACGTGGACGATGGCCTCGTGCTGCGACGCCTGGCCCCGGAGGTCACGGAGGCGGAGGTCCGCACCCGCACCGACGCCCCCTTCCGCGTGGAACTGGAGCAGCCGTGATGCCCGGCTCCGCGAACGCAGCCTTGCACACGTGACGCCCTCCACGGCGCCTCGGGAGGGCATCCGGTGGCAAAGGCCGCGCCCCCTGGAGGAGATCGCATGACCGCCGTCGTCGTCGGGTACGCCCGCACCCCCTTCGTCAAGTACGGCGGCGTCTTCGCCGAGGTCCCCGCGACCGTCCTCGGCGCCCACGCGATCACCGCGGCGCTCGCCCGCGCGGGCGTCGCGCCGCAGGAGGTCGACCGCGTCGTCGGCGGCCAGGTGCTCCAGGCCGGCGCCGGCCAGAACCCCGCCCGCCAGTCCGCGGTCGGCGCGGGGACCCCGATGACCGTCCCGGCGCTCACGCTGAACGCGGTCTGCCTCTCGGGCCTTGAGGCGGTCGCGGAGGGCGCCAGGATGATCGCGGACGGCCGCGCCCGGATCGTCGTCGCGGTCGGCCAGGAGTCGATGAGCCTCGCCCCGCACGCCTGGCCCGGGTCGCGCCGCGGGCAGCGCTACGGGTCGATCGAGTTCCTCGACACGATGGACCACGACGGCCTCACGGACGCGTTCGAGCACCGCAGCATGGGCGCCTCCACCGAGGACCACAACGCGGAGCACCGCCTCACCCGGGAGGAGCAGGACGCCTGGGCCTTCCTGTCCCACGCCCGCCTCGCCGCAGCGACGGACGACCTCGCCGCCGAGATCGAGCCGTTCACCACCCCGGGCCGCCGCGGCACCACCGTCACGGCGGACGACGGGCTCCGCGCGGGCACGACCCCGGAGACGCTCGCGGGTCTGCGGGGCGCGTTCCGCGCGGACGGCGGCATCACCGCAGGCAACTCGAGCCAGATCACCGACGGCGCGGCCGCGGTCGTGCTGATGGAGGAATCCCTGGTCGGCAGCCGGACACCGCTCGCTCGGATCCTGTCATCGGCGTTCGTCGCCGGGCCCGACGTATCCCTCCACGCGCAGCCCGCGAACGCGGCGCTGGAGGCGCTGCGCATGGCCGGCCGGGAGACGATCGAGCTGCAGGCCGTCGAGATCAACGAGGCGTTCGCGGCCGTGGCGGTGGTCTCGACCCGCCTGCTCGGCGTCGACCCGCTGATCGTGAACATGGAGGGCGGCGCGATCGCGCTCGGCCACCCGATCGGCGCCTCCGGCACCCGGATCGTCGGGCACCTCGCCCGCACGCTCGCGTCGCTCGGCGCCGGCAGCCTCGGCGTCGCCGCGATCTGCGGCGGCGGTGGGCAGGGCGCCGCGCTGCTGCTCGAGGGGATGGAGGGCCGATGACCGACCTCAGCGGGAAGCGCGCCGTCGTCACCGGCGGCGCCAGCGGCATCGGCGCCGCGATCGCGCAGCAGCGCTCGCGGGAGCGGGCGCCCTCCGTCGGTCGATCGCCCGACCTCGACGGCGAGGCCGCCGCGAAGGTCGCCCGACCCCGATCGACGGCGAGGTCTGGCAGGTCGACCTCTCGAAGCCGGCCGAGCTCGACGACCTGACGCTGCGCGCCGACGTCCTCGTGAACAACGCGGGCGTCCAGACCGTCAGCCCGGTCGAGGACTTCGACCCGGCCCGCTGGCGCTTCATCGTCGACCTGATGCTCGTCGCGCCCTTCCAGCTGGCCCGCGCCGCGCTGTCCGGCATGTACGAGCGCGGGTGGGGGGCGGGTGATCAAACCGTCAGCATAGCGTCCCACCGGCCTCCGGCCAGCGCCTACAAGTCCGCCTACGTCCGCGGCGAAGCACACGGCCCTCGAGGCACTGTCCGAAGACCATCGCCCTCGAGGGCGGCGGCCGGGGCGTCACGAGCAACTGCGTGAACCCGTCCTACGCTCCGCAACGCCCGTCTCGTCGAGCGGCAGATCGCCGACCAGGCGAAAGGTCCAACGGGATCCCGGGAGAGAGCCGCGTCGTGGAGGACATCAATGCCCTCACCGAGGCCGCGGTCAAAGCGCCTCGTGGGAGCCCAGCGAGAGGTCGCCCGACTCTCGTCCTCTGGCTGACCGGCGACACGGCCGCGATGGTGAACGGCGCGAGCTACACGATGGACGGCGGCTGGACGGCGAAGTGAACTCGCCCATCCCGCCCACGCTCGATGAGGAGTGCAGCATGATCCGCGACCATCCAGGTCCCCCGTCCGAACGGCGGGCACCTCGCCGTGGCCGAGAACGGCGACCACCGAACGGCCCCGCCCGTGCTCGCGATCCACGGCATCACCGCCTCGAGCCGCTCCTGGCCGGCGCTCGCCCGCCAGGTCCCGGGAGCTGCATCGCCCGCACCCTTTGGAAATATCGCCCCCGACCTCCGAGGTCGCGGCCGCAGCAACTCCCTGCCGGCGCCGTTCTCGGGCTGCAGAACCAGCGCGACGACCTGCGCGCGATCCTCGACAAACCGCTCGGCCTGGAGGTCGGGTCGCGGTCGCGGGACGCACAGCAATTGGGCGGCTTCGTCCGCGATGAGCTGCTCGCGCGGCCGCCGGAGCCGTGAGCGCCGTCCCGCGAGGGGGTCGTGCTGATCGACCGGCGGCCCTCCCGCTCCGCGCCTCGCCCCCGGGCGTTCGACCCTCGACCGGCAGCTCGCAACCTGTCTCCCGGAGGCCCGACTGCTCGGCCCCGCCTGGGAGCGGCTGAACAAGGTCTTCCCGTTCCGGGAGGACTACGCGGTCTTCTGGCAGCGGCACCCGGCCTTCGCCGGCGCCTGGAACGAGGACATCGCGGCGTACGCGGACTAATATACGCACCTCCAGCCGGTCGACAAGGTCTTTCAGCCCCTCCGCCGAGACCGGGAGGCACGTCCGCCGTGAAACCCAGAAGCGAAGCTGTTCCGGTCCCGGCTGGTACGACGACTGCGCTGCAACGCCGTCCGGCAGCCGGTCACGGTCCCCTCCGGGCCCCAGACTCGGGCAGCAGGCGGAAACACCGCCCGGCCTCTTACGCCCCTGGCCGTGCTTCGAGTCCTTCACACCGCGGACGTCCCGCCGCGTCCCGGGTCGTCTGAGAGTGCCGGGGGAAAAAAAAAAAAACACGAAACCACTACAACACAGATCGTCATGACCCGGCCCGGGCGTCCGACCTCGTCCGCGGGGAACACCGTCCGCAGTACCGCCGCAGCCCCGGCTCCTGACCACCACGAGAGCGAAGGAGCTCCCATGCAGACCGTCCTCGACGGCATCCACGCCATCGACGTCGCGACCCCCCGGTACCGCGCGAGGGTGCTCGACCGACCCGGCGAGGGCAGCGGCCCGACCGTGGTCCTCATCCACGGCAACGTGTCGTCGTCGCTGTTCTTCCAGCCGCTGATGCTGTCGCTGCCGCCGGAGGTGCGGGCGCTGGCGATCGACCTGCGCGGCTTCGGCGAGAGCGAGACCCTGCCGGTCGACGCGAACCCGCGGTCCTGAAGGACGTTCTGCGGACGACGTCGCGAGCGTGCTCACGACGAGATGGCGACCGGCGCGGTCCACCTGGTCGGCTGGAGCATGGGCGTCCGGCGTCCCGTGCTGCAGCTCTGCTGCCTCGAGACCAGCCGCGACCTGGTGCTGTCGGTGTTGGACGCCTCGAGTCGCACCGTCTCCCCCTACCCTACGGCTTCGGCGTGCACACCCGCGCTCGACGGCACAAAAACGATTCCAGTCGGGCGGCGCGGGCTCCCGGAGGCGGTGGGCGGGGGGCGGCGCCGAACCCCGACTTCGTTCGTCCCGGGCGATCGAGGAGCAGGACCGCGGCGACGGCCCGACCTCCCCGCGCACCGTCTACCGCACGGCGTACGTCGCGCACCCGGAGGGCATCCCGCACGAGGACCTCTGGGTCGAGAGCATGCTCACCACGAAGACGGGCGTCGACAACTACCCGGGCGACACAAACTGCGACCGACGCCCTGGCCCGGCTTCGGCCGCGGGGGCGAAGGGCGTGCTGAACACGATGACGCCGGACCACCTGGACCTGACCGCGATCGTGGACATCACGGACAAGCCGCCGATCCTCTGGATCCGGGGCGAGAAGGACGCGATCGTGTCCGACGCGAGCTTCTTCGACCTGAACACGCTCGGCGCGGCAGGGCTGGTGCCGGGCTGGCCGGGCGCGGAGGTCGCCCCGTCGCAGCCCATGGTGACGCAGACCCGCGCCGTGCTGGACCGCTACGCGGCGAACGCGGGCTCCTACCGCGAGCTGGTGCTGCCGGAGACGGGCCACAGCCCGCACCTGGAGCAGAGCGAGGCGTTCCGGGAGGGACCCTCCTGGCCCTCATCCTCGGTGGTTGAGCGGGGCGCGAAGCGCCTGCGCTCAACCAGCGTGATCGGGCGGTTGCAGCCGCGCCTTCGCGAGCCGCTCGTACTCGGCGAGCTCCATCTCGATCCAGGCGCGCTGGGCCGGCTCGACGACCTCGAGCCGGCGCTGGTGCTGGTCCCGCCGCAGCCGCCAGCCGGCGGCCCGGTGCGCGGCCATCACCCGCGCGCGCTCGTCCGCCGCGTCCGCGCACTCCGGCAGGAACACGGTCGCGCGGGCGAGGTCGAGCGCCAGCCGCATGCGGATGCGGCGGTCGTCGTCGTCCTCGCCCTCCCACGCGGCCTCGTGGAGGAACCGGGGCAGCACGCGCAGGAGCCCGGTCGCGGACGCGATGCGCGCCGCGGCGCCGGACGTCGTCGAGCTGCGCCTCGAGCGCGAGCAGCACCAGCTGGGACGGGTCGAGCGCGAGGTCGCTGTGCACCTCGATGCAGCGCCGGAAGGGCCTCCTCGGCCGCCTCGAGCCGCGCCCGCTCCTCGCCGCGCAGGCCGCGCGACCATCGGGTCGATCAGGACGTGGAGCACCTTCGTCGAGCCGGCGCACGGGCCGGTCTTCCGCTGCGAGCTCCTCCGGAGTCATGGCCGTATGGAACTCCCCACGCCGCGCATCGCGCAAACACCACGCGGATCGTCACACCCACGGCCGAGAAACACCGCGGCCCCGCCCGGAATCGATGCCACGCCGTGGATCCGCTCGGCGATCGGACTCCACCTCGTCGAGGCGGCCTTCGGCGATCTCGATGATGAAGTCGTAGGCCTCGTCGTTCGACCAGGTGAGCCGACGCCCGTTGATACCGAGCACGACCGAGCAGCCCGGCGAGGCCGAGCCGCTTGTTGCCAGTCGATCAGCGCGTGGTTCCCGCACCAGGGAGTGCACGAAGGCCGCCTGCCATTCAGCTCGAGCGTCGGGTACGCGTCCTCACCGAACGCCGTCGCGCGGGGCCCGGGCGAGCGCTGACTCGAGCAGGCCCGACGTCGCGCACGGCCGGAGGCTGACCGAGTGCGCGCTCGGCCGACGTGCAGCAGCTCGCCGAGCGTGAGCAGCATCACCGGGCGAGCCGGTCCAACGCCTTCCGCATACCGCGGCAGCTCACGATCGAGCACCTGGGTCGATCAGCTCGGCGCGACTGTGGTGCTCGATGTACTCGCGCACCGCGCGCTGCACGACGGACTGCAATCGAGACGCCCTCCACCTCGGCGCGCAGCCGGAGCGGCATCGGCATCGGACGTCGGGAGAGACGGAGGGTCATCGGCATGGGTGCGATGGTATCACGCGGCGATACCGCAACGCCCTAGGGACGTCCGCATTGCCCGGCCCGGAGCCTCCGGGGTACTGTCGCGCCGATCGTGTTCCGGCCGGAGGAGGTGAGAGCCATGACCGCAGTTCCCCCGTGGGCGCTCCCCCGAAGCCCAACGATCCGTCGGCCGTAGGAGGTCGCGTCCCGGGAGCGCCGTGTCCAGCACTCCCGAAAGGCCCCTCCCATGAACAGCTCCTTTCTCCTCCGACCGCTGCCCACTCGTCCTGGGTGGCGGCGGCGCCGCGGGCAACGCCTGGCTGATCGGCGTCCTCGCCGGCCTGGCCGACGCCGGCCTCGACGTCACCGACGCCGACCTCGTCGTCGGCACCTCCGCCGGCGCGACAGCCGCGATCCAGATCACGAACGTCCCCGCTGCCGCGGCTCTACGCCGGGCATCCTCAGAAGCCGTCCCGCCGAAGCGAACCCGGCGGGCGCCCGCCAGGTCGAACGACCTGCTCGAGCGCAACCCAGCGGGTTCATCGACGGCTCCGCGGGTCCGAAGGACATGCGCCGACCGGATGGGCGCCCTGTTTCATCCGAGCATCGACCGGAGACGCGACCGGCGGCACCCGCCCACCGACCGCTGGCGGGCGACGGTCGCGGCCGCGCAATGCCCGGCTTGCTTCCACCTGGCCGGCGCTAGCGCGTCCTGCTCACCGCCGTCGACGGCCGAGACACGGCGAGGGCTCTTCGCGTTCGACCGCGACAGCGGCGTCGACCTGGTCGACGCGGTCGCCGCGAGCACCTCCGGCGGCTCCGCGTACCGGATCGGCGACCGGCAGTACATCGACGGCGGGTACCGGAGAGGAAAACGAGAACGCCGACCTGGCGGCCGGGTCGGCGCGGCGTGGCTCGTGCTGCTCGCCGTTTCGGCGGCAGGACCTCTGGCAACCCGCTCGAGTGGCGCATAGCAGCTCGATGCGCAGGTGGAGGACCTCCGCGCCCCGCGGCAGCCGGGTCGAGACGGTCGGCGCCCCGACCGCGGCGTCGCCTCAGCGGCGTTCGGCGGCACGATGGAATGGACCTGACGCGCCGCGCACCGTCCGCCCGCGCAGGGTTCGACCAGGGCCGAGACCTCGCGCCGCGGCTGGCCGCGCTTCTGGCGCGACTGAACCCCCGAGGAGATCCGCCCGTGACGGAGGTCGCGGCGGTCCAGCTGGCCCCGGTCGTCGGCGACCCTGTCTCGGCAACGCTCGACCCGCGCGGGTCGCGGCGATTCCGATGTGCGGTCGCCGGAGGCGCCGGGCTCGTGGTCCTGCCCGAGCTCTGGCACCTCGGGCTACGTGTTCGAGACGGTCGAGGAGGCGCGGTTCGCTCGCGCCTCCGCCCCGACGACCCCCGGCGTTCGACCGCCTCGCCGAGGCCTGCCGGCGACGCCGTGGTGGCGCTTCGGCTTCGCCGAGACCAACGACGCCGGCGGCGTCTGGGAAAAAAAAAAAAAAAAAAAAAAACCCCAACAGTGCGGCGCTGCTCGACGCTCCGTGATCCGCGCGGTGTACCGGGAAGGTCCACCTGTGGGACCGGGAGAAGCGCTTCTTCACCGCGGTGCGACGCCCGTCCTCCGGTCGTCGAGACGCCGTTCGGCCGCATCGGCGTGATGATCTGCTTCGACCTCGAGTTCCCCGAGTGGACGCGCATCGCGGCGCTCGGCGGCGCCGACCTGCTCGCCGTGCCGACGAACTGGCCGCTCGCGCCGGTGCCGGAGGGCGAGCGCGCCCCGGAGGTGCAGATCGCGATCGCGACCGCCCGGATGAACAGGATGGCGATCGCGTGCGCCGACCGCGTCGGCACCGAGCGCGGCGTCGAGTGGACCGGCGGCACCTCGATCATCGACGCGGAGGGCGCCGTCCGCTCGGCCGTCGGCGCGGGCGAGGGCGTCGCGTGGACCGACATCGACCTGCTCGCGTCCCGCGACAAGCGGCAGGCCGAGCTGGTCGATCTGCTGGCCGACCGCCGCCCCGACCTGTACGGGCCGCTGGTCGGCTGACCGGGTTCGGCCCGACGCGCCTCTCCGACCGGCAGCGGGGTCGGCCGCCATCGGCGCCGACCCCTGCGACCTACTGGGCTCGGATGTCGCTGAAGCGCATGAGGAAGTTCGGGTCGGCTGCGCTGAACGTCTTCGTGAGGTTCGTCGTCTTCAGGCACGAGCCGTCGCTTGGCAGCAGCCTGCCCGAGAACACGACCTTGTCGCCGGTCTCCATGTTTGCTGAGTCCGTCGAAGAACGCCGACGACTGGGGGATGAGCGTGTCGTCGAAGGCGTCGGAGAACGCGTTGTTCCAGGTCTGGACGACGATCGTCGGCGCGATCTCGATCTCGACGTAGCCCTTGCCCTCGCCGTTCGCGCCGATGTCGTGGATCGTGCCGACCCAGCTCTTTGACGGTCGATCCGCCGACCGCCGAGCAGGCCGCGGCATCACGGGTCTTGAGGATCTTCGCCGCCTTCAGCTCGTTCGACGTGCCCGCATAGTCGTTCCGCAGCCCTCTCGACGATGGCGACGAACCGCGCCTCCTTCTTGGGATACCCGCCGTAGTCCGCACCCGCCGTCGCCGGGGCCGCGACGGGCGCCAAAGCCACCGGTGCCGGCGTGGTGTCGACCGGTGCTGCCGTCTCGACCGGCGCCGCTGCGATCGGTGTCGCCGGCACCGCAGCCTGGGCCGCGGAAACCGCCCGCAGCGACGCCCGCGACGACCGCGACCGTCACCACCAGGCTGGTGATTGCGGCGATCGCGCCGAGCACGATGCCGGCGACCGCCGGGCCGCGGGCCGAACGGACGCCGGAGACCGAACACGCTCAGCACGATCGCTCCCGCACCGATGACAAACCCGGCGAACGGGATCAGCCCCATCAGGAACGCGACGATGCCGACGACGAGTCTCTCCATCGCGAGCCCGTTGGTCGGACGAGGTCGGCGGGGTGGACGGCCGCGGTCACGGGCGGAGCAGAGGTGGGGGTGGTCATGTTCATCCTTGGTTCAGGTTTCCAGAGCACGAGGACCATACAAACCATTTCCGGCGCGCAAGCGCAGCCACGTTGCCCCACTTCGAGTGCCCAAGAATTTCCAGGCATGAGAACCCTGAACCTAATCTGCTCAGTCGATCCATGACCCGAGAAAACAGCCCGGACGCACGCAAGGAAACAAGCCGGAAGCGCGCGGCGAACTGGCTGTTCGAACAGCTCAAGTCCGCGACACCAGCCAGCTTGATCTCGCGTAGCCGACCGAAGGAAGCCTTCTCGTTATCTCCACCGAAGGCGCCCCCAACACACGACCGGCGCAGGTCGTCGGCATGCCCTAGATGAGTGAGTCCTAACGCCCTTTGGTCGCGGTCCCGCTGGGTGGTGGAGTTTGCTCCGGTGATGTCAGCGAGTGAGTTCGATTATGCGGCGGTGATCGCGGGGATGACCACCTCCTCGGTGAGGGCGTCGAGTTGCTTCATGGAGTGCTCGGAGAAGTAGCGGCGTTCGGCGGCGTCCCATTCGTCGTGCTGCTCGATCAGGACCGCGCCGGCCAGCCGGAGCAGGGCTGCGGGGTTCGGGAAGACGCCGACGACGTCGGTGCGGCGTTTGATCTCCTTGTTCACCCGTTCCAGCGGGTTCGTGGACCAGATCTGCCGCCAGTGCGCGGTCGGGAACGACGCGAACGCGGTGACGTCCTCGCGGGCGTCCTCGAGCATCGACGCGACCTTCGGATGACTGCGCTGCAGCATCGTGACGACCTCGGTCAGCTGCGCCAGCACGTGCTGCCCGTCGGGTTGTGCGAACACGGTTCGGATGATGGAGGCGACCATCTCCTGGCTCTGCTTGGGGACCTGGGTCAGGACGTTCCGCATGAAGTGGACCCGGCATCGCTGCCAGGCCGCGCCCTGCATCACCGTCCCGATCGCGGCGATCAGCCCGGTGTGGGCATCGGAGATCACCAACCGGGTCCCGGCCAGTCCGCGAGCCTTCAGGCTGCGGAGGAACTCGGTCCA
Source organism: Melastoma dodecandrum (assembly GCA_029817715.1). NCBI lineage: Eukaryota > Viridiplantae > Streptophyta > Magnoliopsida > Myrtales > Melastomataceae > Melastoma > Melastoma dodecandrum. Next base: position 61,523 of record JARUPY010000590.1, read on the forward strand.
GAACGCCTGGGACTCGGTGTCGCCGACATCGAACCCGAGGACCTCACGTCTCCCGTCCGCCGCGACGCCGACCGCGACCACGACCGCCTGGGAGACGACGCGGTGGTTCACCCGCGCCTCGCAGTACGTCGCGTCGAGGAACACGTACGGGTAGCTCGGTCGACTCCAAGGGCCGGTCGCGGAACGCTGCGATCTGTTCGTCGAGGTCCGCGCAGATCCTGGAGACCTCGGACTTGCTGATGCCGGTCTCGGCGCCGAGGGCCTTGACCAGGTCGTCGACCTTCCTGGTCGAGACGCCGTGCAGGTAGGCCTCCATCACGACCGCGAACAGCGCCTGATCAACCCGGCGGCGACGCTCCAGCAGCGACGGGAAGAACGACCCCTGCCGCAGCTTCGGGATCCTCAGCTCCAGATCCCCGGCCGCAGTGGTGAGCAGCCGAGACCGGGACCCGTTGCGCTGCGCCGTCCGCTCCGGGGAGCGCTCGAACGGGCCGGCGCCGATGAACGCGGTCGCCTCCGCGTCGATCAGCTCCTGATAGAGCCGCTCCGTCGCTTGACGGATCCGGTCAGGGACATCGGTGAGTTTCAGTTCCCCGAGCAGGTCGAGGAGGGCCTGCTGGTCCAGGGCCATCGTGTGTTCGTGTCCTCACGCTGAGTTCTTTGCCAGAACCCACTGACCATCACACGGTGGCCCGCCCACGTCTACGACGACGCGAACGACCCCGAACTACACCACCCCACGGGACGCGACCCGCCCTTTAGGTGTCGTGGGCGATGAGGGAGCGTTTGACGCGGGCTCCGGTGTGCCAGTTGTGCCAGACCGCGGCGGCGAGGGCGAGGAGGCGGGCGCCGATGCGGGCGTGGACGCCGGCCATGGTGCGACCGCCGTGGGCCTCGAGCGCGAGCGGTCCTTTCAACGTGTCGAAGACGGCCTCGACCCACTGCCGGATCCGGGCGAGGTTCCCGTGCTTCTGCGTCTCATCCCGGCGGTCCGGGCGCACGAACACCGCGTGGAGGTCGTTGCGGACGAAGGTCTCGAACTCGGCTCCAGCGAAACCCTTGTCACCGACCAGGACCTGCCCGGGGCGGATCTGGTCCCGGTCGCTGGCGAGCAGCTCGGTGAGCGCGGCGCGTTCCCCGATCTTCGGGGAGGCGAGTCCCCAGACGATCGGCATGCCTTCTGCGGTGCAGATGAGGTAAAGCCGGAAGCCCCAGAACCAGCGCGAGTTCGCCGCGCAGTACCCGTACCCGGCGTAGCCAGCGAGATCGGACCGTTTCACCGTCTCGCGAGAGGACCCGCATGGCACCGGGGTGGAGTCCAGCAGGCGGAGCGTGTCGTTCCAGGACTCGACATCGCGGGCGAGGAACGGGATCACCGACGCGATCAGCCCATCCGCGGCGCGGACCCGCTTGGAGTACCCGGACTGCTGCGGCATCGCCGGGAACACGTCCCGCAGATACGCGCGGGCGAAGCGGACCCAGTGCCGCTCGGAGGCGAACCCGAGCAGCTGCTGCGCGACGACCAGGCACAGCAACTCGACATCGTTCAGCCGAGGCTCGCGCCCCGGCTGATACATCCGAGTGAACCCGAGCGCGGGCAGAGCCCGGTCGTCGAGTTCGACATACAGTGCGGTCAGGAGGGTGTCGAGGTCTTGATTCACACCTGACGCTTGACACCCTCCGCCCACCAACCCCGGACCGCCACGCACACCCCAGGCGATTCGGACTCACTCATCTAGTCGACCGTGGCGCTGACCGCGTGGTCGCTGCTGTACGTGCCGCTCGGCGTCGCGATCGCGCGGCGGCCGGAGGCGGGAGCCCGTACCGTCGCAGCATGAGCACCCTGCAGGACGTCGGCGACCGGGACGGCTGGCGCTGCTGGCTCTGCGACGAGCCGGTGGACCCGGACATGAGCGTGAACGACCCGCGCGGCCCGAGCATCGACGCGGTCACGAACGAGAAGCCGAAGAAGGGTGCCGCGGTCCCGGAGCGTCTCGCGCACCGTGCCTGCAACACGAGGAAGGGCGCCGTGAAGGCGGTCGTGCCGTGGTCGCCGGACCTGTTCGTCGTCGATCCGGCACCGATCGTCGCGACGGTCGACCGGCTGTCCCGGAAGGGCGGCCGCGAGGTCGTCGCCCGCTGCCCGAGCCGCTCCGACGCGGACCAGGCCGCGAGCTGGCTCGTCGACCGACTCTCGCGCCTCGCTCCCGGCCAGCGGTTCACGACGGAGATCAAGCCGGGCGGCGGCCAGTCTTCCTTTTGGTCCTCGCGACCGCAATGAACGAGCCATCGACCAACCTGGTCCGACCAACCGGACTGTCCCGATGATCCAGGCGGCAACGCACCGGTGGGTCACGCGCCGACGACGACCACGATCTTCCCGGAGACCGCCCCGGCGGCCGCCCGCCTCGTGCACCCGGACCAGCTCCGCGAGTGGCACCCGCTCGCTCACGTCCACGGGTCAGCGCCCCCGGCGTCCACGAGTCGCGCCAGCTCCGAGAGCTCCCTGGCGTCGCTTCGCACGAACATGTTCACCGCCTCGCACGCCGCGGGCCTCGTCGCTCGGCGCCGGCATCCAACACGGTCGTGCTGACGAGCACCCCGCCGTCCCGGATCAGCGCGGGCAGCTGCCCCAGCTCCTCCGGACCGATCGGCGCCAGGGTGATTACCGCGTCGACCTGACCCGACACCGTGGAGAGGTCGTGCCCGACGACCTCGTCGGCCCCCTGCGCGAGCACCCGGTCGCGACTCCGCTCGCCGGCCGTGGCGATCACCGTCGCCCCGGCCCGCTTCGCGAGCTGCACCGCATAGCCGCCCACGGCGCCGCCCGCGCCGTGGATCAGGACGCGCTGCCCCGGCTGCAGGTCGGCGTGCTCGAGCACCGCCTGGTAGGCGGTCAGCCCGACCGCGGGCAGCGGCCGCCGCATCGGCGAGCGGGATGGAGGACGGCGCTGCGGCCAGCACCTCGGCGGGGGCGATCGCGAACTTCGGCCGACGCCCCGGTGCCGACCAATCGGCAGGAACGCGATGACCGCGTCACCCACCGCGACCCCGGTCACGCCGTCGCCCAGGACGTCGATCCTCCCGGCCACATCGATGCCCGGGGTGTGCGGCAGGGAGACGGGGAACTCCTCCGCCATGCCGCCGGACCGGATGCCGGCGTCGATGCCGTTGAACGAGGTCGCCGCGACGCGGATCCGCACCTCGCCGGCGGCGGGAACGGGCGTCTCCACCTCCTCGAGGTGGAGGACGGAGGGGGAACCGTACTGGGAGAACCGGACTGCCTGCATGACCGCATCGCTTTCGAGTGGGGGGTTGGTGCTACGAGTTCGAAGCACATTTCGACCGTAGCACGATGCTGCGAACTCGAAGCACATAGACTGCAGGCGTGGAACCAGCACCGGTCGACGCGACAGAGCTCGACGCCTACTTCGCCCTGATCGAGGTGAGCAGCCTGCTGCGCCACGGGATCGAGCAGCAGCTGCGCGAGTCGGGCGACCTCAGCTACGTGCAGTTCCAGCTCCTGGCGACGCTCGGCGACCAGGCGGAGGGCAGCGCCCGCATGACCGACCTGGCCGACGGCGTCGTCTACAGCCGAAGCGGGCTCACCTACCAGGCGGGCCTGCTGGAGCAGGCGGGCCTCGTCACCCGCACCCCGTCCGCGGAGGACGAGCGCAGCACCACCGTCACCCTGACGGACGCCGGCCGAGCGGTTCTGGCCCGGGTCTTCCCCGGCCACATCGAGATGCTCCGCCGCCTCCTCCTCGCGCCGCTCACCCAGGAGGACGTCGCGTCCCTCGCGTCGACCCTCGGCAAGGTCCGCACCCACATGCGCGCGGATCCCCCGCGATCAGCGGCTCCGCGCCGCAAGCGCTGACGCCCCCGGACACACTCCGGAAACGCCGGTCGGCCACCCTGGACGCATGCCGTACTCGCTGTACCTCGCCGGGCCCGGAGGTCTTCCTTCCGAACGCGCTCGAGGTCGTCGACGAGCAGCGCCGCATCTGCCGCGAGCTCGGCCTGGTCCCGATCTCCCCGCTCGACAAGGGCGACGGCCCCGGCGACCAGACGGTCGGGCGCCAGGACCGGATCTTCGCGGGCAACATCGCGCTGATCGAACGTGCGGACGCGATCGTCGCGAACATCCAGCCGTTCCGCGGCCCGGACCCCGACGCCGGCACCGCGTTCGAGATCGGCTACGCCCACGCCCTCGGCAAGCCGATCTACCTCTGGGCGGAGGACACGGCCACGAACGCGGAGCGCGTCGAGCGCCACCTCGGCCCGCTCCACCGCCGTCCCGACGGCATGCTCGCCGACCGCGACGACCTGATGGTCGAGGACTTCGGCGGCCCGGTGAACCTCATGCTCGTCTCACCGGCGACGGTCGTGCTCGGCTCCTTCGAGGCCTGCATCCGGAGCGTCGCGGCGGACGTCGCCCGCGCGGGTCTGACATCGGGCGCAGCCGGCCCGTCATGCCCGTCGTCGGGAGAGGAACGGGCTCCGGTCCGGGTCGTGGAGGCGTCGGAGGTCGTCGAGCGCGGGGTCGCGGAGGGTGCCGGGACTGGCGTCGATGATGCTCGAGGGGTGGTCCGGTCCAGTGCTGCGGCACGATCCAGAGGTCCCCGTCGTGCTGGACGAGCTTCACCGGCGAGTGCGTCGCGTGGATCAGATGGTGGTGGTTAGCTGCACAGCATGATCCCGTTCCCGACGTCCGTCGGGCCGTCGTCGCGACAGAACCACTCGGCATGGTGCGCCTCCAGGAACGGCGCCGGCGTGCGGCATCCCGGGTACTGGCACCGGCCGCCCGCGTTGACCATCAACGCCTTCCGCTGCGCCGGGCTGAACAGCCGTCGAGAGCGGCCGAACGACAGCACCTCGCCGTCGAGCCCGGTCACGAGCAGCCGCGTCCCACCGGAGCAGATCCGCTGCTCGATCACCGGGATCGGCAGCCCGGCGAGCACGCCGGGCGCCCACCCGCGACCCTGCTGATCCTGCAGCTCCGCCGCCGTGATCGTGACGACGGTCTCGTGGATCACCTCGGTGGCGACGTCCGCCTGCTCCGCCTTCAACCCGGCGAGCAGGCACCTCGAACAGCGAGTCGTAGTCCTGCTGCTCCCGCGTCCGCGGATCCCCGTCGTCCGGACCCTCTGCCTCGCGCCACTGCCCGCCGGAGGTGTCGGCGTCCTCGTCCGAAACCCGGGTTCGGTCCGCTCCATCGCGACACCCCGACGGCGTGACTGCCGCAGCTCGTTCAGCAGCGCGAGATGCTCCGGCGTCATCACGATCGACGCCGGCGTGGTGCCGTCGGCACGCGTGTCCCCGACCTTGAGCGACCGCTTCCGGCGTTGATCGTCGTGGCGGGGCTCGGCGCCGGAGGGGTCGAGGATCTCGCCCCACTCGTGGGCGATCAGCTTCAACTGCTCGGTGTCGTTCACCATCGCCGCGTCCGTGAGCTGCACGACCATCCCGTCGAGCAGCGCGATCGGCACCCGCCGCCGCATCGACTTGACCTGGTTGATGATCACGCGAAGCCGACTCCGCGCCGACCAGCCCGGACTCGACCGCCTCGGCCAGCGGCGCGTACTTCCCCGGCAGCTCGCCACCCAGCAGCGATGTCCTCGGGGCGAGCGCCATCCCGAGGCCGACCCGGCGCTTCGCCTCCCCGTGCCCGATCCGCGCGATCTGCCGCACCAGCTCCGCACCATCACGAGCACCACTCCGGAACGAGAGCCGCTCCTCGCCGAGCACCGGACGCGACCGCATCTCGACCTCCCGGGCCCGACTGAGGCGCAGCCCGTCGACGTTCCGGCCGAGCTCCTCCACCTCCGCCACCTGCCTCAGCAGCTGCTCGTCGGACAGGTCGCTCGCGACCGGCACAGCACCCCGGGCAGCCGCGATCGCGGCGCCGAGCGGGGTGTCCTCTGCCATACCCGAACACAACCACGGGCCACCGACACCGGATCGAGGAAATCGACGCCTGAGCAGGAAAAACACGCGCCAGAAGTGGCAACCCGACCCTCCTCGTTCCGCCCTCAGCGAACACTCCCGGGAGCGCCCCGCAAGCGTCCGCGCCGAGCTCCCCAGCGCTTGACCGGCGCCCGACCGGCCGGGGTACGCGGGGCGCAAGCCGGCCACCAGGCCGCCGACGCGACCCCGCCGCCTACTCGCCCGCCTCCAGCGCCGCCCGCTGCGCGACCCTCGACGGCGGTCCGGAAGTCCCGCTCGAACCCGTCGAGCATCAGCAGCGACGCGTGCGCATGCACCCGCGCCGCGAAGACCCCGGAGGCGCCGACCCGGTCGAGCACCGGGCGCGCGTCCTCCCCCAGCTCGACGAGCGCGCGGGTGAGGCTGCGCCAGCACTCGCGGTTCCGGCGCCCGAGCTCGATCGCGAGGTCCGCCGCGAGCGCGCCCTCCTCCCCCGGCACCACGAGCACGACCGCCGTGCGCCAGGCGGCGCGGGCGAACCTCGTCCTCCTCGTCGTGGAGCAGCGCGGGCGTCAAGCGCCTCCCGAGCCCGCGGATCCCGGATCTTCGACAGGGTGTGCAGGGCCTGGCTCCGCGCCTGCGGGAACGGCGACGACAGCTCCGCCACGAGTCGCGGCACGGTGCGGTCGGCCGGGAGGCGCGTCAGCGCCCAGGTGAGCATGTCGCGGACGAAGAAGTCGGGCTCGATCCCGGAGCGCTCGACGAGCAGCTCGACCGTCGCGGGATCCGCGCTGGTCCCCGCGGCGAGGGCGGCCTGCAGGGCGCGCGCTCCCGTTCTCGAGCCGGAGGCGCGTGGCCAGGTCGTCGGGCGTCACCCGATCCATCCTGCGCCAGGTCGAAGCCGCGCACGCGCACGATGTCCGACCGCGGCGATACAGTCCGAGACATGGGCAGGATCAGGAGCATCTTCGGACCGGACGGCAGCATGCACCAGGTCGTGCGGACGGGGTCCATGGTCACGGACCTCAGCACGGGCAGCACCGGCTTCGTCATCTCCGACAGCGGTGGCGCGTCGCTCGTCACCGATGGGCGGGGAGACCTCCACCAGCTGCTGCGGACCGGCAGCATGACCACCGACCTCACGACCGGGAAGACCTACTTCGAGATCTGACCCACGCCGGAGGTCGCGCAGCAGCATGCCGACCGCGACCTCAGTCGCGGGGAACCACGACCCCGATCCCGACCGCGACCGATGCCGCCGCGAGCCGATCGTCGTAGGTCACCAGGCCCTCGAGGTCATCCCCGAACGAGAGCGCGACGGCGAGGTGGATCGCGTCCGGGGATCGCAGCTCGGGTGGAGCGAGCCTCCCCGCCTCGTCGAACGCGCGACGGGTGACGCTCACGGTCTCCACCGCGTCGAGCACGGCGCGGACCATCGGAGCCTGCTCGGGGCGCACGCGGACGACCGCTCGCATGAGCTCCGTCCGCGTCAGATCGGCGGTGACCAGACCGGGCCGGTCCACGGACCACCGCCGCATCGCGCGGGAGTGCTCCTCCTGCACCACGAGCTTCACGAGCGCGGAGGTGTCGAGGTAATGCACTTCAGTAGCGCTCGCCGGTCCGCATCGCGGCGAGCGTCGGCGAGACGGGCTCCCCCGCGGCCGGCTCCGGCAGGTCGCGCAAGCTCCGCGTGGCGGGGCGGATCAGCCCGGCGGCCTTCATCTGCTCGTAGGGCGAGCTCGACAGCGGCGTGACCTGAGCGAACCGGGCGACCTCGATCCGTGATCGTCACCGTGTCCCCCGCAACGACTTCGGCGATCACCGCGGAGGCGTTCTGCTTGAGATCACGGATGCCAGCCGTCCTCATGTGCTACATCGTAGCACCTGGGCTCGGAATCGATCGAGCCCCGGAGCACTGACGGCGACACGCACCGCCCGATGCGAAGAGCGACAGGCCTGCGACGCCGCACGACCATCGCTACCGTCGTTCCGTGCCCAAGAAGTCGAAGCACCGGCCACCGAACCGCAGTGGGAACCCGGCAAGACGGGCCCGCGACCGGAAACCGCGAGCCCGAATTCGAGGAGATCACCGCTGCGCTCCTCGCCCAGCCGAGCCCGGTCGCCTTCCTCATGCACGCCTCCACGGGCGTCTCGCTGATGTCACAGCCACTGGACCCGGACGATCCGCTCGAACTCGACGAGTTCATCGAGACCCTCCGTCACCGCGGATCCCGCGAGGCCGAGGCGACCCTGCTGGCGCTCGACTCGTTCGCGCCGGGTCGTGTCCCGCGGCCCTACCTCGCCCGCCGTCATCGGCTCCCGGGCTGGTTGTACAACCTCCCGCTGGCCCGCGTGACCGACGCGGTCGTGATGCACGACGTGAGCGGCGACACCGACCAGGTTCGTCGTGCAGGTCGAGATCCCGGAAGCGCCGCCCTTCTCGCTGCTCGCCCTCGTCGATCATCACCTGGGTTCATCGATCTCCGACGCATTCCTGCTGCCCACCCCGCTCGTCGACGTCGAGGCGCGCGCCCGGGAGATCGATCCCATCGGTCTCGCGTTCGTCCCGATCCGGGTCGCCGACGCCGCGGTGCGGCTCCGGGATGCCGACGAGAGCACGTCGATGCTGTTCGAGCCGCCGGACAGCGACAGCTGGCCGTCGACGCAGCCCCTCCTGCAGTGGCTCCTCCGCCTGATGCCGACCGACGGCACGGGCTGGCCGCGTGAGAAGTGGTCGCCGAAGCGGCTCGAGTCGCTGACCGCGAAGGTGATCGCGCACGAGGCGCGTCCGCTCAGCGAGGATGCCCGCGACGCGATCCAGACCCTGCTCGAGTACGCGGCGAACCACGTGCTGGGCGATCCGCTGCACTGGAGCGAGCGGGGCGACGCTCGAGGCCCTCGACTGGATTCGACTCCCACGTCGTCGCGGACCCGGAGTGGCACGAGGGCCGTGCCGGCGGCCCTCCGCGCGGGTCGTCCGCTACGCCCACAACACGCGCGATGTGCCCATGGACATCCGGACCGAGGTGCTGGCGATCGTCGACGACTTCGAAGGACCGGGCGCGGGCTTGCGCGACCTGGCCGCGGGATTCGAGCGCTGGATGCCCGACGAGCGGCTGTCACCGGCGGCGCTGCTCCGCCGCCTCGCCGAACGCGTCGGCGGCGAGGCGGCGCTCGACGCGCTGCAGCCGGACGCGCCCGCCGTCGACGTCGAGGTGCCGGACGACGTCGAGCCCCGCCTCGCGGAGATCGACGCGCTGATCGCCGATGCGGCCGGAGGGTTCTTCGACAATCGGGAGATCGAGCAGACCGCCACCGTCCTCCTCCGCCGCGCTGCCGCAGCGAACCCGGCGCTGTTCCGCCGGAAGAGCGACCCGCGCATGCTCGCGGCCGCCGCGACCTGGATCGTCGCGAAGGTGAACGACGCGTTCGAGAACCGTGCTGTGCAGGGACATGATGGCCGCGTTCGGGGTGAAGGGCAGCCCCAGCCAGCGCGCGACCGCGCTGATCACCTCGCTCGGTCTGCGGGGCTGGGAGGGCCCGTGGGGGCAGCTTCCTCCGCGACCCGCTCCTCCTCACCCCGACGCTCCGCCGCCGGATCGTGGAGCAGCGGGACAACGCGAGGCATGGGATCACGACCGGCGCCGACGGCTTCCCGACCCAGGTGCAGCTGCCGGGCGGAGGAAGCGGTCCGTGTCGAGCGTCAGGAGGGCCTCGCCGCGAGCGTGCTGGAGGAGATGCGTCCCTACCTCGCGGAGCAGGGCATCGATCTCGACGACGTCGAGAGCAAGGACGACCTGCAGGCCGCCCTCGACATCGCCACCGAGCGTCGGAACGCAGCGCTGTTCACCGCGACCGGCCCACGCCGTGCCGCCGCGCTCGTGACGCTCCGACAGGTCACCCGCGCGATCGCGGCTGGCGACGACGACGACGCGCTCCGCGCCCTCGACCGCGTGGAACCGGAGGCGCAGCGCCCGGAGGTCGCGGAGGTGTCAGCCGTGATCGGCCTCGGCCTCGAACTGCTGGACGAGTGGCTCGGCGGCGCTCCCCACGGCGTCCCGATCGGCCTGGCGAAGGCGATCGCCGTCCCGCCACAGTGGCGCACGCGCGCGCGACCGGCCCGCGAGATCATCGCGGTCGCATCCCAGGGCCGAGCGGTGGCGTCGAACGGCCCGCTGATCGCCCGCCACGGTGGCCACCAGGTGCTCGACGGCACAGCGATCGCCGTGGCTGCGACCCTGCAGGCGTGGGCCGATCTCGCGAGGCGAGCGGTGGAGGAGGTGGTGGCTGAGCGATTGCGCTGACGTGACCGCACCGGACACGGTCCGCAGGACGTCGGCCGTGTGGCTGCGTAGATTCCCGCGAGGCGACGGAGGACACGTGGCGGGTTGTCGCGCAGGTGCCACACCCGGTGTCCGGCGAAGGTCCGACCGGAGATCGCCCGCGGCGGGAGGCGCGGACCTACCGCTTCCGCCCGAGCAGGTAGGGCCCGATCATCGCGATCGCGAAGAGCGTTCCCGTCACGCCGACCCGGTTCCGCCAGATCTCCGCGGGGCGTCTCCCGACGGGAGTAGGAGAGCTCCGGATGCGGAGCCGATGCGGGGCGGTCGTCATGCACGCGCAGACGGTAGCGGACCGGTCGGTGCCGTCCGCTGAGTACTGGATTGCTGAGAGTTCGCTGATGATCAACTGGAACGTGTGACGATCTCTTGCACCCGCTCGTCCTCTCCATGCACCCGATCACGAGGTGCAGCCGAGAAAGGAACACCATGGCCACCACGACCAGCCCCTCCGTCACGACGCTGAACGCGGACACCACGCACGGCACGACCACGATCGACGACTCGGTCGTCGCGAAGGTCGCCGGCCATCGCGGCCCGCGAGGTCCCGGGCGTCCACGACCTCGGTGGCGGTGCGGCCCGCGCGATCGGCGCGATCCGCGAGCGCCTGAACAACAACGACTACTCCCGCGGCGTCTCCGTCGAGGTCGGCGAGACCCAGGTCGCGGTGGACCTCAGCCTGGTCGCCGACTACCCCGTCGCGCTGCAGACCGTCGCGGACGACGTGCGCTCCGCCGTCATCACCGCGGTCGAGTCGCTCATCGGCCTCGAGGTCACCGAGGTGAACGTCACCATCACCGACGTCGTCATCCCGAGCGACGACGAGCAGGCCGTCGAGCCCGCCGAAGCGCGCGTCCAGTGACCGCGACGCAGACCGGCATGGCCGTCGCCGCCGCGCTCGTGATCGTGCTCGCGGCGTTCGGCTTCTGGTGGTTCCTCCTCCTGGCCATCGCGCTCGCGATCGGCGCGGCGGTCGGCCGGATCGTGGAGGGTCGGCTCGACCTCTCCGAGCTGGTCGGTGCCGTCACCGGCCGGCGCCGCTCCTCATGACCGGGGGCAGGACCCGTATCACCGTCCGCGCCCTCGAGCGCGTCACCGCCGCCGTCACCGGGGAGGCGTTCGGCGCCCCCGGTGACCGCGTGCGGGTCGACCTCACCGATGACGGCGGACGGCTCGACGTCGCCGTCACCACCGCCATCCGCACGGTGTCGCTCTCCAGGGCGATGGCGGAGCCCCGTGCGATCGTCCGCTCCGGCGGCTCGATCACCGAGCGCACCGCCCGCGCGGAGACCACCATCGCGGCCCGCGTCCACGAGCTGACCGGCCGCACCGTCGACCGCGTCGCCGTGCGCCTCACCGCCGTCCACGTCCGTCAGGAACCGAGAGTCCGATGACCACCACCCAGCTGTACCGGCGGATCCGCCGCCGGGAGACCCACGCGTCGCGCTCCCGCGCGGCGGCGACCGTGGCGGTGTTCGCGATCCTCGCGCTCGCCTGGGTCGTCGTGGAGACAATCCTCGGGGCCGTCGGCGCCCGACCCCTCCTGCTCTCCCCCGCCGACATGGTCCGCGACATCGTCGCCCTGTCGTCCGCGCCGGTCGCCGCAGTCGGAGGCGCCGCCGTCGTGCTCGCGATCCTCGGTCTCCTCCTGATCGTGCTCGCGCTGACGAGCGGCCGCCTCGGCCGGCACGTCCTGCTCGACGAGCGCGCCGCGATCGTCGTCGACGACGAGGTCGTCGGCTCCGCGCTCGTCCGCGCCGCCGCCGACGCCTCCGGGGTCGACCCGGACCGCGCCGTCGCGACCGTCGGCCGCCGCACCGCGACCGTCCGCGTCACGCCCACCTCCGGCGACCCGCTCGACCGGGCCGCCGCCACGACCGCCGTCACCGACCGGCTGGAGGCGTTCGGCCTCGTGCCGTCCGTCCGTGGCCGCATCGTCGTCACGAAGCAGGGGCAGGTGGGCGCATGACCGCCACGAACCGCATCCTCAACCGCACCGTCCTGCTGCTGACGGGCCTCGTGCTCGTCGCCGGAGGCGTCCTCGCGGGCCTGCTCGCCTGGTGGCCGGCGTTCACCGCCGGCTGGCGCAGCACCGCGCCCCAGGTCGTGGCGAACGTGCCCTCCTGGGCCGCGAAGCCCGTCGTCGGTACCGTCGGCTGGGTCGCGATCATCGTCGCCGCGGTCGCACTCGTGCTCGCCGTCCTGCTCATCGTGTTCGTCGTCCGCCGCGGCCACGGCCGCACCGGCACGGTCGTCGAGCGCCGGGAGGAGCACGGCGGTCGCACCGTCGTCGACCTCGGCGTCGCCCGCGGGCTGCTCACCGAGCACCTCGACAGCGACCCGAACCTGGTCGCGAACCACGTGGTCGCGTACCGCGTCCGAGGCGTCCCGACCCTCTCCATCCGGGTGCGCGCCCGCCGCGGGGTCTCCCCCGCGAAGGTCGCGCAGGACGTCGTCGCGGCGCTCCACGCCCTCGACGCCGTGCTCGGTACGGAGCTCCCGGCGGCGATCCGCATCAGCGGCGGGTTCCGGGTCCGCGCCTCCGCCGCCCGGGCCCGCGTGGCCTGACCTCGACTCCCCGGCGACCGCCGGAGGAACACCGGAACGAACGAAGGAGCCGCACATGGCACTGGACGACAAGATCAAGAACGCGGCGCAGCAGGCGACCGGTGCGGCCAAGCAGGCCGCCGGCAAGGTCACCGGCAACGAGGAGCTGCAGGCCGAGGGCCAGCAGGACCAGGCCGCGGCGAAGGTGAAGAAGGTCGGCGAGGACGTCAAGGACGTCTTCCGCTGAACCCGACCGGATGCGGAGTGCGACGCCCTCCGCATCCCCGCACCACCATGGAGCGCCACACATGACCGAGCCCGCACCGCTGCTCGAGTCCGCCGCGGACGAGCTGCTCGCCGACCGCGCCGCGGACGGGGATCAGCGCGCGTTCGCGGTGCTCGTGCGCCGCTACCAGCGCATTGCTGCGCGGGTACGCGATCCGCGTGCTGGGCGGCCCGACCGGCGCGGACGACGTGGTGCAGGACGCGCTCGTCACCGCCTGGCAGCAGCTCGACGACCTCGCCGATCCCACCGCCGTGCGCGGCTGGCTGATCCGCATCACGACCCGCAAGGCCCTCGACGCGACCCGCGGCCGCAAGCACCACAGCGACGTCGACGACATCGACCTTCCGGCCCCGGAGTCCTCCGGCCCCGCGAGCGCCGCCGACACGATGTCACTCACCGCGGCGCTGGCGGCGGCCCTCGACCGGCTGCCGGAGACGCAGCGCCGGGCTTGGACACTCCGCGAGCTCGGCGGGCTCGGCTACGACGAGATCGCCCGCCGAGCTCGACCTCCCTGTCTCCACCGTGCGCGGCGCCCTCGCCAGGGCGCGCGCTCGGCTCATCACCGAACTGGACGGATGGCGGTGACCATGACCGACCCGACCGAGCCCAACCCCGGCAACGACGACCTCGACGGCCACACGATCGAGGAGCTCGCCGAGTACGTCGAGCGCGGCCGCACCCCAGCGGACCCGTCGATCGACGACTCCCCCGCCTGCCGCAGCGCGATGGCCGCGCTGGAGCGCCTTCGGACGCTGTCCGCGGGCCTCACCGACAGCGAGCCACCCGACCCGTCGTGGACGGAGCAGCTGCTGCGCCGCATCGCCGCGGACGCCCGCCCCGGCGCCGATTTCACGCTGCTCGCCACCGAAGAGGGCGACGAGGTCCTGATGACGGAGGGCGCCCTGCGCTCCCTCATCCGCGCCGCCGGCGACGCCCTCCCGGGCACGCTCGTCGGGCGGATCCGATTCCGCGGCGACCTCGACGCTCCGGAGCTGCCGCTCACGATCGAAACCGACGTCGTGCTCGCCTACGGCGTGCCCATGGGAGCGACCGTGGAGGCGCTGCGCGTCGCGATCACCGAGTCGCTCACCCGCCACACCCGGTTCGCCGCGCCGCGCGTCGATGTGCGGGTGCGGGACGTGATCATCCCGGAGGAGGACGCATGACCGACACCGAACAGCTCGCGGACCAGCTGCGCGCCCTCCCGGGCGTCGTCCGCGTCTACCCGACGAGGCCGACGCTCGGCGAGCGGCTGATTCGCGCGTACGTCGGGGAGGTCGCGGTCCGCGAGAGCGACGACATTGCTGTGGTGTCCGCCGATCTCGGCGTCGCCGCGGAGGCGTCGGCCGAATCGGTTGGGTTTGGAGGCGATCCGGCTCGCGCGGTCCACCGTCGATGGTTCGGGCACGGGCGCGGATCCGCATCGTCACCGTGGAGTGACCGCGGCCGCATGCTCGGGAGGGTATGCGCGACCGTCCCGACGCTCCGCCCGTGGCTCACCGGCCGTCCGCGCGTGGAGGATCCCGGTCGTCGGGTTCTGCCCCTGGTTCCGCGTGGCGAGCAGCGCGACCCCCACCCCGCCGAGCTCGAACCTGAGCACGGCCGCGGCCGGCACCGGTGCGCCGGAAGCGCGCTCACCGGAACGGCGTCTCCGCCGCGTGAACCAGACGGCGATGCCGGCCCGCGAGTCGAGATCGAGCTTGCCGAGGATGTGCGCCACGTGGTTCTCGACCGTCCCGCACGGGGAGCTGGAGCCGCTCCGCGATCCCCCGGTTGCTCGCCCCGTCCGCCACGAGGCCCGCGATCTCCAGCTCCCGCTTCGACAGCGGGCCGGAGGCGCCGAGCCGGGCGAGCGCCGCCCGGGCCTGCGTCGCGTGCAGCGAATCGTGCATCGCGTCCGCCTGGCGGACCGCCGCGTCGAGGTACCGCCGCGCAGCAGCGCGGTCGTCGAGCAGCGCCGCGAGCCCGCCGAGCAGCAGCGAGACCGGACCACCGTTCGGCGTACTGCGCGTCCCCGACGACGAAGAAACCCGTCGACGGGCCGCAGCAGCTCCGTGAGCACGGCGGCGCTCTCCCGGTCATCCAGCTCGATCGCGATCCGGGCGAAGCCGGCGAGGGAGATCAAACCACTCGGCCGGCGCCTCCGGCTGCCGGGAGATCACCTGCCGGATCGCGCGCCAGATCGCCTCCGCTTCGTCGCGCCGGCCCGCGGCGAGCAGCACGTCGGCGCGCCAGCTCTGGGCCGCGAAGGGCATGCCGGCGAGCAGGTGCCGCAGCTCGGCGTCGATCCGGTCGAAGCCGTCGCCGGTCCGCTTGGCGAGCTCCGAGCGGAGGACCAGGTCGACGAAGCCCGCTTCCATCGGAGCGGGCTCTCCCGCGGCGATCAGCGCCTCCTGGGCGAGCGTCGTTCGCGCGCTCCAGGTAGCCGCCGGCGAGGGCGGCGACAACGTCAAGCTTCGGCGCGCTGCTGAGCTCCAGATTGCCGGTGATCTATTTCCGCTCGATTCGCTCGGCGGTATTCATCGCGGACTACCCGGCGTATGTCACGGACATGCCTGAGCAGAGAGCCGTCATGCTCACGATCGGCGAGGACTTATACGCGTTTGGTCGATCCCTCCGCCATGAACGACGCGCAGCGGTCGTACGCAGAACGATTGACGCGGCAGCGCCTCCATCAGCCACTGTTCCGCGCAAAAGTCATGCACGCGTACGAAACGCAGGTGCGCGGTTTGCTCGCTTCGGCACGCCGATCTGCTCGACGCGGCCGCATATCATCCCGGATCGGGACGACGCAGGTGCTCCGGTCGTCAGCAACGGCGTCGCACTCTGCAAGATCCATCACGCCGCGTACGACCGGAACTTTCTCGGCCTCTCGCCCTGACTACGTGATCCACATCAACAACGGACTCATGCTCGAGGTAGACGGGCCAATGTTGCGCTACGGGATCCAGGGCAATGGACAAACAACCGCTCGGGATACCGTCACGACTGGCCGATCGTCCCGACCGAGACAAGCTCGCCCTTCGATACGAAGAGTTCACGCGCGCTGCCCGCAGCTGAGAGTCGAGCCTCAGGCAAAGCCCAGTGTGTCAGCGGCGCATCGCAGCTGCGTCGCTCGGCTGAGGCCGGTCGCGAAGGATGGCCTGAGCAAGAGGTCCGATGGGAACGAGCTCGCCGGTCTTTGGACGCATCACGAAGAGTGCGGTACGAGTTTCGCGCGCAAACTCCTGAGCGGCGGAGGTGAACCCCGTCGTCGAGAAGAAGAGCGCCCGGCGCCCCATCGGATGGCAGACACCAACAAGGCTGCGCACGACGTCAACACCGATCAGATCTCGTTCGAAGCACTTCACCTGAGCGAACGCGTCGGCGCTGACGACATCGACCCCTCCATCCCTTCGCTCCGGCGTGACCTCCACGTCAGCGGCCCCCAGATAGCGCATCCAGTCCGCGGCAAGATATTCGGCCTCGCGCCAATGCAGCTTTTCGTTGCGAGGGCCCAGGCGCCTGGACAATCTCAACGAACGACGCAGAAGCGGATAGCGGAGTTTCGAGTCGCCGATCTCGAATTTGTCGAGCTCGGCGACGCCGGAATGATGCGGACCAGACTCATCGGGGTGAATGCGCTCGCTGAGGCAATCGCCAGGAGGATCGCGAGCACTGCCCAAACCGTCACGGAGGGCGTGCCCGGGGCGCCGGTGCGCGTTGTGAAGTAGAGGCCGAGAACCGCCGACCCAAGCGAGAGCGCGGACATCTGCATCAGGGGTTTCCACTCGCCCTCCCGACGCAGAAGCCCGATCGCATCGGGAAGCACCGAAAGAAAGAAGGGCAACGCCAGGCCGATCATGCCGACGGCTATAAATCCGAAGGTCCAGCTCAGCACTGCGGAGATGGCGAGCGAGTCTGCGTTCATTGATTCTCCCTCCTGAAGAATCTAGAAGAGTCTCTAACCGAACTCTGCAGCCCCGATTCGGGCGACACCCACCACCCCAAAGTCCGCTCCGACCACGTCGGAACCGCTCCTGCATCTGGTACCTAACATGCTCCCCCGCCGCGCATCCCGTCCTGCACGAATGGGATCTCGCCCCCGACATCTCCAGCGCACCCGACGGCGAGCCGCCCCGCCGGCCGCTTCACCGCTGGATAGCGTCCCGTCGTCCTGCGCGATGAGGAGAGTGGATGACCTGGAGGCGGTGGTGGCCGCTCGTCGCACTGGTCGCGGTGACGACGCTGGTCATGGCCGGGCTCTCTCTGTCTCCGCGGCGCACGCCGCCTCACCTCCGGCTGGGACGCCCGGATGGATCTCGGCGACGCCCGCGTCCGGCGGTGCGCACGTCCAGTGGGGTCCGGTCGCGGGCAGCACGTCGTACGAGGTCACCGCTGATCCCGGCGGCGCGACGTGCCGGTCGACGACCACCGCCTGCCTCCTGACAGGGCTCGTCGACGGCACCCCGACGAGCTTCACGGTCACCGCTACCAGCGATGACGGCACGTCGGCGCCGAGCGCCCGATCGAACGTCGTGACCCCGCAGGCGGACATCGACCCGCCGCAGGTGGTCGCCGTCGACCTGTCCACCGACCGCGTGCCGGCGAGCGGCGGCACCGTCACGGTCCGCCTCCACATCACCGAGGACGGCAGCGGCGTGCAGACGAGCCCTCCGCCCTCCGTGTCGTTCAACCCGGTGTCCACGACGCCGCAGGGACGCGGCGATGCCCCTCGCCCTGGAGAGCGGCACGACGACCGACGGGATCTGGCGCGTCGACTACCCGCTCGCCGGCGGCTCGCAGCTCGGCAGGCTCGTCATGTCGATCTCCGGGCTCTCGGACGTCGCGGGGCACAGCACGATTCGCGCTGCCGGGGCTGACGACCGTCGCGTTCGGCAGCGCTTCGGCCGTGACCGGGGCTGACCACGACGCAGACCGCGGGACGGAGGCTGCACCTCGCCTGGTCACCTCCTGCGGACGACGGAGGCCTGCCGATTCACCGGCTACGCGATCTCGACGATTGCAGCCGGGCGGACCCGGTGCGGATCGGCTACGCCGCGTTCGTCGGTCCGGTCGTCAGGTACCTGCCGGCGTCGACCACCTCCTGGGACTACGACGCGAGCGGGTTGCCCGCGACCAACCCCGTACCAGTGGGCCGTCACGGCGATTCAACGGCGCGGGGCCGTCGTCCGCAGCGGTCTCGACGGGGATCGTCCGCACGACGGCCGATCGCGCCGACACCCGCGCGCATCCACCAGATCGTCCCCGGCGACCACGCGCTCACCGTCTCGGTCTGGTGGCCCGCGAACGACGGCGGGGCGCCGATCACGCGCTTCCTGGTCCGCACGGAACCGGGCGGCCGCACCTGCGTCCCGTCCATCCGACCGGACGGCGACTTCGCCTGCCACGATCTCCGGCCTCACCAGCCGCGTCCCGTACACGGCGAACCGTGACGGGATGGAACAGCGTCGGCGGAGCCGAGTCCGAGCCCGCAGACCGAGACGCCGGACCGGGTTTCGTCGACGCGCCCCCGACGGTCATCGCGAAGGGCGTCACCGGTGGTCTCCGCGTCGCGTGGAGCCCGCCGGCCGACGGGTCGGCGGCGGACGGCTTCCAGATCGATGCGGTGCCGGAGGCGTCGACGGCGAGCCGGCTCCGCGCGACCGCCGGTGCGGACGCCCGCGAGGCCGTGCTGCCCGGCGCCGTCACCGGGGTCCGGTACCACGTCACGGTCCGCGCGCTGCTCGCGGGCACCACCTCCGAGCAGTCGAGCGACACCTCGGTCGTCGTTCCGAGCACGACCACGGACTCGCTGCAGATGATCGGTGGCGTCGCCGTCATGGAGCGCCGCGCGACCTCCGTCCGCGTCGGCTGGTTCGCGCCGCCGACCGGGGCCGGTGTCGACCGGTACGAGCTCGACCTGCGGCGCGGCGACCGGCTCGTGCAGGCGGACGACGCTGCGCCGGCTCTCGACGGCGTTCACGCTGCGGCGGACTGACTCCCGCCACGACCTATCAGCTCGCCATCCGGGTGCACACCGCGGCCGGATGGGGCACGCCCGTCTCCGTCCGCCTCTCGTACGAGGGCGCGATGACCGCGCGGCGTCCGCTGCGTGCTGCGGCGGTGCTGCTGGCCGCTGCCGGACTCGTGGTCGGCGCGATGACGGGCGCACCCGCCGCGCACGCGGCGAGCCCAGCTGCAGGCACCGACCGGCGTGCAGGCGTACGCGCACGACGAGTCGGCCGTCGTGAGCTGGGACACCCCGGTGAGGGTGCCCTCCGGGTATCCGTACAGCTGGAGCGCCATCACGCACACGGTCACGGCCGACCCGGGTGGCGCGACCTGCACCGCGCCGGGGGGCAGCGCGTACTGCCTCGTCAGCGGACTCACGAACGGCGTCACCTACCGCTTCACCGTGATCGCGACAGACGTGGACGGCGACTCGCCCCCGAGCACGACGGACCCCGGCCACCCCGGCCGACACGCTCGGGCCGTCCGTGCGCACGCCGGTCATCAGCGCCGATCGCGTCCGCTGTCCGGCGGCGATGTGCGGGTGAGCATGGCGATGAGCGACGTGACCGGCGTCGACCCGAGCACGGGTCATGGCCTGGTTCGACGGAGGGTCGAACGGGACGACACCGCACCAGGCGCTCACCATGACCTCCGGCACGGCGCAGGACGGGATCTGGAACGGCACGCTGCACATCCCTGCTGGCCGTGGAGGTCAGTGGCTGCTGCATCTGGCGTCCCC
This sequence comes from Melastoma dodecandrum, assembly GCA_029817715.1. Taxonomy (NCBI): domain Eukaryota; kingdom Viridiplantae; phylum Streptophyta; class Magnoliopsida; order Myrtales; family Melastomataceae; genus Melastoma; species Melastoma dodecandrum. The sequence continues at coordinate 81,354 of JARUPY010000590.1, forward strand.
CGGCGACCTCGCGGGCAACGCCACCGACCTCTTCGCGCTCAGCGCCCAGGTCCGCCAGGGCTATCCGTCCGCTCCCGCCGCACCGACGGTCGAGGTGCTGCCGGGCCGCATCGTCCGCATCTCCTGGACCCCGCCGGCCGACGACGGCGGCGCGCCCATCACCCAGTACCAGGTCAGCGGCGAGGGCGGCTACACGGTCGTCGACGGGTCGACCACATCGACCCGGTTCGACTTCGGCGACCGGTCACCGGGGCTCCGCCCGACCTACAGCATCACCGCGATCAACGCCGCCGGCTGGGGCAGGACCTCCGCGCAGTCCGCGCCTGTGGCGGTGCCTGCCGCCGAGCCCGGCGTCCCCGGCACGCTCAGGGTGTCGGCGGCGAGCGGGGGTCGCGGCCGTGTCCCTGAACTGGGACGCCGCCATCGGCCACGGGTCACCGGTCACCGGCTACGTCGTGACCGCGGAACCCGGCGGCGAGGTCTGCCGAACGGTGGCGGCGACCGGGTGCGTCGTCTACGGGCTGGAGCCCGGCGTCGCGCACGCCCTCACGGTGCGGGCGATCAAACGCCGTCGGCCCCGGGCCGGGGACCCTCCCGCAGTCCGTGACCCCCGCAGACGACGCCCAGCACGCCCGTCGACGTGCGGATCGACGGGCACGGCACCACCGCCACCCTCTCGTGGCGATCCGGAGGCGCCTCCGGGCTGCCGACCTGCTACGCGGTCCAGGCGCTGCCGGGCCCGGCGCGGGAGACCTGCGGCACCTCGCTGACCGTCCGCGGGCTGGTCCCGGGCGACACCTCGATCTACCGCGTCACCGCGCGGAACCCGCTCGGGACCAGCGCTCCGAGCGCGACCGTGCGCTTCACCGCGAGCGCTCGACCTGATCGGCCGGCGCGGCCGACCATCGGTCGGGCCTCCGGCGCGCTGCGGGTGCACTGGCGGTCGCCGGAGCCGAACGGCGCCGCGATCAGCGCTTATGTCGTCCGGGTCGTCCAGTCCGGCGCGGCGGCGCGGACGTTCCGGGTGTCGAGCTCGATGCGTGCCATCACCGTCGCACCGCTGCTGAGGCACGGCTCGGCCACCGTCACGGTCCAGGCGGTGAACCGGGAGGGCGGATCGCGCGCCTCATCCGCGGCGTCCCTCCGCTGGTGACCTGCGTCGGGCCCCGTTGAGCCGCTCGATCGGCTCCTCCGTCAACCACTCGGCCGTACCGGTCCAGCGAGCGACCTCGTCCGGCGGGAGGCCGATGCGGACCCGGTCCCGAGGCCCACCACCACGTCGACGATCGCGTTGCCGGTAGCCGCGCAGCTGCATCTCCGAGATCGCTCACACCCCGATTCAGGCTGCACGTCCTCCTTGCGACGCGGCTCACCGACAGGACGTGCCGCAACCAGCGACCGGGAGAGGACGGCGTTACGCGAGCCGGTCTCCCCATTCCGCCAAGGAACTCTGCATCGTCCGCAACACCCTGATCGCCTCGGAGATCGCCCGGCTCGCCGGCCGGAGGTGTCGCGACAGCGCGCTCATCACGACGACGAGCCGCTCGGCGCCGTCCAGTTCCGGCAATTGGAACGTGACCCGCAGCTCGATGAGCGAGCGGCGCAGATCATCGAGATCCGCGCTTTCGCCCAGGTACGGCGCGATGGCAAGCACCCGGATGAAGACATCGTCGATCGTTGCCCAGAGTCCGGAGAGATCCGCGGCGGAGTGCTCGATCCGCTCGACAGGGCCGGCCAACGAGACCTCGAGCTCCCGCAGCGAGTCCGAGCTCGGGTTCGAACGTCCCATGAGCTTCGAAGACCGCTCCGAGTTCGTTCATCGCGGCGCCGAACCGGTCGGCGGCCACCTCGAGCTGAGGTCTGATCCGTTCGAAATCTGCAACGGACTCAGCGAGGTCGGCCTCATCAGAGCTCTCCGGGGCGCGCTCGGTCTCGTTCGATCCCTGCTCGCGCTGGACGATGACGTCGTGCAACCGCAGGGCGAGGCGCTCCGTGGCCGCCCGATAGTCAGCGCTTCCCGGCGTGAGCGCGGCGAGGTCCCCCGCCGACTCCCACTGATGATCATCGATGTGCCGACGGACCGGATCTGGCGACGACGGCGGAGGCAACGGCGTCCACACGAGCGACAGCACCAGTTCGTCGCGAGCCGTTCCAGATGACGAGACGAAACTGCTCGAACTCGCGCCGGCACGGCTCGCTGCGAACGTACCGTGGAGTCACCATCGCCAGCAGGAACTGCGTGTCCCTCGCAGCGGCGTCGAGGCGCTGCTGCCATGCCGTCCCCCAGGGCAGTCCTTCCCGGTCGGTGAACACATCGATCTCACCGCCGAACAGGAAGCTGTAGCTGTTCCGCAGCGCGTCCGCGAAGCGCAGCATCGCTCCATCGAGGTACTCGTCGTCGGCATGCGCATAGCTCAGGAACAGTGATGCGTCGACGGAGCGTCCTGCCGACCGGTCGACATCGACGGGCCGGAACTCGTCCTGAGTCATGGTGAATCCCTCCAGCGACTCGAGACAGCTGAGCGGAACGCCCCAGATGTCGTCCCCGAGCGAGACGACGGAGTCGCCGAGGTAGGCGACGTACCCACGGTGAAGGCCGCGATCAGCGGCCAGGGCGCGCAACCCTCGCGCATCCGACGCTCGCAGCTCACGAGCCGCCTTCACCTCGATGCCGACGACGCGGTCACGGTCATCCACGAGAACCAGGTCGACCTCCGCGAAGTCTCGAGTCCTCCGCCAGTGAAAGGCGTCCACCGACGCCGTTGACCATGACGCTGCGCTGGTCACCTGCTGCGCGACCCAGCTCTCCAGCAGCTGACCGAACCGTTCGCGATCCGTCGCGAGGTCCACGCCGGAGCGACGCATCGATTCGGCGGCGACCGCCACATCGAACGCGTGCGCCTTCGCACGGCTGCCCGGCTGCGTCGTCGGACTCAGCGCCAGGTTGGGCAGTCGCAGAAGGAGGAACCGCTGCTCGAGAATCGCGAGGTAGCGATCGACGGTACGTCGGTCCAGCTGGAGCGCCTGTCCCAACGTCACCAGGTTCAAGACGCGCCCCGGTGAGCGGATCACCGCATCGAGAACGTCGCGCACCCGGGCAGCATCGAACCGATCGGCGGGCTGAAGCTCCCGTCCGAGTGCCTGCATCACATCGTCCCGGATGCGGGCCGCCCGCCGACCGCGATCACTGGTCCCAAGCGCAAATTCGGGTAGCCCTCCTCGCTCGATTCGCTCGAGCAGCACGACCTCATCGATCGCCGGCCCCTCGAAGCCAGAGGTCGGCGTTCCGTCGAAGAGCAGGTCGACCAACGAGTGCTGATCACGGCGGAGCCCGCGACGCTCGGACTCGGTGAAGGTCCGCAGGACGAGCCGATCCGCCCGACCGGCGAGCGGATCCGCCCCACCGAGACCCGTACGCCCGATTGACGCGGAGCCGGTGAGCACGAACTGCAGGCCGGACGGTCGCTCGTCGGCGATCCGCTTGACGGCCAACGGAAGGTCCGGGATGAGCTGCGCTTCGTCGACCACAGCAGGAGCCGGCAACGACCGGAGCCATCCTTCGAGATCGGTCTCCGCTGCAAGCCGGACCGTCGGTTTGCGAGAGGTCGCTGTACGAGCGGAGACGCCCCTCATCGACGAGGTGCCTCACCAGACGCGTTTTTGCCGACGGCACGCGCGCCCTCGAGGAGCACGACCTTGACGGAATCGGTCGGGCGCGGCAGGCGCCGTTCGAGGCCCCGTTCGCGGTACTGCCACATGGTACTAATGTACATCGCCTGTACAGATTTATGTACATTCCGTGTACTCGATGGTATCCGCATTGAAGGTCATCCCTCGCCTCGTGCTGTGCACAACGCGACCGTCGTGCCGCACTCCGCCTGGCGTCGCATCGCGTTTCCGTGGAGGATCGGATCACCGACGGCGCGTCGCCTCGATTGCGACCGGTTCGCTGCGACCACCGATGAACGGATGATCCGAGCCGATCAGGCGCGGTTCAACCGCTCGACCAGCTCCTCCGTCATCCATGGAGCGGTGCCGATCCATCGATCCGCCTCACGGGTCGGCAGGCCGATTCGGACCCGGTCCTCTGTCCAGCCGGGCGTGACCACCGACGTAATCAGGGCGAAGCCGTGCGGATCGAGCAGCCGGAGGGCCTTCCACGAACCCGCCGGAGCGGTCACGGTCGGCGACCGCCCGGACCCGACATCACGCCCCAACGTCACGCGCGCCGGCGGCGAACCCGGGGTGAGGATCACGTACTCGACGGGACCACCGTCGACGAGCACGTGGGTGTCGTCGGGCTCGAGCCAGTGCCACACGTTCACGGGCCTGATCGAGTCGAGCAGGTAGTGGATGGCGCTGTAGGCGGGCAGGTCCCGCGAGCCGTTCGCGACCGTCGCGGCGGAGGCCGATACGGGCGCCCACCAGCCCGACTCCCCCGGCAGCGGCTCCAGGCCGAGTGCCTCGATCCAGTCCTGCGCTGTCGCCATAAACCGCCTCCCTGCTTCCGATGCGTCCGACACGCTCCGCTGCCATCGTGGCCGCGCCCGCCGCACCGGGAAAGCTCGTCCCGCGCCGGCCCCATCGATGTGAACACGCGTTCGAACCTCTGTCGGTGGCCCGTGGTGTGATGCAGGCATGTCGGAACCCACTGATCAGGACGGTGCCACCGCCGCCCGAACCGCCCCGCAGCGACTCCGCTGCATTCGATGCGCGCGAGGAGCTCTTCACCGGCGCGCTGAACCATGCCGACCGCCTGGTGAACTCCGCCGAGGCCGTCCGTCTCCAGCTCATGCTCGTCGGCTTCGAGGCGATGCTGCTCGAGGAGCAGGAGCAGACCGGCAGCGCGCCCCGTACCGACGACCCGGTCGTCCGCGGCTTCTTCATGCACCAGGCCAACGAGCTGCGCGTGACCCGCTTCGAGATCGAGCGTCGGCTGCATGCCGCGCGGACCCTCCGCGACCACCTGCCGAAGACCTGGGCGGTGTTCCTCGGAGGGCTGGCGTCCGAACGCGCCGTCGTCGCCGCGGCGTCCCAGGCCGGAGGGCTCGACGACGCGCAGCTCGCGGTGTTCGACGACGCGGCGGTGCGCCTCGTGCAGACGGAGCGGGTGACCGCGGTGGAGCGGGCGCTCGACCGCCTGCGCGACGAGCTCGACCCGCAGACCACGACCGAGCGGCACAAGGACGCTGCGAACCGGCGCTTCGTGCGGGCGCGCGGGGAGAGCGACGGGCAAGCGGTGCTGGAGGTCCATTCGACCGCCGCCGACATCGCCGCGGCGTACGACCGCATCCGTAAGAACGCGGTCGCGGCCCACGGTCGGGAGGGCGAGTGCCGCACCCTCGGCGCGCTCATGGTCGATGCCGCGATCGATGCGATCCTCACCGGTGCGATGCGCGGACCGGAGGCGGGCGGTCCCCTCCTATCCGAACGAGCGGCTGGGAGAGACGGACGACAGCACCCGGAAGCTGATCGACGCCACGATCCTCGTGATGGTGCCCGCGGAGACCGCGACCGGTGCTGCCGACAGGCCCGCCGAGGTCGCCGGAATGGGGACGATCGACGGCGAGACCGCTCGCGTGATCGTCGCCCACACCCGCACCTGGACCCGCGTGCTGGTCGACCCGATCGAGAACGCGGTGCTCGGTATCGACACGAACGAGCGCTACATCCCGGCCGGTCTGAAGAAGCTGCTCCACGTCCTCCAGCCCACCTGCGGGTGCGGATGCGGTCTGCCGGCGCACCGGGCGGACATCGACCACCTGAAGCGGGTCGAGCACGACGGCCGCACCCGGCACGACAATCTTCAGATCCTGTGCCGCAAGGCCCATCAGGGGAAGGACGCCGGCTTCGCGGACGTGATCCGCACCGCGGACGGCCGGATCGCCTTCCGGAACAAGTGGGGCGGCTTCACCTACGCGAAGCAGGCGATGACGGTCGAGTCGCCCCAGCACCCGTCCGCACCGTCGGAGCCCGAGATCGAGGAGGAGGTCGTCACCCCCGTTCTGATCGAGGTGGAGCGTCCTGCGCGATCTCGGACATCAGGTCGTCCGGAGCCTCGTCTGGACTCCGTTGTCGCACCCGCCCGGCAGACTGGGACGGACCGATCGCAGAGGAGCAGCGATGGCCGTCGTCCGTGGCGCCCTGGCCGGGCGTGCTCACCCTGGCGCGCCTTCCGCGAGGACGATGTCGCGTGGGCGGCTGCTGCGTGCGGAGCAATGCCGAACCTGATCGCCGGGCTGCTCGGGACCCACCTCGGCGGCGAGGTGCGACGCATCGCGACCGAGGACCTGGCAGAGCTGCTCGATGCCGACCTCGACGCCCTCCGCGGACTCGGCTATGACCTGCCCCGCACCGCCGCCGCCTACCTCACCGACTGGCGGGTGGCGGGCTTCCTGATCCGTCGCGTCGCGGACGGCACGCGCGGTGAGACGCTCGAGCTGTCACGGAGGCGCTCGGCGCGATCCCGCACGCTCGGAGATCTCGCCGAGCCGCGTTCCTCCGTCACCGAGTCGCGCCTGCAGAGCATCGCCGGAACAGGCGCACCGGCTCGCCGTGCAGGTCGATCCGGACGTCGAGCGGCGGCTCGAGACGCTCCGCACAAAGCGGGCGGCGCTCGACGAGCGGATCCTCCGTCTCGAAGCCGGCGACGTGGAGGTACCGGATCCGGACCGCGTCGCCGAAGCCGTCCGCGACCTCCTGCAGCAGGCGCAGGAGCTGCCTACCGACTTCGCCAGGGTCCGGGCGCGGTTCGAAGCGCTCAATCGCGAGCTGCGGGAACGGATCGTCCAGGCCGACGACACCGACCGCCACGTGCTCGCCGAGGTGTTCCGCGGTGTGGACGTGATCGCCGAGAGCGAGGAGGGGCGCAGCTTCGACGCGTTCAAACCGACTCGTGCTCGACCCGTCGATCGGGTCCGCACTCGAGGACGATCTCGATCTGCTGCTCGGCTCCCCGGGCGCTCGAACGCTCACGCCGACGGAGCAGCGGTTCCTCAGCCGCTTCCTCGCCTCCCTCCGTGTGACCACGGTCGGGAGGTGCAGGAGGTCGTGACGACCTTCGCGCGAGGACTCCGACGCTACGTCCAGACGCAGGAGTTCCAGCGCGAGCAGGTGCTGCGGCGACTGCTACAGGAGACTCTCCGCGCTCGGCGTCGAGGCCGCCCGGACGACCAAGCCCTAAACGCGACACCGGTGTCCTCCGCTCGCGCTGTCGTCGCTGGACGGTCAGGGAGCGCCGGCGGCGCCTCGCGCTTGTACCGACCCCCCCCGCCGACCTCGACGCCTCCGCACCGAATCCCGAGGACCATCCGTCCGGCGTTGCCTGCCGACCTCGCCGCGCTGCGGGCGACTCCGCCCGTGGAGACGGAGGTCGAGACTGCGGAGGAGGCTGCGCAGCAGCGATCAGCGGAGGTGCTTCGCGAGAGCGGGGGGTGGCCGCCAGCGTCGCCGAGATTCGTGGCCGTGGCAGCCCCCGCGTCGCAGGGGCGTGGTGGCCAGCATCCGCCGGGCTCGTCACCCCTCGCCAGCGGACCGTCCGGCGCGTCGGTCGACGGGTTCGAAGAGGTCTCGTGGAGTCGGCCTCGAACGACGTCGAAACGTCGCGCTCGGATCCCCCGCCTCGTCTTCGAGGAGGTTGCCGTGGCGTGACGGATGAGCGCGCCTGTTCGAACGGGGACAGCAGCGGCCGACTCGTCGAGGGGTCCCGGCGCGCGCTGCTCCTGCTCGAGCTGTATCCGCGGGCCGTACCCTTTGTCCGCCGTGATTCAGAAAACCCGTCCCGGTCTGGTCGTCGCTCCGACTCGGGACGAGGCGGGAGATCCGGTCTCGGCTCTGCACGACCTCTACCTGGATCTCGTGCTCGGACGCCGGGAGGCCCGGGTTCGCGTTCGTGCGGAAACGTGCCGGACGTGTGAAGCGAGCGGTCCTCCAACGCGCACTCATCCGATCCGCGCCCCATCACCTCCCCTCATGGACACGCGCGATGCATGCTCGTGCTCCGAACAGCTGCTCGCTCGCGGGGGCAACGGCCGAGCGTCGTGTCATCTGTCGGCAAGGACGTAGTTTGTGGTTCGAAAGGCAGTCTCGCCGTCATACCGGGACGGTCGACCGCGACGAGCGGGACTTCGAGCGCCGCATGCACGCGTCGTGGGGCAAGATGCGCAACACGCTAACGCGTCATTCCCACTCCGCCGGCAGGGGACAGAGCGAGGAGGATCAGTGTCGAGCTGTCGCCGGTTGACTTGCGGCCTGATCGTCGATGCGGAGCATGGTCCGGAGAGATCCGGCCGACGAGTACGCAGTGCTCGTTCGCGCGGGGCGGCCAGTCGCGACGGACGAAGACCAGGAGGGACGAGTTCATGACGTTGCTTCAGAGTTCGGACCTCACCGAGAACGAGGTCGTCCCCCGTGCCCAGTGGCGTCTCGACCGGATCGAGAGCTCGATCAACTGGGGCGCCAACGTTCCACACGGCCGCTAACCGGTTCGACGTCGCCGCGCCAGGGGCACCCTCTTCACAGGCGCCTCCGGCAGCGGCAAAGTCCTCCCTGCTCGAACGCAAATCCGCGAACCGTGCTCACCGTCCACCGGCGCGGCATCTGCGGTTCAACCGCTCGATATCGCCGCGGCCGCAGGAGGGCAACGTCGCCCCCGACGGGCGACGACGCAGCGTCGTTCAGCTACGTCCGCGGGGCGTGGAGCAAGGAGGCCGACGAGGCGCTCGACCGGGCGTTGAGCACGTTATCTGCGCCGCGGTGCGACCTGGAGCGGTGTCCTGCTCCTGGTTCGCCACGATGGCTCGGCGAACGGCCGTCCGTCACGCTCCGCGCGCCTGTTCCACCTCCGCGGGCAGCAGCGTCACGACAAGGCCGACCTGCACGACCTGGCGACTCGCGGTCCGCGAGGGGCCTCGGACCTCGATGGGCTGCGGCCCTTCGCGGAGCAGGGCATCGACGCGCGCGGGGCCGCGAAGTCCGGGCGCGTGGCCGGCCGCGGTCGTCCACGTACGAACGGCGGCCACAAGGGCCCTACTTCGCGCGGGTGCAGATGCGGCTTCTGTGGGATCGAGAGCGAACAACGCCCTGCAGCTGCTCCAGAACCGCACGCAGTCGGCGAAAAAACACTCGGCAGCCTCGACCAGCTGTTCCGGTGGGTTCATGCTCGACGAGACCGGGGACACCTTCGCCCCGCGCCCGGAACGCCCGTCCGAGCCACAGTTCGGCGAGCTCCGCGAGGCGCAACCGGCTCGTCGTGGAGGCACGCGGAAGAAGGTCGATGCCCCTCCGCGCGCTCGAGCCGCTCTGCGATGGCGGAGTTCGAGACGCGCGGCAGACGGCTCGCGCATCGGCGGGTCGGCCTCCGCCTGCGGATCCGAGCCGTTTACGAGTCACGCGCCTCCGGCTGCGACTCGGCCCCGTGCAGTCGAGCGGAGGAGATCCGCGGCGGCCGTCGCCAACGAACCGACGCGTCCCGCGCAGCAGCGGTGGGGGGGGGGGGGCCGCCGGTGCGGGACCGGCGCTGCAGCGTGGGGGCGGGTAGGAGGACGCCGAGCGGCGCGGAACCGGCCGCGGGGGCGGGGGCGGGGGGGGGGGGGGGAGCCCGCAGCGACGCAGGGGGCGGTGACGCTGGAGGGAATCCGAGATCGAGCAGGGCTGGGGGGGGGGGGGGGGGGGGGGGGGGGGGGGGTGGGGGGGGGGGGGGGGGGGGGGGGGGGGGGGGGGGGGGGGGGGGGGGAGCAGCTCGAGACACCATAAAGCGAGGACTGAGACTGGGGAGCGGGCTGGCATGGGGGGGGGGGGGGGGGGGGGGGGGGGGGGGGGTGAAGTTCTCATCACAGGCATGCGGCGCAGACGGACGCTGAGACAACACGACCTGAGCTCGGACGAGGTCGGCGTCCCCGGTTACCGACGGACGGCCGACGAGTACGCTCAGCTGCAGCGCACCGCTCGCCTGAGACCGCCCGTCCCGACCAGATCGGGCACGAGCTACCCGCACGAGCAGCACAGGAAGGCAACCACCGGTGGCGCACGGCCGTCGTCGACCTCCGGGCGGAGCTCGCCGAGCTGCCAGGCGCGCGTTCGAGCAAACCAGCGCACGGCCGGATCCCTCCAGACCCGTCGTCTGCTCGCCCGAGCAGCTCCGGGTGTGCACGAAGGCAGCGCTGCCGTTCCGCGGGTGCGAGCTGATCGATTGTGCAGCCGGTCCACGGCCGCCTGGACCAGCGCGATCGAGGGCGAGGAGTGCTGCGAGACCGCTACGGCGAACCACCCTGGTCTCGTGCGCCACGAGCTCGCTCCCGGCGGCACGACGGTGGGTTCCGAGGGCCGCCTCGGCTGGGCGTTCCGGCTGGTCCTTGCGAGGACGTCGTGCTGCCGCCGCGACGTGGGCCGGTCGCGGCCCCCACCCGGATCGCACACCCGGATCCCCTGCGTGAACCGGGGTTCGAGGTCGTCGAGGGGCCGTTTCCGGCGACTGGCTGCAGGTGCGACTCGCCAGGCGAGTAACGACTACGAGTGCCGTCGACCTCCCCCACGACGAGCTAGAACGGAGCCGAGCGCGGGGCGTCACAGATCGCCGGGCTCGTCAAGAAGACCGGCGGGCGGTACGAGAAGGACGACCGCTCGGACGTGCGGGGATCGCGGGTCGTGGTGATGCTCGGTTTTTATCTGAAGCAACGACGACAAGGTTCGACCGCCGTGACCGTGCAGCTGCGGGACGCGGAGTTACCGCCCTGGCCGGCGCGGAGCAGAGCGCCCTCGGATCGGCACAGGCGGAAGACCGTGAACGCGCCTCCTCCGGCGCGCATCCCCGTGCTGGAGACGGCGCTGCGGCAGGGACTAAGTGGCGTCCGTCGACGCGCACGGCGACAGACTGCCGCCGTGAGGAGGTCGAGCGCCTGGCCGCCTGATCCTAAACGACCTCACGGCCTGGCGGACTCGGGCCTGCGCTCGGCGCTCGATGACCCGAGAGGCAGCGCGCTCAGGCGCATCTCTACCTGATGGCGGCCGCGCGACCCAAGGAACAAGCAGGCGGTGCCTTTCGAGCAGCGTCGAAGCGACCGGAAGCGCGTTCCGAGGACCTGCAGGAGGAGATCCGGCCGGCTCGAGACCGAGGTCGACGGTTGCCCCACCTTGCGCCTCGGAGGAAAGACCGACGAGCTCGACCGGCGCTACCTGCCCGCCGGCGCGGTGCAGCGCCGAGCCTGACGCGGGAGTCGATCGGCGAGGACGGGCCGCGTGCGCAGCCGTGAGCGAGGACCTCTAACGGCGAAGGGCAGGCGTCGACCGCCCGAGCACGGAGACAGCGCGATTCCGCGTTCGAGGGCGGCGCGCGGGCCTTCGGTTGTCCGCTGGGCCGGCGCAGCATGCCGACCTCGCACCACGGATACGAGGATTCTGCGCGGCTAACCGCAATCCCCCGCTCGCGGGAAACTGGATCGAGGTCCGCGGCCTTCCCCGAGGCACGAGGGACCGGTTTCCGCGCACTGCTGCGGGGACAAGTCGCACGAAAACTCATGGGCCACTGCTCCTCGGACCTCCGCGAGGCGCCACCTGGTTTCATTTCGGGGCAACGACATCGAACCGCGGTGAATGAACGCCTCCCTCGGCCCGCTCGCGCTTCGAACCGCGACCGCCACCTCCGGATCCGGTGTGAAGACGACAGCGCGTGGACCGAGGTCACGCAGTCTGATGGAGGACCTCCGGCGGATCGTGGACAACGCGTGGGACGATGCCGACCGTCTCGCCGCAAGCGGAGGAGCGGTTCGCCGTGCTCGAGGGGCTGATGCTTCGACTCGGCTCGAGCGAGTCAGCGGACACCGCGTGGCGTCGGCGCCGTCCTCGACAACCAGTGAGCACGTCACGTTCCAGGCGCAGGAGATCGCTCCGGACGGCTCCGTCGCCGCGGTGCACGACTCAAGCGCGGGCCTCTCGGGGGGTCAGCGCCAGAAGCTCGTCATCTTCTGTCTCGCCGCCGGCGCTGCGCTACCAGCTGGCGACCGACGAGCACGACATGCCCGCCTACGCGCACCGTCGTGCTCGACGAGGCGTTTCGACAAGGCCGACAGCGCGTACAAACTCCGCATGGCGATGGACGTCTTCGTCGAGTTCGGCTTCCACATGATCCTCGCGACACCGCAGAAGCTGCTGCAGACCATCGAGCCCTACGTGGGCGGCATCACCGTCATCGCCAACCTGTCGCGGCAGCGCTCCGTGACGCAGCAGATCGACTGGTCGAGCGGCGCCTGATGGCGTCGATGGTCGATGTCGCCACGGGCCGGGCGGCGGCGCGGAAGCGTGTCGAACGGGATCGACGCGGCTGGGCCGGTCGACGGCGGGGACGACGCGGTGCTCGACCTGCCCTTGCACCCGCCGACGGAGCGCGAGGTCCGCGGCAGGCCCGGCGCCGCCCAGGACTGGGTCCGGGGCGTGGCGCGAACAGCCGGGCGTCCTGTGGACGACACGGATCTGGCCGAGCTTCGGGGAGCAGCAGGTGCCGGACCGGATCGTTCCTGCGCGGGGCGAAGGCCATCGCCGCGTTCGCGGGTCGCGGACGGTCGCCCGCGAGTGGGAGCGGATGCGCGACGCGGTCGCGGGAGGTGCGACTGCGGTTCGGGGCGAGTCGGACGCTCCGGTCGGAGCTGCGTCGCTCTGCGGGCGTGATCTCGGCGCTTCGGCCGCGACGACCGCCTCCGACTGATCGCGGTGCTCGCCTGGCTCGCGCAGCACCCCGACTCGGGCCTCCTCCCGCGTCGGCTCCCGATCCCACGGCGTGCACACGAAGTGGCTCGAGCGCCATCGAGGCCTCGTCACTCGGCTTTCACCTCGCGCTCACTGGGCACGAGTCACTCGGTTCTCGACGACAAGCCCCCCCAGCTGAATCCGACTCCGGTTGTGCTCGACTCCGGCACTACTTCCTACGCCGTCCGAGCGGGCTCGAAGAACCTCACCCTGCCTGTCGCCGAACTCGCTCGCCCTCCTGATATGCCAGCCGGACGAGGTTGCTCGTGCTCGAGAAACCTCGAGAGCCTGCTGGCCCTGCCCGCCGCTGACCGGCACAGATCGCGGTGCTCGGCGGCGGCTACGGAGTCGCGCGGGCGCCTTCGGGGACGTCCCCTGCGATGCGGAGACCGCGCGGGTGCGGTAACTGGGGCGAACCTCGACTCGCATGGTGTTTCCGCATCCCTCGACGACGTGCGGGCGACATTCCCGATGGGTCGGATCGATCCTCATGGACCTCGCGACCGTTCCGACGGCGCACCGCGATTCCGTCGGTGCAGGAGGAGCAGGTAGGCGGTCGTGTGAACTCACGAGGCTGACTCCCGAGGAGTCCGCGGCACTTGCAGCGCTTCCGCTCGGGCGGCGGGTTGCGCATCGGAGCAGGAGCGCCTCGGACTGGGGAACCGGGGTGCCTCGAGCGCTGTCTGACGGCCGGTCGGTACGGCCCTGCTCCGGAATAGGCGGCGCGACGGGACGTTGCCGCTCGGGGGTGACTGCCGTCTCCCAGGTCCCGCCCACGCTGACCGACCGGCGGGGATGGGTCGCCGTCGTCTCGGTGGCGCTCGGGTCGTTCGTCCTCGTGCTGTCCGAGTTCCTCCCGATCGGGCTGCTGCCCGCGATCGCCGACGGGCTGCACGTCTCCATCGGCACCGCCGGGCTCGTCGTCGTCGCGACCGCGCTCACGGGCGCGATTCGGGGCAGCACCGCTGGTGACCGTGCTCACGTTCCCGGTCGACCGGCTGGGTATCGTGCTCTGTGAGTCGCTCAACGACGCGCTGCTGGTTGTGGTCCGACTGTGCTCGGCGCACTTCGGCGCCGAAAGCCTGCTGTGTGCTGGCTTGGGCGCGCGGTATGCTGCTCGGACCTCCGCGAATCGGGCGGGTTTCTGGTCCGATACGGCGCCGGGAATCGCGAGCCGCCTCGTCCGCGAGAGCGCCGTCATCCGCGCCACCTCGTTCATCACCGCGGGCGTCTCGGTCGCGACGGTCGTCAGCCTGCCGCTCGGCGCCTTCGTGTCCGCGGTCGCGACCTGGCGCACCGCCTTCCTGATCGGCGCCGCGCTCGGCGCGATCGCGGCTCGTGCTGCAGCTGGTCCCTCCTGCCGAGTCATCCCCTCGCCTGCAAGCGGGTGCGGTTTTCGCGGAAACTCGGCGTGGCCTCCTGATGACGGTCCCAACCGCGCCCGCTTCGGCCTGATCGCGACGGCGCTCGCGTTCATCGCCCAGTTCTCCGCGTACACCTCCGTCGCGCCCTATCTGCAGCAGCTGGTGCACCTGTCGCCGGAGGTGATCACGGCCGCCCTCCTCGCGTTCGGCATTGCGGGCATCGTCGGCAACTTCGCCGCCGGCGTCACCCTGAGCCGGTCCGTCACCGGCACGCTCGCGCGTGACGAAGGGTCGGCAGCTGGCGCCTCGCCCGTCGTGTTACCTTCCCGCTAGCCTTCGCCGTGGTTCGCTGCGGGCGTGTTGCGTCGTGCTCGTGATCTGGGGCTTCGTGTGGGGCGCGCTGCCCCTCGGCCTGCAGACCTGGATGTCGCAGGCCGCGCCCGGCGCCTCCGACGGCAGCCTCGCGCTGTTCGTGACGACGATCCAGCTCGCGATCTCCGCCGGATCGGTGCTCGGCGGCATCGGGGTCGGCGCGTTCGGCATCGGGTTCGTGTTCACGCTCGCCGGCGGGATCGCGATCGCGGCGCTCGCCGTGCTGCTCACGGTCGGGCGCCGGCGGGCCGCTCGGGTCGCGCCGGTGGGCGTCGTCTGCGGACGCCATGGCTGAAAAGGCCGGAGGGCGGCGCGCGGATCGGAGGAGGGTCGGGAGGGCGTACGCTCGGCGTCTCGCGTTCGCTCTGTTGAGCACCACCGATGGCCGTAGACCTGGACCGAGCTGACGACGCTCGAGGAGCTCGTCGCGCTCATCGGCGAGCCGGGCGACCGGGCGAGGAACAAGGGTCGGTCGCGCCTCCTCGACGTCGACCGCGCCTGGCTCGCCGCGTCGCCGTTCTGCGTGCTCGCGACCGCCGACGCGGACGGGCGCTGCGACGCCTCACCGAAAGGCGACCCCGCCGGGCGGCTCGCGCACGTGCTCGACGAGCGCACGATCGCGATCGCCGAGCGTCCCGGCAACAAGCGGGCCGACGGGTACCGGAACATCCTCGGCAACCCGCACGTCGGCCTGATCTTCTTCCTCCCGGGCCGGGGCGACACCCTCCGGATCAACGGCCGCGCTCGGCTGGTGACGAACGCGCCGTTCTTCGACGACCTCGCCGTCAAGGGGCAGCGGCCGATCCTCGCGACGGTCGTCGACATCGAGGACGTGTTCTTCCACTGCTCGAAGGCGTTCCTCCGGTCGGGGCTCTGGAAGCCGGAGACGTGGGACCCGGAGGGCGCGGTGCCGCGCCGGGCCGTGATCGCGCGGGAGGTCGAGCCCGACGGCCGCACGGTCGAGCAGCTCGACGAGTACTACCGGGTGGAGAACTACTCGCGCGGGCTCTACTGAGCGCCGAGCACCACGTGGACCGGCGGCTCGCCGCGGCGCATCCGGTCCAGCTGCTCGAGCACGAGCGCGCGGATCCGGGGCTGCATCGCGGTCGAGTTGCCGCCGACGTGCGGCACGACGAGCACGTGCTCCGACGCCAGCAGGGGGTGACCGGCGGGCAGCGGCTCCGGGTCGGTGACGTCGAGCGCGGCCCGGATGCGCCCGCCGGCGGTCGCCTCGACGAGCGCCTCCGTGTCGACGAGCGGCCCGCGGCCGACGTTCACGAGCAGCGCGCCGTCCGGGAGCGCGGCGAGGAACCCGCGGTCGACGAGCCGGGCCGTGGAGGGATCGGAGGGCACGGCGAGGATGACGACCTCCGCGGTCGGCAGCAGCGCGGGCAACTCGGCCCGGTTGTGCACCGCCCCGAGGTCATCGACGCGGGCAGACCTGCCGACGCGCACGAGGTCGACCTCGAACGGCACGAGGCGACGCGCGATCGCCGCGCCCACGCCCCCGACGCCGATGAGCAGCACGCGGCGGTCCGCGAGGCTCGTGCCGCGGAACGGCGTCTGCGGTCCACCCGCGGCCGCCTGACGGACGAACACGTCGATACCGCGGAGCGATGCGAGAACGAGCCCCACCGTCAGCTCCGCCGTCGAGGTCTCCGAGGACACCCGACCCGCGTTCGCGTAGGCGACGCCGGGCGGGAGCACGTCGGCCGACGCCGTCGTACCCGAGCATCTGGCCCTGCACGAGCCGCGGGCGCACCTGCGCCACCGCGGGCAGCCGCTGCTTCCAATCGCCCATGTACGGCGGGACGACGAGATCGATGCGTGGGACCGGCGGCGCGGAGGCGAGGTCCCAGACGACGCCCTCGACGCCGGCCGGCAGCGGACCGAGGTCGGCGAGGAACCCGGCGTCCGGCACGGAGACGACCAGGTCAGTCATCGGTGGTCGCGCCGCGGTGGTGCGGCAGCCGGCGGCGCTCCCACGCGCGCTCGATGTGCTCGCGCATCGCGGACTGCGCTGCGGCGACGTCCCGCCGCTCGATCGCCTCGAGGACCTTCGCGTGCTCGTCCAGCGTCAGGGCGAACGCACCCTGCGGGTCGATGCCCTGGTAGCGGCTGCTCTCGAGCGCGCGCTTGAACAGGTTCTTCGCGATGTTCTCGGCCAGACGGTTCCCGGAGAGCTCCATCACCGTGTAGTGGAACACGATGTCCGCGGACCGGAAGGAGTCCGAGTCGCGGCTGCTCTCGCGCATCACCTCGAGACTCCGCTGGAGGCGCTCCACCCATCCCCCGCGGTGCGGGAGGCCGCGACCTCGGCCCGCCATCGACGACTCGAGAACTGGACCGGACCAGCGCTCAGCTCGTCCAGTACGCCGAGCGAGTCGTCGGTTGTCCGATGAGGGCGGACAGCATACACCACCACCGGGTCAGAGCACGTTCCAATGAGCCGAACGGCGTCCACCTGGGTGCCGCGGGCCCTGTCGCGACGGTGACGAGGCCCTTCTCCTCGAGTCGCTTCACCGACTTCGCGGATCACAGTGCGGCTGACGCCGAACTGCTCAGCGAGCGGTCCCTCCGCGGCAGGAGGGTGCCGGACTCGACCTGGCCGGTCACGATCCGCCTCGACGAGCTCGCTGACCACCGCGACGCCCAGCCGCGCGGGCGGCAGCCGCGAAGCGAACACCAGGCTCTGCTGCGGTGCCGCCTCCTCCTCGGGGTCCGACATGCGTGCAGCGTATCCGGCGGGCCGCTTCGCCGACCCGCCCCGATCGGGCACGGCATGGAGGGTCATGGGGTCGTCCTCGCTCGCGGGATGAGGCGTTCGAGTTGGGTGACGTGCCCGGGTTCGAGTTCGTCGAGGGTGTGGGCGCCGAGGAGCTTCATGGTGCGGGATGATCTGGTCCGAGAGGATGGCGATGGTGCGGTCGACGCCGGCGCGGCCGCCGGCCATGAGGCCGTAGAGGTAGGCGCGGCCGATGAGGGTGGACTTGGCACCGAGCGCGATCGCGGCGACGATGTCGGCGCCGTTCATGATCCCGGTGTCGACGAGCACGTCGGTGTCCTTCCCGACCTCGCGGGCGACCTCCGGGAGGAGGTGGAACGGGATCGGTGCGCGGTCGAGCTGGCGGCCGCCGTGGTTGGAGAGCACGATCCCGTCGACCCCGAGGTCCGCGAACGTCTTCGCGTCCTCCAGCGTCTGGACGCCCTTGATCGCGAGCTTCCCGGGCCAGAGGTCCCGGATGACCTTCAGGTCCTCGAAGCTGATGGTCGGGTCCATGGCCATGTCGAGCAGGTCGCCGACGGTGCCGCCGGTGTCGGACAGGGACGCGAACTCGAGCTTCGGGGTGGTGAGGAAGTCGATCCACCACCACGGCCGCGGCAACGCGTCCACGACCGTCTTGACACTGAGCTGGGGTGGGATGGAGAACCCGTTCCGCTTGTCGCGCAGACGGGCACCGGCGACGGGGGTGTCGACGGTGAAGAACAACGTCTCGAACCCCGCCTGCTTCGCCTTCTCGACGAGGCCGTAGGAGATCTCCCGGTCCCGCATCACGTACAGCTGGAACCAGTTCCGCCCCGCCGGGTTCGCCGTCTTCACCCCCTCCACGCTCGTGGTGCCGAGGGTGGAGAGGGTGAACGGGATCCCCGCCGCGCCGGCAGCGGACGCGCCGGCGGTCTCGCCCTCGGTCTGCATCAACCTCGTGAACCCGGTCGGCGCGATCCCGAACGGCAACGCCGAGGTGGCGCCGAACACGGTCGCGGTCGTGTCCACATGCGCGACGTCGCGGAGCACACCCGGATGGAACTCCACGTCCCGGAACGCCTGCCGCGCCCGCTCGATCGAGATCTCCGCCTCCGCCGACCCGTCCGTGTAGTCGAACGCCGCCGCCGGCGTCCGCCGCTTCGCGATCGCCCGCAGATCCTCGATCGTCAACGCCGCATCCAGCCGCGCCCTCCGACCGAACGACGGCGGCTTGAACTGCAGGTACTCGAGCACCTCCGCGGGGCGCGGGAGCTGACGCTGCACGCTCACTGCGCGGGCCGGAGGCGCAGGTGCTGCATCCCGCCGTCGACCGCGAGCGCGACGCCCGTGGTCGAGGACGCACGCGGGCCGGCGAGGTACGCGACCGCATCGGCGACCTCCTCCGGCGACACCAAGCGGCCGTGGGGCTGCCGCGCCTCCAGGGCGGTCCGCTCCCCCGCCGGGTCGTCCGCGGACTCGAGCAGCCGCTGCACCCACGGGGTATCCGCCGTACCGGGGTTCACGCAGTTCACGCGGATGCCCTCGCGCAGGTGGTCGGCGGCCATCGCGCGAGTCAGCGCGAGGATCGCGCCCTTGCTCGCGCTGTAGACGGCGCGCTCCGGCAGGCCCGCGGTCGCGGCGACGGAGCAGGTGTTCACCACGGCGGCGTGCGCCGACTTCCGGTGGTGCGGCAGCGCAGCCCGGGTCACCCGGGCGGTGCCGATGACGTTCACGTCGAGCACCCGCGCCCACTGCTCGTCGCTCGCCGCCTCGACCGTGCCCTGCGCCCCGATGCCCGCGTTGTTGATCAGCACGTCGATGCCCCCGAAGCGGTCGACGACGCCCTGCACGCCGGCGCGGACGGTCGCGTCATCGGACACGTCCACGGTGAAGGACGGATGGGTGGCCGAGGCGGCGAGATCGAAGACCGCGACCGTCGCGCCCTCCGACGCCAGCCGGTCCGCGATCGCGGCGCCGATGCCGGAGGCGCCTCCCGTCACTACGGCGACGAGTCCGTCGAAGTCGTTGCTCATCAGGGAGTCTCTCCTTCAGGCCTGGGCCAGCGTCTGGGTCGCGCGGCCGAGGCCGTCGATCTCGAGGGTCACGACGTCGCCGTCGCGGAGGTAGGGCTTCGGCTCCGGCTGACCGAGGGCCACCCCGGCGGGCGTGCCGGTGTTGATGAGGTCGCCGGGCCGCAGCACCATGAACTGACTGAGGTACCAGACGACGTGGTGCACGCCGAAGACCATGTCCGCGGTCGTGCCGTCCTGCTTCAGCTCGCCGTTCACCCACAGCCGCAGGCCGAGCGCCTGCGGGTCCGCGATCTCGTCCGCGGTCGCGACGAACGGGCCGAGCGGATTGAACGTCTCGCAGCTCTTGCCCTTGTCCCACTGGCCGCCGCGCTCGATCTGGAACTCGCGCTCCGACACGTCGTGGGAGAGCACGTACCCGCCGATCACCGCGGCTGCCGCCTCCAGCGACTCGAAGGTAGCGGGCCCTCGCTGCCGATCACGACGCCGAGCTCGACCTCCCAGTCCGTCTTCACCGATCTGCGCGGGATCAGCACGGTCGCGTCCGCGGCGACGATCGTGCCGGGATCCTTCATGAAGATCACCGGCTCCCGCGGGATCGCGGCGCCCGTCTCCGCGGCGTGGTCGCGGTAGTTCAGCCCGATGCACACGATCTTGCGCGGTGCCGCGATCGGCGGTTCGAGGCGGACGTCGGCGAGCCGGTGCGTGGGCAGGTCGCCCGCCGCCGCGGCGGCCGCGATCGCTGCGTGGTCGCCGGAGGCGAGGAACTCGCCGGAGATCTCGGGGATGCGATCGTCGAGGTCGTGCACGGTGTCGCCGATCAGGACGGAGGGGACGACGCCGCGCGCGGCGCGGTGCTGCAGGTACTTCATGGTTCCTTCCGGGTGGTGGGGACCGCCGGGTCGAGCAGTCCCGCCGAAACGAGGTCGGGCCAGAGCGCGTCCGGCACGTCGGTCTCGAACCGGTCGACGTTCTGGTCGACCTGGCCCGCGTCGCGCATGCCGAGCGCGACCGACACGACCGCGGGATGCCGGAGGGGCAGGGCGATCGCAGCGGCGGGCAGCGTCGTGCCGTGCGCCTCGCAGACCTCCGCGATCCGGATCGCGCGGTCGATGAGCGCGGCCGGGGCGTCGCCGTAGTCGTACTTCCTTCGCGTCGGTTCTTCGGCCGGGCACTCGAGAGCAGCCCGGAGTTGAAGACGCCGACCGCGACGACGCCCACGCCGGCCGCGGCCGCGGGATCGAGGACGGTCGCGAGGCCGGGCTGCTCGAGCAGCGTGTACCGGCCAGCGAGCATGATGACGTCGAGCAGCCCGTCCGTGATCAGCGCGGCCAGCCCGTCGACCGAGTTCGTGCCGACGCCGATCGCCTTGACGAGGCCCTGCCGCTTCAGGTCGGCCAGCGCCTCGAGCCCCTCGCGCGCGGCGGTCGGCCACGCCTGATCCGGGTCGTGCACGAACAGCACGTCGATGGCGTCGAGCCCGAGGCGCTCGAGGCTGGACTCGAGGGAGGCGCGGACGCCCTCCGGCGAGAAGTCCCATGCGCGCACGAGGTCGCCCGGCACCGCGAAGCCCTCGGTGTCCTGGACCGCGGGATGCGGGTTCGGCACGAGCAGCCGGCCGACCTTCGTCGAGACGACGAGCTCCTCGCGGGGCAGGTCCCGGAGGGCAGCGCCGAGCCGGCGCTCCGACAGCCCGAGGCCGTAATGCGGGGACGTGTCGAAGCACCGGATCCCGCGCTCCCACGCCCGCGCGACGGCTGCGGCCGCGTCGGCGTCGGTCGTCTCCCGGTACAGGTTGCCGAGGCTCGCGGCGCCGAACGCCAGCACCGTCGGCGCGACGCCGGTCGTGCCGATCGGGTGCCGCGGCAGCACGGCGGTCATGCGGCGACCCCGTAGGCGGTCGCGGCCGTGCCGCCGAGGAGGGCGGTGCGCTCGTCGGGCGACAGCAGGTCGGCGATCGCGCGGACATCGTCGGCCCAGCCGACGGCGCCGCCGTCGGCGAGCTCGGCGAGCGGCCAGTCCGAGCCGTACAGGAGGCGCTCGGGACCGAGGACCGCGAGCGCGTCCTCCGTCGCCCGCTGCACGACCGCCGCCGGCAGCCAGCTGACGAGTCCGGAGAGCTTCGCGACGACGTTCGGCTCGGCCGCCAGCACCGCGAGGTCGCGGCGCCAGTCGTCGAACGCGTCGGCCGCCGGGTTGCCGAGGTGGTCGAGCACGAACCGGACACCCGGCTGCCTGCGCACGAGGTCGGCGGCGAGCGGCAGCTGGTGCGCGCGGACGACGAGGTCGAACGCCAGCCCGGCGCCGCCGAGCGCCGCCCGCCCGAGCCCGACCGTCGTCGCGGTCGAAGCCAGGCGGGAATCCGCCTCGAGGTGCGCGAGGTGCCGGATCCCGCGCAGCAGCGCGCCGCCCGGAGCGTCGAGCAGACGCTCGAGCTGTGCGGGCACGTCCCCGGTCAGGTCGACCCAGCCCACGACCGCGGTGACGGGCGCGTCCGCGGCGAGCGCGAGCAGGTCCTCCGTCTCCGCGAGCGCGTTCGACGACTGCACGAGCCACGGCCGAGTCGCGCGGCGGGTCAACGGCGAGCATCGCGGTCAGCTCGGGCGCGCCTAAGTCGTGGTCGAGCACGGCCATCGTCACGGGGTCGATCCACGGCTGCGGGTTCCGCGCGCGGTCCCAGAGGTGGACGTGCGCGTCGATCACGGCTGTCAATCCAGGTGCCAGATCTCGTCGAGCGGCTGCCAGAGCGCGCCGGGGTCCCGCTCGGGCACGATGCGCACCTGGCACGGGTCGGTGTGCGTCCACCACTCCCGCGTCACCGGGTCGTCCGCGATCCGCGCCATGTCGGCATCGTGGTCCACCCCGCTGTACTCGTAGTAGGCGAACCGCGTGTCGCCGGTCAGGAAGATCGAGTAGTTCGTCACGTGTGCCGCGGTGAGCGTCGCCTCCACCTGCGGCCAGACCGCGCGGTGCAGGGCCAGGTACTCCTCGCGCCGCTCCGGGCGCACCCCGACGACCAGCGCGTGCCGCTCGGTCACGGCAGGTCCGGGACGACGGCGCCCCGGATCCGCGCGCGGCGCTCGACGTACGCGGGCAGGATGCCGACCTGCTCGTCGTCGAACCAGTCGAACGGCTGCGTGCTCGCGGTCAGCGCGAAGTTCGCCCACGGCTCGAAGGAACCCGACCGGATCACCAGCTTCGCCCGGCGGACGTGGTCGGCGATCAGGGTCTCGTGCGGCACGGGCGCGAACTCGGCGCCGGATCCCGTGAAGATCTCCTGCACCTCCGCGTACAGGGTCGGATGGTTCGACTTCAGCGCCGGGTCGAACTCGGCGAGCTCGACGTCGACGCTGCGCAGCACGAGCCGCAGCACGTCGCGCACGTCGACCAGGCCGTCCACGATCCCGAGGTCGACACGGTTGGCGTCGGCCGGGATCGGGAAAGCCCGCATCCGTCACGACGACGAGGTCCGTGTGCCCGAGGGTCGCGAACGAGCGGGCCAGCTCGGGGTGCAGGAGGGCGCCGCGCCTCATGCCGACACCGCCGTCCGGGCGAGCAGCGCGTCGACCGCGGCGCGGTCGCGGTACGACGGCACGGTCTCCCACGCCTCGCAGCAGAGCGCGGCGGTCGCGGTCGCGAGCCGCACAGCGTTCTGCAGAGTGCTGCCCTCCGCGAGCCCGACCGCGAGCGCGGCGCTGAACGCGTCACCGGCGCCGTTCGAGTCGACGACGTCGACGCGGTGCGCAGGGACGGAGGTGGCGCCGTCGGCCGTGAACACGTCCGCACCGTCCTCCCCGCGCGTGATCACGACGCTGCCCGCGCCGAGGGCGCGCAGCTCCGCCGCGATCACCGCGTTGTCCACGTCCGCATCCGGGTCGCGGCCGACGAGCAGCCACGCCTCCGTCTGGTTCGGGGTGAGCACGTCGACCACGTCGAGCCGCCGCCCCGCGAGGGAGACGGCGGGCGCCGGGTTCAGGATCGTCGTCGCTCCGGCGTCGTGCGCGATCCGGAGCCCCTCGAGGGCGGTGTCGAGCGGGATCTCGAGCTGCGCGAGCACGACGGGGGCCGCGGTGATGCGCTCCCCAGCGGCCGCCAGATCGTCCGCCCCGAACAGCTCGTTCGCCGCCAGGTCGACGACGATGAGGTTCCGGCCCGCCTCGTCCTTGATGATCAGCCCGACGCCCGTCGTGCGGTCGCGCGTGACCCGCGTTCGCCGCGCGGTGTCTGACGCCCTCCACCGCCATCAGGTCGAGGAACTCGCGACCGAGGTCGTCGTCGCCGACCACGCCGACGAACGACACGGCTGCACCGAGCCGGGCCGCCTGCACGGCCATGTCCGAGCCCTTGCCGCCGAACTCCTGCCGGTAGTCGCGGCCGACGAGCGTCTCCCCGGCGAGCGGGATGCGGTCCGCGGTGATGACGATCGCCTTCGCGTAGGACCCGAGGACGGTGATGCGTGGTCGTGGATCAGTAGGCATCCGCGTCCCCCACGAGGCCGTCGACGATCGCGGGACCGCTCGAGGTGCCGACGAGCTCCGCGCCCGCCTCGAACATCGCGCGCATCTTCTCGAGCGTGTTCACCTTGCCGGAGACCTTCACGCGGCACGGCGGCTCGATGTTCGCCTTGAGCAGGGCGACGTCCTCGACCGTGGCCGCGAGGCCGCCCTTGCCCCAGCCGCTCGACTGCTTGACCCAGTCGATGCCGGCCTCGAACGCGAGCTTGGTGGCCGTGACCTTCTGCTCCTCGTTCAGGAAGCCGAACTCGAGCATCGCCTTCACGACGAGGCCCTCCTCGTGCGCCACGTGCACGATCTGGTTCAGCTCGTCCGCGTACTCCGCGACCTGGCCGCCCACGAGGTAGCCCGGGTTCGGCGGGAAGTCGAACTCGTCCGCACCGGTCTGCGCGAGCGCCCGGAGGGCCGCGAGCTTCATGGCGAGGGTGTCGTTGGCCATGGGGAAGTTCAGCGTCGTCGCGACGCGGACCCCCGTGCCCTGGAGGACCTCCTTCGCGAGGCTCGCCCAGACCGGCGCGATCATCGCGGCGTCGAACCCGTACTCAGCGCTCGTCGCGAGGTGCGCGAGCACGCCGTCCCGCGTGAGGTCCGGGTTCACGTTCGTGTACTGGATCGCCTTCGCGACCTGGGCCCGATCGGTCCAGTCGAGCACGGCGGCGGTTGTCGGCGAGTCGAGGGTCATGAGATGCCTTTCAGTTCGGATCGGGGCGACGCGAGTTCGACGTCGGGTTCGGGGACGAGCCGGAGGCCCGCGCGGGGAGGGCGGACGTGCGGGCCGCCCTCCGTCGCCCAGGTGCCCTCCTGCTCCGCGGCGGCGATCGCGGCCTCGTCGAAACCTCGAAGCCGAGGCCCAGGCCGGTCGCCGAGCACGATCCCGCCGTCGGCCAGCTCCTGGTCGACGAGGAGCCCGGTCGGGGAACGTGAGGTCCTGCACCTCGCACGCGAGGTGGTTCGGGACACCGCCGCAGCCGCCGTGGGCGAGCGGGTTGGCGTTGTAGCCCACCGGGCTCACGGGCAGGTCCCGGCCGTGTGCGAGCACCGCGACCCGCAGGAAGTGGGTGATCCCCCACACGCTGCCGGCCTGCACGATGTCGAGCGCGTCCGCGTCGAGGAGCGGTCGGTACTGCTCGAGTCCGGTGAGGTTCTCCCCCGTCGCGACCGCGGCGCGCACGCCGTGCCGCACGGTGGCGAGGCCGGCCGCGTCCCAGCGCCGCACCGGCTCCTCGATCCAGGTGAGGTCGACCTCCTGCTCGAGGGCAGTCACGAAGCGGACCGCCTGCGAGCGGTTCCAGGACTCGTTCGCGTCGAACATCAGCGCGGGCGTGCTCGAGTTCCGACCCAGCTCGTCCCGGATGGCGAGCAGGCGTCGGAGGTCGTGCTCGACGTCGCGGCCGCCCTTCAGCTTCCCGGCGCTGAACCCGCGCTCGGCGAACCGGGCGTAGAGCGCGACGAGCTGGTCGTCGTCGAGCGCGGCGTCGAGCCCGGAGGCGTATGCGGGCACGAACCGGTCGCGGCCGCCGAGCGTGCGCCAGAGGGGCTCGTCGGCGAGCTTCGCCTTGAGGTCCCAGAGCGCCATGTCGACGGCGCCGATCGCGCCGAAGACCGTGCCGGCGTGGCCCGACTTGAAGACGTGGGCGAGCATCCGGTCGTACAGGGCGGTGACCGCGCGCGGGTCCTCCCCCTCGATCGCCGGGAACACCCGGTCGATGTCGCCGTGCGCGCCGAGGCCGACGCCGGTGATGCCCTCGTCGGTCTCGAGGAGCAGCACGGGGACCTCGGTGTGGTGGCCGTCGGTCGTGCCGTTCACGTCGCCGACGAGCCGGCCCCAGTCGTGCCGGGTGACGAGGCTGCGGTAGCCGGTGATCCTCATTCCTTGGTCCCTCCGGCCGTCATCCCGGAGACGAGGAAGCGCTGCGAGAAGAGGAAGACGATCAGCACCGGCAGGACCGAGACGATCGTCGCGAGCGCGAGCGTCGGCAGCTGGACGGAGTCCGACCCCGCCGAGCTCGGGTTGAACGCCGGCGTCGAGGCGAGCAGCGACGTCAGGCCGACCTGCACCGGGTAGCCGTCGCTCGACGGCAGCATCACGAACGGCAGGAAGAAGTTGTTCCAGTTCTGCACGAACGAGAAGAACGCGACGAGCGCGACGATCGGCGCAGCCAGTGGGAGGGCGATCCGGCCGAACACCGCGATCTCGCTGCAGCCGTCGATCCTCGCGGCAGCGAGCAGGTCGCGCGGGATGCTCGTCGAGAAGTAGATATAGGCGAGGTACACGCCGAACGGGAAGAACGACATCGGCAGGATCACCGACAGCGGGCTGCCGATCAGGCCGACGAGGTTCAGCTCGAGGAAGATCGGCAGCACGAGCGCCGTGTTCGGGATCAGCATCACGACGAGCGTCAGGATGAGCAGCGGACGCCGGAGCCGGAACTCCGTGAGGGCGAGCGCGTAGCCCGCAGGGATGCTCGCGACGAGGGTGATGACGAGCGCACCGACCGCGTAGATCGCGGAGTTGCCGACCCAGCCGACGACCGCGCCGCCCTGGAAGCCCATCAGCTGGTTCCAGTTCGCGACGAGGTCGTTCCAGGTGCCGGGCGAGAACGGGTTCGCGACCAGGAGCGCCCGGGCCGACTTCCCGGCGGCGAGCAGCAGCCACACGATCGGGATCGCGAAGAAAAGCGTGAACAGCAGGAGGACGACGCCGACGAGGGTGCGTCCGCTCCAGCCGGCGAGGCCGGTCGCGCGCACGGGGCGCGCCGTGGTGAGGGTGGACACGGTCAGTCCTTCTCGCACAGGCCGCCGCGGGTCACGAAGACCGCGGACAGGGCGAGGGAGACGATGAGCAGCAGGATCGAGATCGCCGCTGCGCCGTTGAAGTCGTTCTGCGTGAACGCGTACTGGTACGCGAGCTGGTTCAGCGAGTAGTCGCCGGGGACGACCGCGTTGCTCGCCTGCGACAGCAGCTGCGGCTCGACGAAGAGCTGCGTGCCCGCGGCGAGCGACATGATCGCCATGTAGGAGATCCACTTGCGCAGACAGCGGCAGCTGGACCCGGAGGGCGATCTGCACGGCGTTCGCGCCGTCGATCCGGGCCGCCTCCATGACGTCGTTGCTGACGTTGTTCAGCGCGCCGTACATGATCACGATCCAGCCGCCCGCGCCGGTCCAGAAGGCGATGATCGCGAAGACCGCGGGCAGGTTGCCCGGCGAGATCACCTGCACGACAACGAGCCGAAGCCGAGCGCGTGCAGGATCGGGCTGACCGGGCTGGCTGTCGGGTCGAGGACGAACAGCCAGAGCAGGACGCTGGAGGCGCCGGCGAGGGCGCCCGGCAGGTAGAACACGAACCGGAACACCGTGCTGAGCCACCGCACCCGGATCGCGTGGACGACCAGGGACAGCCCGACCACGAGCACGACGAGCGCGATCAGCCACACCACGAGGTACGCGGCGACGTGCCCCACCGCCGGAAGGAAGCGGAAGTCCGCGACGACCTTCGCGAAGTTCGCGAGCCCGGCGAAGTCGCCGTTCCCGTCCGTGAACGCGAGCAGCACCGCGTACAGCGCGGGGAGCACGCCGAAGGCGAGGGCGAGCACGGTGTAGAGGGAGACGAAGACGTAGCCGATCGGCGACGCCGTGCTGCTCCTCCGGCGGCGGCGCCGGGCGGCGACCGCCGGGACGGGCACGGGGCCCGCCTCGGTGGCCGCCGCCGCGGCGGCCGCGGGTGCGACGGTCATGGTCACTTGACCGTGTAGCCGTCGACCTGGGCCTGGTTCTTGATCGCCGTCTCCCACGCGGGCAGGAGGCTCACGATCGTCTTGCCGCTGGTGATCCCCGGCGTGATCGTCTTCGCCCAGATGGCCTCCTGGCTGAAGACGCCCGAACCCCAACCGCTCCAGATCTGCGAGGCGGCGGCGACCATCGGGTCGAGGCTCGTCGCGTAGTACTTCGAGGCGTCGAGCTTCGCGACCCACTTGGTCGCTGCCGGCGCGTAGGCCGGGTAGCCCGGGGCGAGATCCACCTGGTAGGCGTCCGACGTGGTGACGAACTCGAGGAACTTCGCAGCGGCGGACAGGTTCTTCGAGTGGCTGGAGATAAACCAGGTGCCGCCTCCGACATCGCCGGTGACCGCGGTGTCCGTGCCCCAGGCGAGCGGAGCGGCGATGCCGAGCTGACCGGCCGGCACGTTCAACGAGTCCTTGTTGTTGAAGATGGCGCCGGCGTACCAGGACGGCCCCGGCATCATCAGCACCTTGCCGGAGTACTGCTTGATGAACTCGGGCGTGAAGACGGAGATGACGGGCACGGACTTGTCAGCGATCAGCGTGTCCAGCATCGACGCGGCGCGCGTGCACTCCGGCGTGCTCGTGCTCACCGTCGCGGCTTTCGGGCCGGTGATGCCGTTCGCCTGGCACTTGCTGGCCCACATGTAGATCTCGGGCGTCCACGGGTCTCCCGCGGTGCCGATGATGTAGCCGGGGTGCTGCTGAGCGACCTTCTGGCCGAGCGCCGTGTACTGCTCCCAGGTGGTGGGCACGGCGTAGCCGAACCTGTCCATGAGGGTCTTGTTGAAGTACAGGACGTTCTGCGCGAGGTCGTTCCGGAGGCAGTAGAGCTTGCCGTTCACCGTGCACGGATCGTTCGCGCCCTTGGCGAAGCCGTCCAGCGTCTTCGTCGGGATCAGGCCCGAGTCGAGCTGCGCAGCGAACGCCTGCTTCCCGTTCGTCTTCTGGCTCGCCCATGCCGGGTCGTTGTTCTGCGTCGACCAGACGACGTCCGGCCAGCCGCTGCCGGCGCGGTCGAAGAGCGCCATCTTGGTCTTGAACGAGTTGGAGCCGTTCGCTGCGCCGTCGTACGTGACGACCTTGATCTTGACGTCGGGATTGGCCTTCTGGAAGGCGGCAGCGGCCGGTGCGCGGGTCGCGTCGACCCACACCGTGATCGTGCTGCCCTTCGTCTGCGTCGCCTCCGGGAAGCCGTACGTGGAGCCGCCGGCGCCGGAGGTGGAACCGCAAGCGGTGAGGCCGAGCGCGAGGGACGCGGCGGCGAGGGTTGCGGCAGCGATGCGCGCGATCCGGCGCCGCTGCAGGGGGACGGGACTGACCACGTGGTCCTCTTTCGGTCGACTTCGTTGACGACGGCGCTGGTGCGCGCGGAGGCAGTACATCAGACGTATGACCTTTGCGCAAGAGGTCCGTGCGCGTGTGCCGGGTCGCGATCCCCCGGCACCGGCTGAACCGGAGACGCGACCCGTTCGGGGGCTTGAGCGCACCCTCGCCGCGCGGGACCCTTCGGGTTCCGGACCACCCGATCCGGCACCCGCCTCCCCCCAAGGCCTCCCCCATGCCCGCACGCCCCCACTTGACGCTCGTCGACCCGCGGAAGCAGCGACTCGCGTTCTTCCTGCAGCGCACCGGCGCGATCCTGATCGGCACGCTGATCATCGGCGCGAGCGCGATCGTCTACCTGAACGCGCTCGGGCACTGATCCCCACCGCATCAGGCGGGTGCACCATCCTGAACGGATGAGCTCCGCCCGACGCGACCCGCTGCGCGTCGGGGCGGCGATCCACCGGCTCGAGCCGCTCGCGCCCGACTGGCTCGTCGCGGTCGTCAAGCCGCGCTCGGCCGGGACGCCGTGGCCGGCGATGATCCGGTTCGCGCTCGCGATCGGCGGCGCGCTGCTCGGCGGTCTGCTCGTCGGGCAGATCGCGCTGGGCGGACTGCTCGCCAACGGTGCGCTCACACCGCCGCGTTCGGCGACCAGGGCGGCTCGATCCCGACCCGGCTCCGCCGCATCGGCGGCCGGCCTGGCCGCCGCGCTGGTCGGCCTGCTCCTCTCCCGGGTGCTGCTGCAGACGGGTGGTGTGCCGACGCGTCGGGCTGCTCGCGGCGATCGGGGTGGCCTCCGCCTACCTCAGCGCGGTGAAGCGCAGTCGCGCGTCGTTCGCGGGCCTGCAGCTGATCGTGGCCCACCGCGGTCGGGCAGGGCATCGGCACGAGCGTCTCGCTGCCGCTGCTGCTCGGCGGCTTCCTGGTCGGTGCCGCGTGGAGCACGCTGCTCTCGATCGCGTCGGCCCTGATCGTCCCCGACCGGACCGGCCCGAGACAGTCGGTCCTGGTGGTCTTCGACCGGCTCGACATGCTGCTGCAGGCGCTGGGCGGCGACGGGAGCCGGCGCGCCGCGCGGGAGGCGCTCGCCGGATCGCTCGCCGACGCGTGGGACGACGTCACGGCCGCGCGGGCCGTGTCGCAGGGGCGCCGGTCCGACCTGCACCGGATCTCCGCGCTGATCGGTCCGCTCGCCGACGTGGCGTCCGCGGCGACCGACGAGGCGCGGCAAGAGAGCGGTGCGCGGGAGCACCTCGGCGCCGCGCGCGCCGTCCCTGCTCCGGGAGCACGACGCGGCGTTCAGCACCGTTCCCGTCACCGGCGAGCGGACGGCAGCCGCGATCCAGCGGCTCGAGCGCGTGATCGGCGCACCGGCGACCGCGGCGGACAACCGGCCGCGACGTCGCCCGGGCGCGGGCGTGCTGGCCCGGCTCCGCGGCCGCCGCACCGCCCTGTTCGCCGTGCGGCTGTCGCTGTGCCTCGCGGTGTCGGAGGTGCTGCGGCTGGCCCTCCACCTCCCCCACAGCTACTGGCTGCTGCTCACGGTCGCGGTGGTGCTGAAGCCGGACCTCGGTTCGGTGTTCGCCCGCGGCCTCCAGCGCACCCTCGGCACCGTGGTCGGCGCCGGGCTCGGCATCCTGATCCTGCTGCTCGTGCCCTCCGGGCCGTTCCTGCTCATCCCCCGTCGCCGTGCTCGCGTTCGGGTTCCCGTTCGCGGCGGCACGGAACTACGGGATGCTGTCGACCTTCATCACGCCGCTCGTCCTGATCCTGGTCGACCTCGGCCGGCGGGCCGACGAAGGGGCTGGCGACCGACCGGCTGCTCGACACCGTGCTCGGTGCCGCGGTCGTGCTGCTGCTCGGGTACCTGCCGTGGCCGTCGACCTGGCGGCCGCGGCTGGGCAGCGCGATGGCCGAGGCGGTGGAGGCGATGAGCCGGTACGCGGCCACCGTGCTCGCGCCGCAGCGCGGCGCCGGCGGGCCGGTCCGCCGGCGGGCGTTCGGGGCGCTGCAGGACGTGCGGAGCGATCTGCAGGCCGCGTTCGCGGAGCCGCCGCCCCGCTCGACGGTCGCGGCTGCGTGGTGGCCGGTGCTCGGGCAGCTGGAGCAGATCGGCGACGACCTGCGCAGCGTGCGGCTCGTCGGCGCCACCGTCGGGGGACGAGCCGGACCGCTCCGCCGACGCGGCGGCCGCCGCAGGCCGCCCTGCACGAGACCGCGGCGGCGAATGCGCGAGCGGCGCCCCTCCGGTACCGACGCCAGCTGCCCGCCGACGGGCCGCTCGCCGACACCGCGGAGGACATCGCGGCGCTGAACCGGATGCTCGAGGGCCCGGTCGACGGGCGCAGACAGCATCGCGGACGGCGCCGCTGGCGGCGCCGTCCACGCTGAGGGTCAGACCGAGGTCAGGGCTTTGGAGGTTCGCGAACGGCAGCGCGCCGTAGCGCTCCTGGAAGTCGCCGATCATGCGGCTCTCGACGACCGTCGCGTCCTCGTTCGTGACGTTCCAGGCGACGAGCAGGTCGTCCTTGTCCTCGAGCTGCCAGACGTAGCGGCCGCCGGTGTGGACGCTCTTCTTGCCGGCGCCGTGGTTGCGGAACGCCGCGATGCGCTCGCGGAGCCCGCGGCGGGTCTTCGGCGTGGCCTTGCCGATGAACAGGACCTCGGGCTCGGCGACCCACTTCTGCTCGAGCAGCTCGACGGCGACCGCCGCGTCCTTGCCGTTGACGGAGCCGGCGGGGCTCGACTCGGTGAAGCTGGGCCCCTCCGCCTTCGCGCGGACGACGGTGTAGACGCCCGGCGCCTCCGGGAGGCTCGCCTCGTCGATGGCGGAGAACGGGACGAAGCCCGTGAAGCCGCCCTGCTCGAGGGCCTCGCGGGACCAGGGGCGGGTCATGGTGTCGGACATGGTGGTGTGCTCCTTGACGAAGAGATGGAGGGGCACGGCACGACGCGGCCGTCCCCCGGCTGCGTTTGGCGTAGTCGCGGGCGGCGCTTCTGCCCCGCGTGCCCAGAGTGGGGGTCACCCGGCCCCGCGCCGCGATGTTGACAAACGCGGTGCGTGCACGCGGATGCGCTCCGCCCGGGCGTGTCGCCCATGGGCGTGGGCACGGGCCGCGCACCAATACACTCGGCGCGTGGCGGACCACACCACCCCGGCTGACCTGGAGCGCGAGCTCGGCATCGACCAGAAGCGCATCCGGCACTACCTGCGCCAGCGCTACGGCAACCTGCCCGCGTACACGGACAACTGGCACCTGAACCAGCGGGCCGCGGAGGACGTGCGGAGCCACTTCCGCGCGGAGTCGGAGGCGCTGCGCGCGTCCGGCGCCGTCCTCACCCCGGTCGCGGAGCCGCAGGACCTCCTGTTCCACGACGCGACGGGCAGCACGACGTACGACGAGCAGGGGAACCTGGTCTACCTCCCGAGCGAGGAGGAGCTGCTGCGCCCGCCCGGTCGCCGAGTGAAGGGACGAGCACTGGGCGGAGTGCGACCGCTGCGGCACCTGCATCCGCGACGGCGGTCGCCCCGCCGGACGCTTCGAGGTGCTCTGCGCCGACTGCCGCGCGCTGGAGCTGGAGGCGCACGCCTTCGCGGAACGAGCTCGCGTCGACCGCCGATAACCTCCCTGCTCCGCGAAGGCAAGTAGGTGCCGCAGGAGGACGGACCAACTTCGTCGTCGTCGGCGGTCGCCGCTGGCGCCGCACCGATCCGGCGCTGCCGTCGGACGTCGTCGTTAGCCCTGCAGTCGCACCTCGGCAGTGCACGCGCGACGGTGGGCGCGGCCTCACGACGCGGCGACGCGGACGCGGTCTCCGCGGCGCGACGACGAGTGGACTTGGCGAAAGCACGGTCTCGGCGAGCGCGGCCCGAGGTGGTGGGACGAGCCGGTCGACGCCCGTCTCGCCCGCGCGCGGGAGGCGCTTCGGCGGCTCGACGAGGATCCGCCCGCGTGTGACGGCTGCTGAGCCCTGGATCGACGATCTAGGTGCCGAGCGCCTCCGTTGCGGCGCGGAGCGCGGCGCGGAACGCGTCCACGTCGTCGAGGCCGGACAGCATGCGCAGCTCGACCTCGCGGACCGCGGCGCTCGCCGCCCGGAGGCGCTCCTCCCCCGCCGGCGTGAGCCGCACGGGCAGCTCCCGCCCCGACGGCGCGACCTCGGCGCGGGCCACCAGGCCGTCCGTCTCGAGCGTCTCCAGCACGTGCTGCATCGACTGGCGGGTCACGAACGTGCTGCGGGGCCAAGCTCGGCGCCGGAGATCTCCGGGCGGTGGCGCAGCACCTCCAGGCACGAGTAGCGCGTGACGGTCAGGCCGAGCGGGCGGAGCACCGCCTCCATCGCCGCGTGCAGCGCGCTCGACGCCTGCTTGAGCAGGTAGCCCACGGAGGTGTCGAGCTCGATGGCGCTTGTCATGTCAGAAGTCTGACATAGAATGTACGATGTCCAGGACGTTGACATAGAAGGGAATCGATCATGGCCGTCACCGGACCGGACTTCATCTCGCTGCAGGTCCGCGACATCGCGCGCTCCGCAGCGTTCTACGAGCAGCACCTCGGGCTCACGCGGCAGCCCGGGCCGCCGCACGCCGTCGTGTACGCGACGTCGCCGATCGCCCTCGCCCTCCGCGATCCGATGCCCGGCACGGACCTCGACGCGGGCCCCGCCGGTCTCGGCGTCGCCCTCTGGCTGCACGCCGACGACGCGCAGGCGATTCCACGACGAGCTGGCCGCCGCGGGCGTCCCGATCACTGCGGCACCGATCGACGGCCCGTTCGGCCGCACGTTCACGTTCCAGGACCCGGACGGGTACCCGATCACGCTCCACAGCAAGGCCTGACGCCCGTCAGGAGGCGATGTCGACCGTGAGCTCCGCCGTCACGGCGACGTCGACCTCGAGCGCCTCCGGGCGGAGGCGGATCCCCGCCTCCGAGGCCATCCGAGCCGCGGCCTGCCCGGTCCAGCGAGGTTCACCGGAGACGCCGGGGCGCAGGCCCGCCTCCCACACCGCCTGCAGCGCGACCGGCCCCCCGCCGATCGCGCTCGCGTACGCCTCCGCCCGGGCGATCGCGTCCCGGACGGCCTCGACCCGCAGCTCGCGCTCGACCGCCTCCCGGTGCGCGCTCGGGATCGCCCAGTCGACGCGGTCGATGCGGACGCCCTCGACCGACCCGGCGCCGAGGATCCAGTCCGACAGCGCGGCGAAGTCGGCGAACCGCACGCGGAGGTGCGCCTCAGCGACCTGGACGACGGTCCGCTGCTCGTCCCGGCCCCCGTACCGGGTCTCGGACCGGACCCAGACCCGATCGCTGGTCCACCGCGTCGCGGCGCCGTCGTCGACGAAGCGCTGCGCCTCCGCTGCGAAGCGGTCGTGCAGCGCGGCGGCGCGGGCCATCGCCGTCGCGCGGTCGGGGTCCTCGACCTCCACCACCAGGTGGAGCGTGCCGCGCTCCGGCGGCAGCGATCGGGAGGCGGAGCCGTGCACGGCGAGCAGCACCATGCCGCGATCCTGACCCGCGTACCCCGGAGTTCCCGGGGGCCGAGCCCGGCCCGGGGTCCTCCGCCCTCCTAGGCTCGGCTCACCCGGCGCGGAAGGCGGACCATGGCCCTGTTCAAGACCCCTGAGGAGCGCGAGGAGGAGGCACGGCAGCGCGCCGAGAAGGAGCGCGCCGACGCCGAGTGGGCGCAGGCCCAGCGGGAGCGCGCCGCGCAGCTGCGGGCCGACGCGGCGTTCGCGTCATCCCCCGTCGGACGCGCCCGCAACGCGTACGCGCGCGGCGACCGCCTGTTCCAGGCTGAGCTCGACGTCAGCGCCCTCACCGGGATGTCGTCCTCGTTCGGCTCGTCCGAGAACGAGGTCACGCGCCAGGACCTCGAGCCGGATCTGCTCGGCCGGATCGAGGACGAGGGCTGGCACCTGGAGCACACCGGCTTCGTGTTCGTCGAGACCGGCTCGACCTCCACCGACCGGATCTTCCAGACCGGTCAGGGCACGGTCACTCGCGGCGTCGTCACCGGCGTCTACGTGTTCCGGAGGGTCGAGAGGCGCTGATCAGTCCGTCGCCGGATCGGTGAGGAACGCGACCAGGTCGTCCGTGATCGCCGTCCGCACGGCGGCGTCCGTCGCGGTCGGGGTGCCGTCGCCGGGCTGCACGCCGTAGTCGCCGAACTGGGCGTGGGCCGCGCCGGGGATCTCGTCGAGCACCGCGGCGGCGGGCAGGAGGTGCCGGGCGGCGGCGACCTTCGCGGGCGTGCTCAGCCCGTCGCGCGACCCGGCGATGCTCAGCACCGGCAGGTCGGTCCGCTTCGACAGGTCCGCGGCGCAGTAGGAGCCGAGCAGCACGAGGCCCGCGATCTGCTCGTCGGCGGCGTACTGGCACGCGCGCACCCCGCCGAGCGAGTGGCCGCCGACCAGCCAGCGCTGCACCTCCGGCGCGAAGACCTCGAACGAGGACAGCGGGCGGTACTCGAGGATCGCGAAGCCCAGGACCGGTCGCGCGACGACGACCGTGACGCCGCGGTCGGCGATGCCGGACAGCTTCCACGCGTACGCCGCCGCGTCCACGCGGGCGCCGGCGAGGAACACCAGCCCGATGCCGGTCGGGTGCACCGGGGTCAGCACGACGGCGGTCCCGCGGTCCGTGTACCGGAGCGCGGGATCCGCGCGGACCGCGGCGAGCGGCGCCGCCTCCGCCGCCATCGGGTGCTCCGCCCAGACGACGAACCCGCCCGCGGCGAGCAGCCCGGCGACGAGCGCGAGCACGCCGATGCGGCGGACACGTCGCGCGCTCAGTAGCGGTGCCCCTGCAGCAGGCGCTTGCCGGCGGCGAGCTCGCTCGCGGTGCAGTACCCGCCGTAGCCGAGGTAGCCGCCGGGGTTCACGGCCTGCGCGCCGCAGTCCGCCGCGTGCTCGACGGGCGAGATCGCGGGTCCGGGGCCTCCGCCGGGTACGGGGTGACCGCGCCGGCCGGCGGTTCCAGTCCGCGAACAGCACGTGCGCGGCCGCCTCCATCGTGTGCCACCCGGCGGTCGTGGCCCCCGTAGTCGAGCCACTGCCGCTCGTGGGAGCACTCGTGGAGGGCGACGGCGCGGATGTCGATCGCGCGGTAGGTGCGGACGACGCCGGCGGTCCGGATCACCGGCGCGCCCGTGGCGTAGTCGCCGGCTCCCTGGTCGAGCGAGCCGACGTGGACGGCGGTCGTGGCGCAGTACGGCCGGACGACGCGGTACACGGTCCTCGCCAGCCCGGTGTAGCGCTGCTGGTTCTCGTACACGACGGCCACGGTCCGGGAGTACGACGTGCTCCGGACCCCGCCGACCGCGGCGGACCGGAAGCGGTAGGCCACGGTGCGCTTCGTCGCCTTCGTGGCGAACGCGGGCGTGGTCGCGACGATGCCGTGGCCGGTGACGGCGACCTTCGCGCCGGTCGTCCGCCACGCGCCGGAGCCGACCTTGCGCTGCAGGGTCACGGGCGGCGCCGCGCGACGACCGGACCAGCTGGTCCGGTACCCGCCCGTGAGCACGAGACGGCCGCCGTTGCCGACCGTGGAGGTGGTACGCCGCCCGTTGCCGTCGAACAGCACCTCGCCGAGCGTCACGGTCGTGCTCGCGACCGGGGCGGCGGCGGCGGTCGACGTCAGGAACGGCGCCGCCTCGGCGCCCGTCGCGACTCCGATCGTGCCGACCACGGCGCACACCAGGGCGACGAGCGCCGCCAGGCGGGCGCGGCGCCTCCGGGTTCTGCGGTCGGCGGACACCGGAGCATCCCACCCGATGGCGGCAGCGGGCGGCAGCCCTCGTTCGGGGCGGGTGGTATCACCCGCGGCTCAGTGGCGGCGGGTCGCCTCGCGCTCCTGGCGCAGCATCCAGATCGCGTGCTCCACGGTCGCCTCCACGGTCCAGACGGCGGCCCCGACCTCGCTGCCGCGCAGCTCCGGCAGGCTCGAGAATGCCGTGCGCGAGCGGCTCCGCGAGGGTGATCCGCAGCCGGCGGTCCTCGTAGTCGAGGCCGCGCCACTGGGACTCCTCCAGGTACAGCGGCAGGAGCAGCAGCAGCGCGTCCGCCCCCGCGACCCGGCTCGCGGCGGACCGCGCCTCGAACTGCCGCTCCAGGGCGAGCAGCGCGAGCTCCGGCTCCGTGAGCACCAGCCCCGCGTGCGTGTCGAGGCAGTGCCGCAGGTCCTGCTCGGCGCTCCGGAGCCGGTCGAGCGGGCGACCGGTGACGCCGCGCGCCCCGCTCGGCGAAGAACCGCCGGATTCACCTCGTCCGACCTCGGCACGCCCCGTCCACCCGGCATGCGCAGCAGTCTCGCTCACACCCGCCGACGATGCCCAGACCGGATCCGCAGGCGCGGCGCCTCAGTACGGGTGCCCGAGCAGGAGGCGCTTGCCCTCGTGCAGCGCGACGGCCGTGCAGGTGCCGCCGTAGCCGAGGTAGCCGCCCGGGTTCAGCGCCTGGGCGCCGCAGTCCGCGGCGTGCTCGACCGGGCTGGATCGCGTCGCCCGGCACGGAGAAGTAGCGCTTCGCCGCGGCGAGCATCCGCGTGCGTCCAGCGGCCGTCGAGCCGTAGTTCAGCCACTGGCGCTCGTGCGAGCACTCGTGCAGGGACAGCGCGCGCTGGTCGATCGGGCTCATGACCGTCGTCCGCCCGACGGTCGCATCGATCCGGATCAGCAGCGCTCCGGTGCGGTAGTCACCGGCCTCGCGCCCCGCGAGCGCCGCGACGTGCACGGCGGTGTTCGGGCAGTACCGCTGCACGTACCGGTACACGGTCGCGGCCATCCCGGTGTACCGGTGCTGGTTCTCGTAGACGACGGTCATGACGCGGGAGGCGGAGGCGCCGGACACGAGCCGGTAGTCGACCGTCGCACGGTCGCCGGACGCGGCGTACGCGGGGGTGACCGCGGTCATCGCCTGCCCGTCCGGCACCGAGACCGTCGAGGTCGTGGCGTGCCAGGGGCCGCCCTCGACGCGGCGCTCGAGCACCACGTCCGGCGTCGTGCGGCTGCCGCCCGAGAACTGGAGTCCGTAGCCGGCGCTGAGCCGCACCGACCCGCCGTTGCCGGACACCACCGTCGTGTCCTCGCCGGCGCCGTCGAAGTACACGGTGCCGACCGTGAGCTCGGCGGACGCCGCGTCGCCGGAGAGCGCGAGCCCGGGCAGCGCGATCCCGAAGGGCAGCGGCATCCCGGCGCGCTGCGCACCGAACACCAGCGCGCAGACGACGGCCGTGCCGACGAGCGCGATCGAACCGAGCCGCTTCACGCGGGGGTACCTCCGGACGAGCTCCCGCTGTGGGTCAGCGGTCAGGAGTGCAGTGAAGCGGATCCGGTCCGCACACCGCCATCCCCGAGTTCGAGGGCGACCGGAAGTGGGGCTTCGTCAGGCGGAACGCGCGCCCGAGGGCAGCCCGAGCGCGGGGAGCACGACGGTGTCGATCAGCCCGAGCAGGTACGCGCGGTCGACCGGCTGCCGCTGCACGAGCGTGCGGTAGGAGACCATCGACGGCGAGATGTGCGCGACGGTCTCGATGTCGACGTCCGCCGACACCTCGCCGCGGTCGATCGCCCGCTGGATGAGGAACCGGTTCAGGCGCACGCGCGGCTCCGTGATCGCCTCGTTGACCGCGTCGACGAGCTGCGGGTCGCGCGACAGCATCGACACCAGCCCGCCCATGACCTGCATCTTCCGCTGCGACTCCTCGAGCGAGTGCGGACGGATCAGCGCGACGAGGTCGCCCCGGAGCGTGCCGGTGTCCGGAGCGTGCTCGATCGAGAAGCGGCCCTGCTTCATGCAGGCCACGGCCTCGATGACCAGGTCGGCCTTGGACGGCCAGCGGCGGTAGAGCGTCGCCTTCCCGGCCTTGGCCCTGGTCGCGACCATGTCCATGGTCATGGCGTCGTAGCCGGACTCGGCGAGCACGTCGAGCGCGGCCTCGAGGATCTCGGGGTCGCGCGTGTGGTCGCGCTTGCGGCCGAGCGCGACTGGCGCCTCCGCGTCGTGGACGGTGTCGAGCTGCGTCATCGCGGCCGTGTCCCTCCTGTGCTCCTCCGGCATCCTACATCTGTTCCGACACTTGTCAGTTCAGGAACGTATCAGATCCGGAACTCATCGGTTCCGTATATGCTGGCCCGCATGTCCTCCCTCTCCCCGGCTGCACCGGCAGCCCCCTCGTCCCGGCGCTGGTGGACCCTCGCGGTCGTCGCGCTCGCCCAGCTGATGGTCGTGCTCGACGCCACGATCGTGAACATCGCGCTCCCCTCGGCGCAGAAGGCCCTCCACTGCGCCAACGCCGACCGGCAGTGGATCGTCACCGCCTACTCGCTCGCCTTCGGCAGCCTCCTGCTGCTCGGCGGCCGCCTCGGCGACCTCGTCGGCCGGAAGCGCATGTTCCTGATCGGCCTCGTCGGCTTCGCGCTCGCGTCCGCCCTCGGCGGCGCCGCCCCCACGTTCGGCGTCCTGATCGCCGCCCGCGCCCTGCAGGGCGTGTTCGGCGCGCTGCTCGCCCCGACCGCGCTCGCCGTGCTCACGACGACCTTCACGATCCCGAAGGAGCGCGCCCGCGCGTTCGGCGTGTTCGGCGCCCTCGCGGGTGCCGGCGGCGCGATCGGCCTGCTGCTCGGCGGCCTGCTCACGCAGAGCCTCGACTGGCGCTGGAACCTCTACATCAACGACGTGATCGCGGTCGTCGCCGTGATCGGCGCGATCTTCCTGGTCCCGAACGTGCAGCGCCAGGGCCCGCGCCCGAAGCTCGACGTGCCCGGCACGCTCCTCGTGTCCGCCGGCCTGTTCAGCCTCGTGTTCGGCTTCTCGAACGCCGAGACCGACGGCTGGGACTCCCCCGCCAGCTGGGCCTTCCTCGCCGCGGCCGGCGTGCTGCTGATCGCCTTCGTGGTCTGGCAGACGCGCGCGGGGCACCCGCTGCTGCCGCTGACGATCCTCAAGGACCGCAACCGCTCCGCCGCGTACGCGTCCGTGATGATCGCGGGCGCCGGCATGTTCGGCGTCTTCCTCTTCGTCACGTACTACGTGCAGTCCACGCTCGGCTACTCGCCGATCCAGACCGGCGTCGCGTTCCTCCCCATGATCGGGATGCTCGTGCTCGCCGCGCAGCTCGGGACGAACCTCTTCGTGCCGCGCTTCGGACCGAAGGTCATGGTGCCGATCGGCATGGCGCTGGCCACGGTCGCGATGGTGCTGTTCACCCGCCTCGACGTGCACACGGCGTACGCGCCGGGCCTGCTCCTGCCCCTCATGCTCATGGGCGCCGGGATGGGCTCGATCATGCCCGCCTCGATGCAGACCGCCACACTCGGCGTGGACCGCCAGTACGCCGGCGTCGCCGGTGCGCTCGTCAACACGAGCCAGCAGGTCGGCGGCTCCATCAGCACCGCGCTGCTGAACACGCTCGCCGCGACGGCGGTCACCGACTACATCGCGGCGCACACGCCGCCGACCGCGGCCGTGGTCGCCGAGGCCGCCGTGCACGGCTACGCCACCGCCTACTGGTGGTGCGCCGCGTTCTTCGCCGGTGGCGCGATCCTCGCCGCGGTCGTGTTCCGCCGCCGCAATCAGGGACTCGCGCTGCACACCGCGCACCACGAGGCGCCCGCCGCGCAGCCGGTCCACCCGGCCCCGGAGGTCGTCGGCGCCTGATCCGCCCGGGGTTGACCGGGTCCGGGGTTGTCGCCAGATGAACACGGGGCGGCGACACCCCGGAGCCGGCCCACGGAGGGGCCGCGGATCGCTTACCGTTCTGCGCGTGCGCACCCATCGCCGCTCCTGGCTCCTCGCCGGGCTCGCCACCGTCCTGGTGGTGACCGGCCTGGTCCTCGCGGTGCGCGCGCAGCCGGCCCCCGCGGCGGCGGTGATCGCGGCGCCCGCACCGGCGCCCACCGCACACCGCGATCGCCGACGTGGACGTGCGGTTCGCACTGGTTCCGGATGTCCACCGTCGTGCACCGGATGCTCGTGCCGAAACCGGAGCAACTTCGCCGCGCGGATCACCGCAAACGGGTCCCCTCCTGCTGCTCCTCCCGGCCACCGGGCAGAAGCCGGCCGACTACACCCGGTTCCTCGGCCTCGCCGCCGACGACGGCTACCACGTGCTCGGGCTCGACTACTGGAACCTCGGCCACTCCGTCGCCAGCACCTGCACCGTCCACGCCGACTGCTACGGCCGGGTGCAGCAGAACCGGTTCGACGGCAGCGCGCCCTTCCCGAAGAGCGCCGTGACGCCGCAGAACTCCGTGCTGGGCCGGCTGAAGCCGGCGCTCCGCTACCTCCGGCAGCAGGACCCGAACGGCGGCTGGGGCCAGTACCTCGTCGGCGACTCGGTGCAGTGGAACCGCCTCGTGCTCGCCGGCCACTCGCAGGGCGGCGGCGAGTCGGCGTACATCGCCCACATCCGCTCCGTGAAGGGCGTGCTGCTGTTCGGCTCGCCGATCATCTCCGACCGCGGCGCGTCGGCGACGTGGCTCGCGACGAAGTCGCTCACCCCGCCGAGCCGGATCTACGCCTTCGACAACACGAGCGACGGGTTCTGGCCGCGCATCGAGCCGTCCTGGCGGCGCCTCGGGCTCGGCATGCCGCAGGTGGTGGACGGCCGCACGACCTACTCCTCCCACGCCCTGATCAGCGAGGTCAAGCAGGCGCACGCGCACGCCTGGATGCTGGAGGACTCGACGCCCACGGACGCGACGGGCGTGCCGGTGTACCAGCCGGTCTGGAACTGGATGCTGACCCGCTTCCTGCCGCAGAGCACTGCGCGCGCATAGGTCCCTCACCGGATCCGGATCAGG
>JARUPY010000439.1:0-96952 GCA_029817715.1 Melastoma dodecandrum
CTAAGAACAACAATAACAAAGATTTAATCCTTCGTAATCAATATGCAACTCCATAAGCTATATATGGCCTAGAAATCCTATTTATAAAGGATAATGATATGCAGACAACTACAGCTAAAAATGCATAAATTAACTATGTGGTAAAATAGCAACTATTTTCAGCAATTTTTGAAAGGCTAATTGAACAGTACCACCCAGCCAGAGTTTATCACCCACAGAACAAACCCCTGACTACTCCAAATTATTTGATGTCAGTAATAAAAGCATGGGAAAAGCTGGGCAAAGGTCACAGACACTTACGTGGTAACAAACAAAGCAATCATACTGCACTTTTGTCCGTATATCTCCATCTGAATGATTGTCCTTTATTTCAAATAAAGATTGTCAAACTGCCAGATATGTAAGGCCGAAGCGGACTGAGAATTAACAAATCAGTCTAAGTAGAAAAAGGAAAATGATGTCATAAGTGTAGTAGCAAACCTCCGAACATTTTTGAAATCTTCACATATGTTAACATGACTGTCTTTCCCTAAACAAAAGGTGAGAGATTGAGAAAAACGATGCTTAACAAAAATGTTGTGATAAAGATAAAATTGTAAAGCAATAAATCCCAGCGAGGGCTAGACACCCAGACCTTAAGATTTTTTCCTCAGACCAAAACCACAGAGTCGCTCAGGTAGGAAATCATTAGACATTTGCTTGCAAGAAATATCTGAGAAAACACAGAATAATATATGAGGGACATATACTGCGTGAATCTAACAATGTAATCCAAAGTCATCCCCACTCTTAACACTTTCAGCCTATAAAAAAACCCCCCCTATTAAAGCCCATGTGTTTTACTCTGTTTGAAT
Organism: Melastoma dodecandrum; assembly: GCA_029817715.1. Classification (NCBI taxonomy): domain Eukaryota; kingdom Viridiplantae; phylum Streptophyta; class Magnoliopsida; order Myrtales; family Melastomataceae; genus Melastoma; species Melastoma dodecandrum. Next base: position 855 of record JARUPY010000439.1, read on the forward strand.
ACAACTTGATTTGTCTTTCGGACCTACATAACAAGCTCCAGGTCAGGTGTTCTATAAGACCTCACACGATTGCACATCAGTTAACACAAGTTCTAGTCTTCCAAAATCCAGCATGGAACTTCTTTAGGTCATTCATACCTCGCCGATCATTCATGAAGGTATCGAAAATGTAATGAAATGCAATTGGGAGCTGCTCTAATCTTTCTAGAGAGGGAAAACTACATTCCACTATTCATCTTCAACAATTCATCAAATTTACTAAAAACTGGAATACACAGACGACACAATTCTCAAGCCAGTTAAAAGAAGACACCAGTTAAACTAATACCTTCCTCTTCAGGGCCTTTAAACGAACAATTGGAATGCATCTTGAGCAACTTGATTAAAAAGGCATATATATCAAGTATAGTTGCTCATCCGCATCGCTCTCCAGAAACAAGCCGTCATCTTCCCTATATCCCAGCTCCAAATCGAACTAAATCAATATCAACAGAAGCATCGAACCTTCCCTCCACATCCAAAGGCCCAAACCCATCTAGAACACTAATTAACTAGCCCTAGGCAACATCAATCACCGATTCCTCCCACCGAAAACAACAAACCCTCTCCCACCGCAAACAGGAACACTTAATCCCTAATAAACAGCAAAAACTTCCATGCGGTGGCAGAAAGCAGCAAAACAAACCAACCTGCTTTGAGGGCATTGACGAGGGAGTGACCGGTGCTCTGGTTGAGGCACTCAACTCCGGACCAGTCCACGCAGTCCGACAGATCTACCTACAATCAACCACCGGCATCGTCAAGCCGAAGGACAGCGAATTAAAAATCCAAACGTGTAGGCAGATTAGGACGAGAAGGGACGAAAGGAAGAAAACAAGAAATAGTCGCTTGATCCTCACCTGGCTTCGTTGAATCCCGGCGGTGGATTCGGCTGCCATGTCGTCGGGGAGCGGGTGGCAAAAAGCTCTTGAGGAGCGCGCGCGCGGGGGGAGGGGTCGAGAAGGAGAAGGAGGAACGAGCGCGTGCAAGATGCGTGATTGCTTTCCGTCTAAGCCAGCGACGAAGCGAGCGCTTTTATGGGCCGGGCTTTCACGAGTCGAACATGGGGCCCCAGTTGTTCGGGCTAATTGGGCCCAGAATGTTTTTGGGATTACTGGGGCCGGTCGGAGAGTAAATGCGACAACACGCGTGGTGCTAGTATTTGTACAAGAAGAATGGAATTATTCGTTTATTTATAGCCAAAACCATCCGATTTTCATAACATGGTGCATACAGTAAACACTACGGGGTACGATATCCTCCGGCATTCGTTTTTTGTCTAACGGTGCCAGACCAAGGCCAAGGATGCAATGACAGTAGTGATCCATAGGAACTTCCTGGATGCCAAGTGGGAGGCTGAAATATTCATTCACCAAACGGAAGAAGTCAGCATGGTGAAAGTGGAGATAGTCCCTGTAAATGGAGGGTTATTTTGGATCAGGTGGTCTTACCATGGTTTCCGTTATCGGGCGTTGATGTTGAGTTCGATAGTTTTATCCCGAGCTTTGAGCAGTCCGATCCGATCGCGCCTTCAGGATGTTTGGTTTTTTTTTCAAAGTAATCCATCATTAGATCGAGATATATGGAGTGAGATGATATTACAGGGTATGAAGGAGGATGTCCTTACAATCGCTGAAGCACGGGTAGGCGTCGATGCCCATGAGGTTGGTGAAGCCGCTGTTGCATTGGCAGATGTGCGTGTAAGTCTTCGATTTCGTGCAGGTTCCTCCTCCGCAATATATCCAATAGCAGGCTAAAAAAGATGGAAAAGGTTTAATTCAGCCTTTTGATATACAACAAAACAGCCAAGAAACTAATGGAGGGCGAGGGGTTACGATCGAAGAGGGATGTGTTATATGGAATTGACGGAGCCGGTGGGGCTGCCGGCAGGCAGGAGTAGTCAACAGAACCTGCACAAGTCAGAAGGGTTCGTCATTTGCCATGACATACAACAAGAATTCATGATTGCAAGTTCTCATCGACTACTTGTCACTCACAATTCGGGATGACACAGGGCAGGAACTTGAGATCGTCTTCATTGTCGAGACGCGTCCTTTTCCATCCAGATTCGCACTGGCAGACAAACCCAAACGGAGAACTGGAATTACTTACGCAGTTTCCCTTTCCGCATTCCACCTCGTTGCACAGATCCGCTGAAAGTCAACAAGAGCAAAAGCAACACCCTGTCAGCAACATCCTCGGGGAACAAACCTCGCATGAGATTCTGATGGATCGTACGGTAAACTGGAGACAAGTTATCAGCAAATGCTATAAAGGGCAGCGCGAGGGCGAGGAAGGCAAAGAGTGCTGTGGCCATTACTGCAGAAGGAGAAGGAGAAGAAGAAGGTGATGAATTGAATAACGTAATGCCTTTCCCTGCTGCACCTTATACCATGGCTTTATATGAAGTTTCTGGGAAGTAGATTTCAACTTTCTGACATCATTTCTTGTAGTTTTATTAAGATAAGCAAAAGAGGAAGACCAGACCATGTAGCGGCTTTTGTAGAATGATTGTGGAAGGTTCTTTTGGAATTGATCAAAGGTTTAAAAAAATGTGACAGATTCGTGTTTTTCCAGTCTGCACATCCCCTAAATATGCTAAACAAAAGCATTATTCTTCAAAACGAGTTGGAAAACTACACCGAAAACGAGGATTGGTAAGTCTTGACAATTTTTTGTAGATCGTGTTAAAGAAACAAAGTCAATATAAGACAGCGGTTAGTCCTTTGGTGCTTGCATCCAGCCCAAGAACAGACCAACCTCGTAGAAAAATAGAGAAGAGACCGAGTCTGAAGATTGCGGTCTCTCAGACATTGCTTGCTCGACAAAAGGGTGTCACTGTTGTACATGGCCATCGCCTTAATACCTAGCATTTCTATACAGACAAGGCAGCTGAACACAATCCTCATCACATCTCAGCCCTGCCAAAAAATTCCACCCTTTCTTTATCCAAACCTTATTTAAAGAGACCTGTCCAAATCCAAAGTGCAGCAACATTCATTCAAATACCAAGACCAAGACCCAAGTAGTATCACAAGAAGCCTGTATGAAAATGCCCAGAATCTCTGGATTCCATTATATCTGGTCTGGTGAAGAATCACTCAACAACAGAAAAAGGCAAAATTTTTTGGTTATCAGTGAGCAATGTCACCGAGTGCCAAGTCGACAAATTGCATACATGCACATTGTAACCAACAATCCAATTTTTATGACCCTTTTGGTATAGAAACACAACTGCCAACCCAAAGTGGGCCGGACAACACTAACTAAAATGGCAATTGCTAAATTCCCTATTCAATCATATGGGTACGTATCTCTTCACTGCCTGCTTCCCCGCAACAGCAACACCTGCCACAATTCCACCGATTGCACCGGCGATCGCTGCTGACCTCGGACCAGCTGTGGCCTTATAAAGTGCCCCTGTAATATGTCCCGGGTAAGAAAAATAGAGATTCGCCATGATAGTATAGCCTGATTCAATCAGAAGCCAAATCGGCCTAAAGCTAACTCCGACTCGGGAAATCAGCCTAAGAATCCATTTTCCACAAATTCTAGCAGTCTGTCTAACCAACCAGCCAAAGATCTACTTTTGACGCTGGAACCACGAGAGCAAATCGATGATCCCAAAAACAAAGCTGGATCAAAAAAGCCAGCTAAAGGTACGAATTTTGGCCTTCCAAGAACAAAACACGGCTAAGGGATCCACCTTCGAACCCCAACCGAAACAAACAAACCGCAAAAGATTTTGGCGAACCATTACCTGTTCCTAAACCAGCAACAACGCTGTTGATCATATCATCGGTTCCTCTCCAATAAACCATCCCGCTCTCAACCCCAGCAAACAACAGCCCCAGAACCCCCAAGCTATTCCCCCACCGTCTCCCCATCTTCCCGCCCTCATTCAACACCCTGTTAACCCTAAGCTTAAGGGAGTCCCCGGTCTCCGCGGAACGGACCCCGTCGAGAGTACCCTTGATCCCGCCGGAAAGAGCACCGAGGAGGTAAGACGATCCGGTGTAGTACTGTAGGTTTTCTCCCCAGGATCGGTGGTGGTGGAGGGACTCCTCGTGGAAGAGGTATTCAGGGGAGGTCGGCAGGGTGTAGAGGTTGTTTATGGGGACCTTGAGGTCTTGGTATGGGTGATAGTGGCGGTAGGAAGGGACGGAAGAGGCGCCGCCGCGGTTGTCGTCGTCGGAGGACATCTTTTCGGGGGAAAGGTTCTTTTTTTGTTGGTTCTTCGGCGGAGGAGAGAGGATGGAGGCAGAGGTTTTCTTGAGGTCTATATGTCTCTTCCGGCTCCACACTGTATAAATAATAATTGTCGCAAAAGAAAGATATAATATTAAAACCCTAAACCCATGATATTATCTTTTCTCATTCATTTATGTTACATCATTTTTATTAAATATAGTGAAACTAATTATGATTTCTTGTGCATATATTTGAAAAGCTAGCATTGATTATAGTAGAATTAATTTTTATTCGTGTGGCAGAAGAAGAAAAAAAACATGGTGGCTGTGCAACTTAACCAATGGCTTCTTTCTTTTCTTTTCTTTCTTTCTTATGTAACAAACAAAGCGCATCCACCACTCTGTTTTGTCCCTCCTGGTGTTTTATTAAAAGAACCCCAAAAAGTAGAATAAAATAAACAAGTGGAGATGCGGGGAATCGAACCCCGTGCCTCTCGCATGCGAAGCGAGCGCTCTACCATATGAGCTACATCCCCAAGTGGCGATTCTTCTTAGTGTTTTTACTATTTATAAACAGTAAATGATAATGATGAGATACTATCCAGTTTGCGAAGGTAATGTCTCTTTGACGCCTTAGCACACTTCAAACTCTTACGCTTGACACGACTGCAATATCTTAGTTACTTATTTGCTCATGAGTGTTGTCAGAGCACATGGATAAAAACGACTCCGGGAACAAAGGCAGCATAGCGCGGGGCTCTTCACCTCTTCTGCGGTACATCACCCGAAATGAGCAAGCGATGCCTGTAATTCTTCCAGGACTCTTCCCTTAATCTCCGGCACGAGCATTGCAATGAACAGGAAATTCACCGCACAAAAGCATGCGGCTATTTAGAACACTCCTTTTGAAAAGAAGCACAAAACGGAGGAAAAGTAATTGGGGGATATACTCAGGAGCAACATTATGCAAACGGCAAGGAAAAGGGCAGGGTAGGCAGTGTACCGGGAGAACTCCACTCAAAGAGGAAGTTGAAAGCATAAGTCGCAACCAAACCAGTTTGCTAGTGTGACGAGGCTCCCCCCCCAATCCTTTCACGTTTATGGAAATATCTACAATCGATGCGTTGACGTTTATTACGGGATGACGGTTTAAAGGCCCTTTTTTATCCCCTCGAGTTGCATTGTGTACCTCGGACATTATAACCCAAGGCAACGGAGCAATCCCGATTGAGAATGAGATAGAGTACACCTGCATTCATTGAAAAAAGAGATAAGTCACCGATCCTTACCTTTAAACACGTAACAGCTGAAAAAAAAAAAGAATGACAAAGAGAACTCGGATATCTATGTACCGTCAACCCTGCATAGACAAGATAAGGCACGGCATTCTTCCAGTGGCCTTGATCCTGGTCAGACCCACCAAGAGACATTCATCTTGTTTGGGCAGGCATTGCAGTGGTACTTATATATAGTTCAACAGCAATGTTACCAGCATGGTGAGCGAGACTCCTAGAAGCAAGCAACACAAGAACAATGTGCCAGCTGAGATCTGCAAGTTCATGTGCACCACACCGCTTGTCTGACAACTTATTTTGGGATGACATCTGAAACTGCTGACTGAAAGTGACTGATTATTTGGATTCAGGTTACCATCAGAAGAGGGCGTCTTCTCGCTCTATCCGTCAGTATTACGCTCACAGCCACCCCCGGGATCTGCATAACCAAAAAATATTGGATAGGGAGTTGAAATACACAATTCCTTTTACCTCGTGAATGAATTCGTACTATAACTATTGAGATGGTTCGTGTTCCCGGAGTACTTGAGAAATCTGCACCCACGAGATCAGCATCGGAAAGCCTTAGCATTGATTGTGCCGGAGAAGAACTGTTAAGAGAACTAAATGTGGGTTGGGAGGGGGGGATCTGCAGACTCGAATATGGAGCCAGAATAGTAGGCGAAAGCACTAACACCTCTGAGCTGTTGAAGGATCATGAGTCCTACTCCTATCTAAGCTAAACAGCATCAGCAAAGCTGGTAAAAAGGCACAAAAACCTGAGGAAACTTGCCAAAGTGTTCTCCCATGAGAGGTTTCATGTATCTTCGCTGGAACAAATCCAGGAACCTGGACCTTGACTGCTCCTCGATGGTTCTTGTGTAGTCCTGTGAGAAGAAGTTGATGCATTGGTTGTCTCAAGAGAAAGGAGAACGATTCCCGTACCCCTAAATCAAGCTAAAAGTTTCTACTCTAATTTCATCCGCTTCTTGGGTGGTGTCGGCATTCTTTCCACGTATCCTCTGCAGCAGTGCCTCCAACTCCTTTCATGACCAACCTTCACCGGCAAGCAATCTCTGTAGTCCATTTACTTTGGAGATATACAATGCCATCTTGTTAAATTTCTCCAAAATAATCGTCAAATGGCTCACCAGCCATCTAGGGGACTTTGGAACGTAGAATAGCCCGATAACTTGAATGACACAAGGAACAGAAACTGAAATTGTTTGACGACGGCACGGGCAGATGAATTGATCAACATCCAAGATCTTAGTCTGTAGGTGAGGAAAACGAGGCTGGAGAAGAAATAATACCCACAAGAGCCAGTATTCTCCAGGAAACTACAGTTCCAACGATGTACGTGACCAGAAATCCGCAGCTAATTGATAGCTGAAAAGCCGGGGACACGAAATTAGGTTCTCTTGAAGTCAATATTAATGGCTTGAGCTGGTATAAATTTACTTGATCAGGTGCCGTAAAAGCACCCCGCACGCCTTTGGGAGTGATTTCTGCAATATACACAGGCACCTGCACGTAAAGAAGAACACATGTCACGACGATACCTGCAGAAAGATTGGGAGATAGAAACTCTTAAGCACTAACCACATTGCACATGATTCCGATGCCCAATCCTGTTAAGAGTCTCCCAATATCGAGCCACCAAACGTTCTGCGAAAACAATAAGCATTTGTTGAAATGGAAAACATTCTGTGCATATTTCTTGATATTTTTCTTCGAAGATGGGCCTGAAATGGAAAATGAAAGAGGATGGACCTCGGCAAAACCGATATAAAGCCATCAGAAGGCAGAAAATGCTTCTGACAGCCACAGAGCCTGCAATGCAGAATTTCATAGGCGTTACTGCTTGGTAGGTTGTAACTTGAAGAGTCTGCATGAGGAACGGAAAATCAGCTTACACGCTTTCTGTCAATCAGATCAGTTATCCATCCATTTACCAATGCTGCCGCTATCCCTCCAACCGTCAGGATCGAACCGAAAAGTGAGTACTAAGGAGTAATCAAAAGATGTTAAAGGAGTAATCCGTTCTATCTGGGGATTTTTTATCAATGTTCATCGTTCTATCTGGGTGAAAGGACTGAAAAAGGCAAAGGTTCTGAGATAATCCGAAAATTACTTACGGCTGCTAATGAGATGCCGAGATCGTCCCTTATGCTGGACTCAGCAGGTGACGAGTATAAAGACTACCGAACAAAGCAGTCCTCGACAAGCACGCGACCACGTGAGAAAATGTAGAGAGAGAGTCAGAGGAGAACTTACAGCGCACCCGGAAACTAAAGAGCCACAGACAGCAACAAGTGTGCTGAAGATTACAAGAGGTGAAACTGTAGATCCTCTCGATGAAGTCAAATCGCTCTCGACATTGCCAGTGTCAATTCCTTCGTCATCACCACCTCCCGCAGGCATCAGATAAACTTTCAGCCTCCCATCTTCTCCCTCCATATAAATCTAGTCTACTCGAGTCTCCCTCTAGTTGTATCTCTTCCTTAGCTATACAATCAGAGGGTCTCTCCGGTAACACGACAGACCGACGGTCTTAGTCTTTATGGACCATTGGATGTGACTAAACTTGCAATTGGGGGAGTGGGAAGTGAGAAGCAAGAAAAAAAACTCTGGCCCTCACCACTTGAATGTGGGAACAACTGCCGTTTTAAGCTGATGGGTAATAACTGGGATTTGCTGTGAATCATCCAAGGAGCTGTGTTTCATGTGAAGGGTAGGAGATGAACACTGAATTTTTCTATCATTCAAAATGAAAATGGGGTAGGTGTGGCATCAGACAGAGGAGTTGGGTTCGAGAGGGTTGGATGAGTTTGGACTTTTAGGTGGAACAAGCACATTTTTTTTTGTCAATCTCCCACTTGAAGCATTCAGCCGATGCAGAGACAGAAACTGGGTCTTACAGACAGCCCTGTCTGCAACAGCTGACCCGGCAACCGCAAACCAGTGTGCTGAACGCGACAAGGAGAGTGACTGGCGAGCCACTCGATGTCACTGTGCTCGCCTGATTACCATCTTCGGTGCTGACAAGCAGAGGCCTGCTGCTGAGCGCGTCACCTTCTGCCTCAATCATTGTGTTGTTGTTCGAGATGACAGCGACGGAAAAGAACGTGGAGGATGTGCTTCTGTGGGGGATGATGATAAGTCAATACACAAATACAATACACTTTATTTGTATTTGTGGATAAATAATTAATAAAGGCGAGTATTTGTCATTAATTATTTTACTTTTCTGCACGTAAATTATTAATGATAAAAGTCCCACAAATTAATGAGTGTATTAATTGTCACTCTTAATTATTTGCTACAATTCTTATTTTGCCCGAAAAGTCGATATATAATTTTCGGGTAAAGTTATTTTATTATTTATCATTTATTATTTTATTGGAAGCCTCTTTTTTTGTGATTAGATGCAAAGGCCAAAGGTATGATTAGGTACAGGGGATGCATCGGTCATGGAAACAAGATAACAAGCATTGAACGGCACGCATCAATGCACCACAACTTCCAGGGAGAATGATTAGTCTACGATCGTGGTGTCCTTAGAGAAGAAGTTAGTGAGTGATGCCTGCAGTTCTTCCAGTGATCGCCCCTTTGTTTCTGGTACAATTGTTGCCTCGAACACGACGGTCAATCCGCACATGGCCGCGAAGATGAAAAATGTCCCTAATGATCGGTAAAAACATCTCGTTCTCAGTACAAGGGCAATTCGTCATATATGATATCTGTCGCTGTGTGAGATATAAGGAACGAGCAAAGGGGAGCTTGAGTCGTACCGGCAGCACTCCAGTCGAACATGAAGTTGAAAGCGTAAGCGACTACCCAGGAAGACACCCAGCTGACCAAACTCGTCAGGCTCCCGGCAGTTCCCTTGATGCTTATGGGTAACACCTAGATACATTCGTGCACAAGAAAAGCAATTTCGGCTGATTCGCCTATTGACTCTGTACTGACTAAAATGCGATTCTAGGATTTGAAGCGACTAACCTCAGAGAGCATAACCCATGGCAATGATGCGATGCCGATTGAGTAGAACACTGTGTAAGCCTGCGAAGCATTTTGCAGCGAGTCGAAATCTAGTTTTTGGGGAAATGGCATTTTAAGGCTGAAACCGTACCATTATGCCACTAAACACCATTACAGGAGTGGCTGCCTCCAAGCGCGTCACGTTCTGCCGAGAAAAAGTCTCTTGATTCGGACATATGACTATAGAAAACCATCAAATGTTTACATGAACGTGATCGGTTAGGATATCTACCTGGAAGCAGAAGGCCATTCCTATGAGGGTACAGCTCAAGCACATCCCGGCCGAAGAAACCTGCATAAAAAGAAAAAACCGAACCGAAAGGTGATCAATCTGCAAAGTCTGAAGACGTGATGTTTCAGAGTATACCAACAGAAGGGGACGCCGTCCAGCTCTATCTGTCAGGAGTACGCTCAGACCAGTCATCGGTATCTGACGATGAAGCATTACTTAAGTTAATACACACAAGAGCAATGGGCTTCACCTTTCGGAATGGCAGTTGCCCATTTTCTAGACAAACTTACCTGGAGGATGGCCATGCAAATGGTTCCCACATTACTCGAGAAGCCTGTCACGAATAATGGGCTCGTTTCGCTTCATTAGTGGTCTACTGAGCTCGGATGCAATAAGAGAAGTGGTATGGCTTTCAGTCATTTACCTGCAGACTCGAATATCGAGCTTGCGTAGTATGCAATTGCAGTGACTCCTCCAAGAGGTTGAAAGATCAATAGCCCTATCGCTATCTGACTTGCAGAATGTTAGATGGAGACAAAAGGAAAAGAACAGAAGAGCAGTAACCGATGAAAAGTGGATGTGTGTGCGGGAGGCTCACGATGAGAGGGCGAGCATATTTCCATTGAAACATGTCGAGGACCCTAGATGATTCTTGCTCAAAAGCTTTAGTGAACTCCTGCAACCGAGATGAACAATTTGAGACCAGTTTGAAAACAGCACTTTTGCGACTATGAGACGTGAATATCTGTCTAGTGTTAGAGAAAGCCTTTTTTTACTCTGATCTCGGCAGCTTCCTGCGAAATATCGGCATCTTTGCCTCTGAGACTCTGCAAAGTTGCTTCGAGCTCATTTTCGCGACTGACTTTCGCCTATTAACGATGAAACTTGTGCATTCAACCAGATTTAAGGTGCCCCGAGTCGCTGATGTCATTAGTCGATGCAGGTAAGTTTTCCGAACTCACCAGCCATCTCGGAGATTCTGGAATCAGGAAGATCCCAATCATCTGTAGTATGCAAGGAAACACTCCTGAATCGGAAAAAGTGTTGCTGAGTTAATGCAACCTTCAAATACACCCAACGGCAACTTACTTCCCAGAAGCTCACCGGTCAATGCCAACACACGCCAGGAAGCGACCGTTCCAAGAAAATATACGAACGAAAAGCCACAGCACAAGGAAAACTGCAGCAGAAAATCATCCGAGCCTATTGGATTAGCACACTATTTTAATCATGTCGACAAACCCCGAGCTGCTGGGTTCGATCTTCACCTGGTTAAGCGATGTGAATGCTCCTCGGACAGTCCTAGGTGTGATTTCTGCAATGTATACGGGCACCTGAGGGGAGGAAAAAAGAGACGACATCCACAAAATGGACTTCCACTGGAGTTCATTCAGAGGTAAGATTTCACAACTTTACCACATAAGCAGTGATCCCAACGCCTATGCCGATCAGCAATCTTCCGACATCCAGGCACCAAGCGTTCTGCAGAATAAAACTAGTTTCATGCTTGATTCATCGCGATCGTTGACGATCCCATGGCAGTTCCCTTCTGACAAAAATATGCTACAAGCGAGTCGAACCTGGGCAACTGCTATTAACAGCCATCCCACCATGCTGAATGCTACAGACAGACCCATTGTCTGCAAAATGTTTTCGACGGTTTCTGGATAGGAAAAAACGATTGACACTAGTTCTAAAAATTCACTGTTAAAAGAACCACCATACATATCTGCGGCCGATGACATCCGTCATCTTCCCATTCACCAAGGATGAGACTGATGCTCCGATTGTCAGCACGGAACCGAAGAGGGAGTACTGCACGGTTTAAGCAAATTAAGCCGATGCCAAAAACGCAGAATGGGCCAAGAATTCAGGAATAAGTCAACTCTGGAGGGGGACTCACCTTTGCTACGGACAGCCCGAGATCTTCCATAATCCCAGACTCAGCCGGCGAAGAATACCCTGACTGGAAAAAGGGAAAAATTAGTCTGGAGATGTGATCGAACTGACGAGTCGCCATATCAGATCCAGAACATCTCCCAACTCAATTTATGGACATTTAATCAACATACTCCTACGTCCCAAATGAACATGGCAACGAATGACTTTTCGAAGTTCAGTCGAAGTTGATTATCGGGGCATAAAAAAACAGGAACTCACAGCCAACCCGGTAACGGCAGACCCAAGGACAGCGATCAGGGTACTGAAGACGACTAGCAGGGTGACGGGAGTTGGGGTGGAGCTCTGCCGGTTGCCGTCGTGGTCGGCAAGAAGGGGCCTCCCGGGCAGTGCATTTGAGTCGGGGTTAATCATGACGTGATTGATTGTTATGGTGGACTGGCCACAAAATGAGAAATGGAATAAGGGGGTGGTGAATAAAAATGGGACAAGAAGATGATTGGCACTTCCTTCTGACTTTCGTTTAGTTTGGTACATCCCTCTGTCTGACTTGCTGGTGGTGAAACACAAACACGACGACATTGTGGGGTCCACCATCACTCTAAAAAACGGTTGTCCGAAATCGTTGGGTTGCCATGCCAACGCTACTACTACTATTTTACCACCATCAGGGTAAACAAACGCACACTCACTCTCCCTCGATATGGGTTGGGTGGCGCCGGCCTTTCTAACTTTTAAAAAGTTAAATTAGCTAAATATTTTTTTAAGTTCAAATTTGAATTTGTAATTTATTTTCAACATACCAGACCAGACCAGCTCTTTACAAGTTTGAATTTAAAGCATTTATAAATTATACAAGTTATTTATTTGATCGGAACCTTGTCAACTTTTCTATTTTCACGATTTAAACTTAATTTACTATGTAACTTTTTTTTAGGCAGACCACCACGGCCGACGGTAAACACTTTCTCAACGGCCGGAGCCTACGTGTCTTTTTTTGGGACTCCACGCCAGTGGCTCCATGGAGGAGGCTGCCAGTAATTCTTCCCCAAATCAGATTGTATTGGAGGAGAGAAGAAGAGGGAAGCTTCTTCTCAAATGGGATTCAATGCCGTAAACTCAAAAGAAAAAAGAAAAAACTGAACCCGTAGTTTTTTAGCTCCTGGCTTCGTGGTGTTGGTGTTCGGAGGAGGCGATATTTGTACATCTTCATCAGACAAAAAATAGGCTTAAATTTATATAAGTTTGGAACGTAATAATATATAACAAATTAAGTTTAAACGCTAAAAATGCATGGTCAGGGGCTTATGAATACGAGGGGTGGATAGTAGTAAATTGGCCAAGATATCGTAGGACATAAACAACAAGACACAGCATAAATGAAAGGGAAAAAAAAAACAGAGAGAGAGAGAGAGAGAAAGAGCCAAGTGCAAATAATGATTTAAGTAATTTTGTTTATGATAAGGAGCGATGAGGCCCAGAACGATCCTCCCGTTCTATCTCTGGTAACCACATCCTTCCTTATCCTCTTCCCCCATCCCACTGTTTCACTCCCTCCCTCCGTTTTGGCATTATTTATTATTATTATTATTTTACACGTCTTTCTTCGTGAAAGGAAAAGAAAAGAAAATATTCAAAAATCTTCCCGCTATAAATACCCTTCTGACACCCCACCCCCTCCCCCACAAATCTCCTCCGCCTCTCATTCATTCCCTCTCTCCTCCCCTCCAGTCCTAATAAACCCTAGCCGCCTGCCTACATGGCCAAGAAGAAGCTCTCCGATCACCCCCCCAATGACCCCGACCACGACTCCAGCCACCCCCCTGATGCTGACGAAACTGCTGCTGAGACCATTCGCAAGCTCAAGAGCCTCAATTCCGTGCTCCTCAAGGAAACCACCGATAAGAGGCGCCAGGTCGAGTCCCTCGAGCGCATGAGGGACGACCTCGAGTTCGAGTCCCGGAGGTTGGGAGGTCTCGTTAAGGAGCTCGAGGAGGACCTTTCCAGGGCTTCCGAGGAGAGCCTTGGGTTGGGGCTCGCCACTAGTGTCCTCGGTTGTTTCTTAGATGCCTGGAGGGTGGAGACCGGGGATGGGGTTCGGAGGTTGGTCGCCGAGAAGGAGGAGGGGACTTGGCTTGCCAGGAGTAAGGTCGAGGAGATTCAGAGGGCTCTGGAGAGCGAGAGAGGGAAGGTGAGGGTGGCTCTTGAGGAGAGGGATGCGTCTGTTGCCGAGCGTGGCGAGCTGGTCGAGAGGGCACGGGGATTGATGGAGAAGCTGCGGGATGCGGAGGAAGCGAGGAGGCTGGGGCAGGAGGGTTTGGAGGCGGCTAAGATGGAGAATGAGAGGCTGGCAAGGGACAGGGTCGAGGGGGAGAGAGTTTTAACTGGTTTGATGAAGGAGAAGGCGGCCGTTGAGAAGGAATTGGTAGAGGTTCGTAAAGAGGTTTGTAAACTGAGGACTGAAGCTAAGGAACTGGAGAAGGTTCATGAGGAGATCTGCAGGGAGAATAAGGGCAAGGATATGGAGATTGGCAAACTGGTGAAGGAAGTCGCCCGGTTGCATGTGGTTGAGGCGAGTCTTCAGAAGGAGGAGGAGAAGCTGCGGTTGAGACTTTTTGAATTGGAGAGTCACCACAATGCGGCCTGCGAGAAGGTGAAGGAGAAGGAGAGGGAGATCGGTGCTCTGAGCGGAGAGAACGAGTATAAGGAAGCCACTATTTCAAACCTGAAGGGAGCCTGTAATTTTTTGGACAAGAAGCTGGGAGTGGCAGAAGAATCCCTGGGGGAAAAGGAGCGAGCCATAGAGGAAATGGAAAAGAAGAGGGTCGAATTTGAAGAGCTGGTTGACCGTAATGGGCAGGAAATCACTGCCTTGAACAGGGAGATCACGGAACTGAATGAGGCAATCGCTGGGCTGGAATCTTCCTGCCGCGACCTAGAAGAGAAGAATAAGGTCCTGCTCGAGGAGGTCAGCTCCTGCAAAGAAGCTCTTCATGGGGTTAAGAGCGAGAAGGATGAACTTGAGAAGTTGTTGTTCGAGGAGAGGCAAAATGCCATGATGATGGCATCAAAGTTGTTGGAAATGGAGAGGAAAATCATAGAATCCGCGGAGTTGTGGGAGGTGGTTCGGGGCGAGCGAGATGGGCTGATCATGGAGAAGACCGAACTTGAGAGAAAACTGAGTTCATGCTTGGAGGAGAAGGAGATGCTGGAGAAGAGATTATCTGGGGCGCATCAAACTATTGATGACCTTGAGGCAAAAATCAAACTGGCTGGCAAAAAGTACAACCAGATCTCCATGATTCTGAAGAAAACAGCAGTCTCCCTGGTCAAGGAGAATGGCAGAGAAGAAAGCTTCCTGGCCGACCAAAAAGTGGTTGAAGAAGAAGATTTCCAGGTGTATGCAAAGGAGCTGGATGCAATCAAATCCGCTTTCAGGACCAAGGAGTGTGCCGTGGAAGAGTTGAAGCAGCAGCTTGAGGTCTTCAAGGAATCGGCTGCCCGCGCCCAGAAGGAGAAGGGACTGTGGACTCTGGTGTCCTCTGCTGCTGCACTGGTCGCCGCAGCATCAGTAGCCTATCGCGCTCGCGGTCGCTAAAGAGTCTATCACAGTTTCTACGGCATTGTGCTCATTCTATAATGTCAAACATAGAGATAGAGGGGAGGGAGGTGCCCAATCTCAACAACTCCCTCCTGACATTATAAAATTTCTCCAAAAACTGTCATGGAAAGCTTCAATTCCAATTTCGGGATAAACGAGTAAGACGAGAGGAGAGTGTTTTTGTCCCACCAGCAGAAATCGTGTCTGTTGGAAACCAACCCAGACCACAACTTTCTTCATCCTCTCAACTGGCTAGAAGACAGCCGGGGTGCCACACATCCTATGAGCGGACTAAATAATCGCAGGGCCACAAGGAAAAGGACTCGGGCAGCAGCAGGAGCAGGCGCTCGACTCAGGTCCAGACTGCTAATCTCCAAGTCCTTGAACATTGGCCGACTGCTAATCTCGACTAAGGTCCTGTGAAGCCATGACAACAACCAGTCTCATTCTGCTAGCTAAACCAATTCCCCTTCTGTACATGTAATGTTTTCGCCTTGTAATAGAAATGCTCCTCTGTCCAGTACCACAAATTAGTACTTCCTCTCTCGGCGTCCGTCCGAGCATCGCGTTGGACATTATGTTTTCTTATACCTCGATTCGCCTCCTGAAGTCATGTTACCTTTCTCCGTCGATCCCCGGCTATGTGTTGAAGCCGCTCGACACCCTCGGCCTCCTGACAATTTGTGCAGCAGTCTCGGACAAAGCATGTCATAAGAAGAGCATTACTTCAACTTCCCACCAGAAAACTCGGTGCCTCCCCCTAACATTTTGCCGTGGATCTAATCCTAATATAAATTGACAAATAAATATATTAAAATAATAACATGAATTATACGACTCCGGCGGGAAAAACCAAAAACATTAAAAAGTCGCAATTAAGATTTCCACGTTGGCAATCCGGGGTTGCCCAAACTAACCAATCAGATCGCACTGCCCTTCTCCATATAATCAAAAGATTCGTTCCAATTCCACACCAATCCCACACTTCTCTCCCTCCCGCCCTCGCCTCCGTCGGTCTGATCGCGCAGCATTCTTCAACTCGAGAAGATGAGCTCTAAGGAGTCCGGAGGTAAGGGCGGCCGTGGCAAATCCAAGTCGATCAAGTCCGTCTCCCGATCCCAGAAGGCCGGCCTTCAGTTTCCTGTTGGCAGGATCGCCCGCTTCCTCAAGGCCGGGAAGTACGCCGAGCGCGTCGGGGCCGGCGCTCCCGTATACCTCTCCGCCGTCCTCGAGTACCTCGCTGCCGAGGCACGATTGCAGGTTTTTCTGCTTTGGATTTGTCCGATCGTTGTGAATTTGTCCTGATGGTTGTTTTCTGGCGTAGGTTTTGGAGTTGGCGGGGAACGCGGCGAGGGACAACAAGAAGACGAGGATAGCGCCGAGGCACATCCAGTTGGCAGTGAGAAATGACGAGGAGCTGAGCAAGTTGCTTGGGTCAGTGACGATCGCCAACGGAGGAGTGCTCCCGAACATACACCAGACGCTCCTGCCGAAGAAGGCGGGTGCCGACAAGGGAGGAATAGGTTCGGCCTCGCAGGAGTTCTAGGGGTTGGGCTTAACCTAACACCACCACCTCTGCATTGGTTTGGTTGCACATGAATCTGAGCTGACGCTCATCAATTCCATTCCATTGGGACTTGAACTTGGGGAAAATGATTGAAAGGAAAAAGAAAACACCAGAGAGAGGGGAATTAGGGATAGGGATTAAAGTAGTGGGGGCTTTTTGCCTTGGCAATTAAAGTTTTCGTACTTAGATGATGATGATAATGATAATATAGCTGATACGAATCCCTTAATTATGCCAATGCATGAAATTTTGGGCGATGTCACTTTCCGTTATGGACCTATTTTGTATTTTACTTCCCTGTTCCCGGAATGATACAGAGTTTCAAGTGAAGCGCTCAAGGCGAGCATCTTTCTTTTTTTGCACTAAGCAGCAAAGAGGAGAGAGACCTTCAGTGGACAAGCTTCTTCATAAGGAGGTGAACACCCACCCTTTTGTTGAGCAGAACATGTATGATCAAGGGTTCATTCACCATATCCACACGAGAGATCATTCTCCCTTTCTTGTTGAGGCCGGGGGAAGCAGCAAATGGAGACGAACTTGACTGAGATTGAAGGAGAGAACTGGGTCTCAATATGTATGGATCGTTCATTCCTCTCATGGGCAGCTGATAATTTTGTCAGATTGTATTCTAAATACCAGCTGGGAAAAAAATCCATGGAATCCGGAAATCAGAGTGTGACATCAACAAAGGGATTCTTCATTCGCAATTCAGATACTTTCTTAAAGAGCGAATCCAAGCCAGCCCCCACATACTCAAAAAGCAAGATCAGCCCTACAAAATACTCCATATATAAATAGAGTGGGAGAGAAGGATCATCCCAACCAAACACAAACATCACCAAAAACAATCTAAGCATCCGATGAGATGCTAATCCTTCTCACTCTCTTGTCCTTTGCCTGACAAAAGAGCAGTAAGTCCTAGTTTCAGAACCAAAAATCTTGCTACCTATGCACGATTCCGCTGTACAGTGAGAAATAACTGGTTGTTAACCTCAGTCTCCTTCGTGCCCCATCTTGATGATCAAAGGCCATCTTTCACCTGGTAGGCCGACCAAAGGAAGCAGAATTAGCACCCAAAATTGACAACATGCCGATGGAGTTGTGGCCAAGAAACAGCATAAGCAAAAGTCCGTCCCTAACATCGCGTAAAGCAGAAGGGAAGTAATGGAGAAGTAAACCTTGCAAAAACACGGGTGTAATAACACCAACCTTAAAAAGATCCTGAACATGAAGCCATCCTTCAGAGGAGATAGTGTTAATGTTACAACTGCCAGAGCTTAAGCGGGAAAAGAAACACCTACTCATTTGTTCTAGCACTTCACTGGCAAATCTCTGTCTTCAAGAATCTGCTAAGACCCTCTACGACCGGGTGTCCTTTTCACAGCCCTTGAGAAACGCATTGAGTCATTGGACTCCTTGGATTTAGCAGGATCTTCCTTAGTTGAGATGCTCGGGCCATTGAAACATGACGAACTTGTGCTAGGCCTCAAGATATTATCACCTACGCCTCCAGCTGAGCTGACATTGTGCTGTCCATTATTTGCAGCTCCAGCCTCTTTTGCCAAAAAATTATCCAACAAAGTTCTTCCAGGTACTGGATTCAACTTCCGAACAAGAAACTGAGCGGACAAGCCCATGACCACCTTCCGGTCTTCTCCAGAATTTTTGCCAGAGTTGGACATCTTACTCCCTAAGTTACTGTCAAGCTTGGTGCCATGGAACCTCATCCGAGCACAATCTTTCTCAACAGAATCCTGGAGCTCATCAAGGTCTAGACTTGCAGGATCAAGTTCGACTGATCCAGATGGGACATCAGCTCTTTCCTTACCAGTCATTTTAAATGATGGGACTCGATGGGAGAATCTGTACTTCTCATTGGGAGGTATCTGGTAAGATGCATCTTTACCATCATTCCCTTCATCCACCCGTTTATACAAGGAAACAAAACCCAGCAGTCTACGCAAGCATGCCACTTTCACTCCCAAATCCTCCTCAAAATCCGAGAGAACTTCCACATACTCATATCGGTGGGGAAGATATTTCTTAGGATCAGACATCCAACTCATATCCCAATTTCTGAAAATGGCCCAGATCTCTCCTTTCCGAGGATAAATTGTGCATTGAACTACACGTTCCCGAGATTTATTTTTCAACTTAACGCAGTTCATCCGATGGGAGAACATGAATGGATCTTCAGTTTCCTCGGCTCTTCCCATTCTGTAGTAACCACAAGCAACAGGTAACTTCTTACTAGACCAATCATGTTCAGCCTCACTTTTTGGCACAGGTTCTAGCCAAACAAATTGCAGCCTAAAACCTGGAGAGAGAACCTTTTTTATCCGAGCATAATATCTAGGCATTCCATCTTCATCATAACAAGCCCAGATCTGGTCAGCAGAAAAATTGTTGCGTAATTTGTCAAAATTATGGAATTCTGGATCAGGACACCTGACTAATCCTCCTGCCTCATCGAATTTGGAGTCATGTTTTCCACGAGGATTTTCATATCCTTTATCCACAGGAGTGGCACCATGACTCTTGACCCTTTTGGGAGGCCTAAGAAAGTCGTCTTTGCTGTCCAAGTTTTTCTTGGCAAAAACACGTTGCTTCTGCCGGGACGATCTTCCAAAAGGATATTTTCCACTTGTTGTAGCATTACTCTGTCCAGTGTCACTTCCATTCAGTGAAGGGTTTGCAGTTCCTTTGGCACCATCTGTTCCCTGAGATCCATTCTCAAACTGTGTGCTGGAAGAACTTGCACCCTTATTGCAAGCATCTGGTTTCGAGAATTCAACAGTTGTGAATGTTGTACGACTAGCAGACTGACCGTGCTGGAAATTTTGGCCATAGTCTGGCGGGCAATATTCGTGAGCATCAAAGGCTGCTCCACAAGATTGACAGCGCAAGGATTTACCCTTAAAATGTCTTAAATATTCAAACCCAAGATGACAAGAGGAACAGCTTGTCCAAAATGTCCCTCGATGAGTCTGTGGATACCCACTAGAGCCATAGAGTTTCCCATCACCACCAGGAACTACAGGTTGAAAATGGGGAGGCCTGCTTTCTTGTTTGCTTCCAGTCACATTATGATTTCTAGCACCAGACCATGGCATCTGCTGATGAGCTGGAGGCTTAGGTGCATGAGAGCTGTGAAAAACCACAGATTTCCGACATTTTATGTCATACGAGCTTCGTGATTCCCTATCCGAAAGCACTCTGTTGGCCTCTCCAATTAGCTTAAAAGCTGCTTCAGCTCCCGCAAACTTATTTTTGTCGGGATGCAATAGTAATGCAAGCTTTCTGAATTGTTTCTTCAATGTTGTCTCGTTCACAGTCTTCTCCACCTGAAGTATCGCATAATAGTCAAATTCAGTTCCAAAACCCTTCTTCTGGGCTGAACAGTGGACCTCACAAACTGCCAACATGTTCGTTATATTTTCAAGCTCAGGAAACAGATGCTGTGCCTTTTGCGCAATACGCAAAGCACCACTAAAGTCATTCTTTTGCATCCTAGTTTCTGCAATATCCTTTGCCCTTAGAGCCTCCTCTTTGTTGCACTCCATGATTATTAAACCCGTGCATAAAATTTCCTGAAGAGTTCAGCAGGACTGCAATGAAATGTGCCCTAATCATCCAGCCATGAAAACGGCACAATCTCTCAACTACAACAGAGAGGGGAGACTCAATGACAGTCAAGCCAAAAGAAAAAAAAAAAGAAGACATGGAAAAACAAGACAGGACAATCCAGTGCACATACCCGGATCAGATGACCCATTATAGAGACCTATGCACGTATGTTGTTGAAGGCCAGAGGTAAGGGAAAGGATAACTTCTCCAATCTCAAATCAGCTTCCTCACGGCCGACATTCGCAATGGGTAAACCTAGGACCTAGAGGAACTGAAGCAATGTCACAAGAGGATAGGAAGTACAACTGGCAAGAACAAATGCAAATGCAACCGAGATAAGTCACTCCCTAAGGTTCAACCCCGCCCTCCAAGAACGACAACACGCTTACCATAGTCAGTTGACATAATCTCAACAAACACCAGCATCATCACCCATACCGCAAAGTGTCACTTAGGGTAAACACAACACTCGCAAAAATCACTTCAAACTAAGGAATTGGGCTTCTCAACTTCCACGCATCAAACACCCCAGCAACATAAGAACACGCCCCTTCAAACCCAATGACGGACACACCCCTGGACTGCTGAGAACCCACGAGAAACGAAAACACTGTCTTCAGAGAAAATCACAGCAGAAGACAAGCAAGCAAACAAGGGGGAAGGCCGGAATCGTCATAAGCCCTAGGTAATAACCAGCAACCCTAAACTCGAAACCCTTCCTGCTAAAAAAACATCCAAGCACAGCTGAACCAAAACACAACGCCGCAATAATCTGAAAAAGGTCCATGCAAGAACACAACATTGAGCGAGCTTGAAAGGGAGCAGAAATGTCATGAATCAGAACCGGTGTCGGGGGGAACGCCAAACCACAGCGACTGTTAAAAAGAAAGAAAAACCCAGAAATCTTACGGCGCAAGGGAACGGAGTCGAAAATCGGGGGGGGGGGGGAGTGAAGAGGGAAAAGGGCGCACGCCACACACCAGAGAGAAAGAGGGGGGGGGGGGGGGGGAAGGAATATCTCTGCAACTCCCCACCCTTCTTTGCTCAAAAGAAGATAAATAATTTCAACTCAGTTGGTAGGAGGAATGGGAAGATCCCACTCGGGTTCGGGTTTGGGAGATGGGCCAAAATGCGGCTTTAAACAGGTTTCTTACGTTACGACCGATTTTGGGGTTGGGCCGTGTTCCTGGTCGGGTCCCTTGATGATAACCTTTGCCTTCCCTTTGAAAACTGGGAAATACGAATGTAAAATTAATGCAACGCTTGGTGTCGTCTGAATTCTTTTCATCCGGTAATTACTATCAATGAATGCAATTGTAACAAACAAAAAAAAAGTATACCGAAAGTTATGTTTAATAAAGAGGAATAAAAAGAAGCAGAAGATCAGGACGGTTATCCCAAAATCTGACCCTATTCTTTTCCTCCAAAGTAAAGCTGGGTCAATCAAACTGCTTATTTATTTATTGTTCCTGTGATGTATATACATGACATGCTGAGCTTGAGGAGTCAATGTTATCCCCCTCATAAAAGGGAATGGTGCAACTTCTCTGACAAAACACCCACAGATGCAGACATCCACCCCCTTCCCAGGAAAGTCAGAGAAGGTGGTCCCCAGAAAATAGCACATTCATTGCTTTCAATGTTTTGAATTCCAAGCAAACTCTTGGCTAAGTTTAGTGTGTTTATACTCCATGACTGGCATTTCACATTTAAGAATAAAGAACCATCCATCCACCTAATCCTAATCTGGGATGTGTTACTAAAAGAAGAGGAAATCAACAGGGAAGATACATAATTACATCACAGCTTCAATTCCAGTCAACTTGATCCACCCTTTTCGATTTCATCACAAGCAACAGACCCAAAACCTTTTACCTATAACCCTTGCAAACATCCGCCAGACCCAAAAACTACTGCATTTCTTATCTTCGAGCTACATTACAGCATCGGGAAACCACATACCCCACATAGCAAGCAACTTATATGCCAGACAGGGATATATCAACACAAGATCAGAAGGAGACTTCCAGGGAGAACTAAAACGGAAGCCGTCGAGATCGGTAGAAATAGCATAATTTACTAGTGTAAAAAAACTTGTCAGGAAAAGCACAACATTAGGAGTTCAGGTTCAGGGAATGTACGTGCAGTGTTCCTCATCTTCAACTACAGCCTCATTCGTTCGTGATTGAGGCTGGGCTATTTCAGGCCATTTCTGGTAGACTTCCCACCAAGATTTCGGGAGGTTAGGCCGATAACAACCGCCCTTTTCTCTACAGTAGGAGCTTCCTCCATCTTATTCCCCGCTGCAGTCTTTCCCCGAATCTCATCCTTCCAGTCATCAACATCCAAACCAGCAGGATCAAGTTCAAAAGATCCGGCTGGGACGCCTACTCGTTCCTCACCAGTCATCTGGAAAGACAGAATTTGATGGGAGAACCTGTACTTCTCATGCGGAAGTATATGGAAAAAGCAATCGGACATGGCATCCCCTACAACGACCCGTTGGAACAGCGCAACAAAACCCTTTAGCTTGCATAAATAAGCCACTGTCGCTCCTGAATCCTCATCAAAATCCGAGAGGATTTCCACGTAGGCGTACTTGTAAGGGCGGTGTTTCTCTGGGTCAGAGCTCCAGCTAATATCCCAATTCTTGAAGATTGCCCAAGTCTCCCCTTCCCTAGGATAAACTGCGAAACAAGCCGGGTTTCTATGTGGGAGATTATTGCAGTGAATCGGATGGGAGAACATGAGAAGATCATCCGTTTCCTCAGATTCACTGAGCTCAAAGTAGCCACAAGCAATTGGCAACTCCTTTTCCGACCAATCATGCTCGGTCTGACTTTCAGGTGAAGCCACTAGCCAAGAAATTAGCAGCCTAAAGCCGGGAGAGAACACCTTATCGACTCGAGCATAGTACCTTGGCATCACATCATTATCATAACAAGCCCAGAACTGATTAGTAGCAAAATGACTCCGTAATTTGTTGAAATCGCTGAATTCTGGATCAGGGCAGTTGATTGTAGGGCTCGCGCTGCATACAGAGCCAGGATTCACATGGGGGGTTCCACATAATCGATCCACAGGAATACTACTGCCATTTCTTTCCCTTTTGGAAGGGCTGATGGAATTGTCTTCGCCGACCAATTTCCGCTTGGTGGGCTGTTCACTGTCTCCCTCGGTTTCAACCACTTGCTTCTCGACATCGAGATGGACTGAGCCAAGCTCTCCATTCATCAACATGAGATCATTATCATAGCCTTCCTTTCCTGATGGCATTAACGAAGCGAGCTCCTCCCTGTGCTCCTTTATCTGATGCTTAATTGATTCGAGCAGACCCTCTTTAACTTTGAGTTCGCTCACACAGCCATCAATTGTTGTTTTGACGCGATTAAGTTCCTCCTCCTTCACCCGGATCGCGTCGCGCAGAGAACACAACTCCATATCAACACGCCGAACCTCATCGCGCATCTCCTGGGCATGCCTCTCGACCCTAATCAGCTCCTCATGCTGAAACTGGAGCCTAAAACCAACACGGATCAAATCCTCCTCCGTCGACTTTAATTGCTTCGACTTTTCCAGAAGTGAGGCCTGCACCGACTCCAGCTCCCGCCTTTTCAAATCCAGCTTACTGCACCGTACGACATCCTCCGAAGACAATACCTCAAGAACGTCACCCTCACCCTCCTCCGGCGGGACAACAGAACATTCCCTCTCCTCCACAATCCCCATCTGGTCCCTCAACCTCCGCTCCTCCTCGACCAGCCTCCTCTCCCTCTGGGAAAGATTATCCATCGCCACCTCCAGGTCCTTCCGGAGGCCGTCGAAGTGGCGCTCCAGGTCCTCCGACTGAAGGCACAGCATGACCACAGCGGAAGCCTCGGAGTTGACCTGCTCGTAGGCCTTCCTGATGCTCTCTTTCTTCACTTTCGCCAACTCCAAGTCCGTCGCTAATTTCTCCATCGCACCTCCCTCCGGTCGCAGCGTAGTTCGCGAGGGTTTTCTGGGGCGAATTATTGGGAATTTAATTAAACTCGTTTAATTTTGAGGTCACCGGATGATAAAACGATTTTAAAAAAAAAAAAAAAGACAAAATTAAAGAGTTTTTCTAATCTTACTCTATTCCATCGTCTTAAAGGTTCGCGGCACTAAATTAGTACAAATCCCCCCTCCCCCCTGCAGTAAACTTACATTCGAACATCACGGCCCTAATGATTATTATTTAATCTAGTGGAGTCCCAAAAATATGAACATGCCCGAGACTTTGAGAGCTTGGGCTTAGATAAACAAAAAGGAAAGGGGAAGACTTCTCCTCCTCCACCTAGGAGGACCTTTCGATATGAGCAACCTGCCGCTTTTGTGGTGGCTGCAGACCCCGACCGCTGGTCACGTGTAACGGGCGTTTACTCTTGCAGCCAATGCTGGAAACAGTCGAACTCACAGTAGCCTTAATATGGGAACCATCGGGAGGAACGTTATCCGGCTGTCTGACTTGTCCCCTGCGAACACCGGTTCCAGAACCTGGAGAAGAGAATAAGGAAAAAAAAATTAAGAGAGCACGCCATATTGCTGGGAATGATGGCCACAGGTTCGGTTCATCAAATGAGCAGGCTGGTCCACTTACGAGGAGGCATCGACCCCGCTTCTTGCGAGTGCTCCCGTGACTTCTCCCTTGACCAGAGTTGCCTCTGTCGACGTTCAAAGTCCCTCACCTTCTCCTCAAAAATCCTCTTATTCATCTCCAACAACTTGCATTGTTCATCCAGCGATGCCTGCATGACTTCCAACCGTTTCTCCCAATGTTCAAGCTCCCACTCGTACACCATGCTTTCCTGCCGAATCTCCTCGAGCTCGCTCTTCCTATATTCAACTTCCTCAGTTCTGCGGAAGAGAGACTCGTTCAAGATTTCAAGTTCACTTCTCCGGGTCTCGAGGTCGTCAAGGCACTCCCCAATCGTTTTTCGGAGGGAGACAGCCTTTTTCTCCTTCAGTAGGAGATCCTCTACACGGTGTTTCGTGCGCATTCGGATGGATTCTAATTCCTTCTCCTTCTTTGTGAGTTCAGTGTTATGTTTCTCAATTTTACAACAGATTGTGGCAAGCTCTACCGTCTTGACATCATGGGATTTGGAGAGTCCAGAAATCGATCCCTGCACAGATACAAGCTCATCATTCTTCGACTCGATTTTCTTTTCCAATTCCTCCAAGCACTGTGTCGCTTTCACCAACTCACACTCCTTGACTTCAAGCTCCCCTGCAATCCTCCTTTTTGAGGATCCGAGCGATTCAAACTCCTGCTTACTCACATCGAATGCTGCCAATTGCTCATTAATCGAATTCTGGAACACCTCGTGCTGCTTCTCCTTGGCTTCGAGTTCAACAACCATCTTCTCGATGTCAACATTGATCGAATCGAGCTTATCCTTCTTCGAGACATAATCTTTCAAAAGAACCTCGAGCTTAGCCGACAGCACCTCAAGCTCGCTGTTCTTCTGATCGTACTCCTGGCAGCAGTCCTCCAATAACCGGCTGACCGAATCCAATTCAATCCTCCTATCCTTCAACGCAGACATGCACTGATCCAGAGCCCCGCGTGATCTCGCCAGGTCGTCCTCGCAGTCCTTCACCCTCTTCTCCACGACACCCAATTCCTCCTCCTTCCTGCGCGCCTCCTCCCGCAGCCCGGCCAACCTCGCGGATTCCCTCCCCTTCCTCGTCTCCATGATCTCCAACTCCGCCTCCCTCCTACGTATCTCCTCCTGCAGGAGGGCCGACCTCCGCTCCTCAGCGAGGAATCTCCCCGAGTTCTCCTCCAACAACCTCTCCCTCTCCACGTTCTCCTTCACTCTGGCCTCCAGCGCCTTCTGGATGCCGTCGAAACGCTGCTCCAGGTCATCCAACTGCAGGCACAGGAGCATGACAGCGGACGACTCCGCATTGACCTGCCTGCATGCCTCCATCACGCTTTCCTTCCGAGACTTGGCGACCTTTAAATCCTTGGATATCTTCTCCATTGTCTTCAACCTTAAACAGGGGTTGTCAGTTAGGGTTTGGCTTTTGGGTTTTCCTTGTGATCCTCCACTCCCCACACGATATCAATTACTCAAAAATAAAAATAAAAATTTTCCTAATCATATTTCCCCTTTTCTTTTTCGTGAGATTGATTGATTCTAATGTGGGATATTTGGGCTTCATTCATGGTCCTATGGAGGGAACCATGGGCCGAGGCTGATCTTCCCATAAGTGGGCTTTAATATAATACGCGAAAGCAGTACACGCGTTCCCGGCAGATATGTCCATAATTTTCAAACTTACTCCTAATCCAGGAAAAGGCATGCGCAAGACTATATATCCACGTTTGAAGTAGTCTTAAGCTACCGTCCAACAGATATCAGCCTGAAGTAGTCTTAGGCGAGACCGAGTCACCTGAAGTGTAAACATGCCACCTTCTTTGCCGGTTTATACGTGGCCCTGCGTGGCCGTTTCTTCTCCTTGTCGGGGGATCGAAGCATTGAAAGCAGCGGAGATCCGGTAGCGCCTGCAATGTGTACACACAAAGACATTAAGCAACGACTAATGCATTCGAGACATGGATTCAGCAGGACAGGAGAGAACTACGCCAGTGTTAACAAATGCTAGTAGTTCGATGATGTGAAAATGGGTCGACCGAGTTGTCACTTCATCACGGATGAACAGTTGACACGAACAAATTGTGTAAATGAAAACTTGCCGGGTCTCTTCTCAACGATGCCAAGAATCCGACAAAGTCTAGAGTAGTTTTGCCCCGCTGGAAGGGATTCCAAAAGCTCAGCGATCTCATTTTGGTCGAAGAAGGACATCAGATTGAATGCAGCCACGAGATGCAGAAAAACTGATACCTCCAATGGACGTTCTTTATTGGCCCTCAAGTTTGTCTTCCACTCCGCTAATGTCAGAGCATGTGCTTTAATATGGGGGGTCACAGGAGAAGCAGCTCCAATTAGTCGCTCTAACAGGAGAATATGGACCCGGAGGTCTTCATCGTCGAACCCGAGGCACTCCTTTCTTATAAGTTGCTCATAAGGGCCTCGGATCAAGTCCAAAACTTCTTTTGCAGGATCTATTCCTCCTACATGGGTCTCCCAAAAGCCTTTTCTGAACATATTGCTCCTGTCGAAGGTTGTACCCTCAGTAGGCACATCACATGGCCCTGTCACTTTTCGCCATTCAGGATTGAGAGTTTCAAATCCTACGGTCAGGTAAAATCCAACAGCGTAGTGAATCAATAGCAAGCCTAGTAACAACAGGAACACAACAGACTTTGAGCCAGCAACAGCAGAGAACACGGTCAAGCAAAACATTTGCTCTAACAATCTAAAATCTGTTTTCGCGTTCACAGCTCTCATGCAGTACGATGTCCCTCCGGCGTTGTTCAAGTGGAGACTGAATCATGTGCAGTTGCTTATCTCTCGCTTCAAAATTCTCAGGACACTTAATGCATGCTTCCTGGATCTGCTGCAGCTCCATTTTCTTGAATTTAACCTCCTTCAAGCAATCCGAGAGCGATCTCTCTGCCTCCTCAAGCTGCTTTTTATTGGGCTCAAGCTCCTCTTCACAGTTTTTCTTGCGAATTTCGAAGCAATCCAGCTCTTTCTTCTCCTCCAACTGAGGCTCAGCTATACAAGCCATGGAATGAGAATGTATCAAACTCGATAGACTATGCTCTGCACTTTCCAGTGCCACATCCTCGGTTTTCATCTCGGTCTCCTTCTGCAGTTGGTGTAACTGTTCCGTTGCATTTTTCAGCTCGGCTTCTTTCATTTTTAGCTCTCTAGCAACCCTCACGACAGAATTCTGAGTGATCATCAACTCCTCCTCCTTCAAATTAAGACTCTTGTTAAGCCCCTCAATTGATTCTTCAACAGAAGCAAGCTCCTTTCTCTTTGTCGTTATTTCCCTCAGCAGCGGCTCCAGTCCTTTCGTGGTCCTTTCCTGTTCTTTCACTGATGTCTGTAACTCCCTGCAAGCCTTCTTCGCAGAGTTCTTGAAAGTTATCGACGCTTCCCTCTTAAAAACCAAGATGGCCGACTGCTCCTCTATCATCTTCCTGATCATGCAGTGCTGCTTCTCCATGACCTCAATCTCCTCGGTTTTTTCCTTCACCGTCTTTCTAGTTGACTCAAGGTGTCTTCCAGTAGCTTCAAATTCCTTCACACGCTCCTTGATCGACATCTGACAGTCATTGAGTTTCGTACTCTTTGCTTTGATCAGATAGCAGCATTCCTGCACGGAGCTTTGCAATGAGCGCAATATTCCTTTCTTGTGCTCCATTAGATCATCCAATTCTGCAACAGGTTTCTCGATTCCATTCGACTCCTGCTTCTTTCGTCGAATTCGCTCCGTACTCTCCAGAAGAGGTGTATGATCTGAATTCAAATCCTCCCTTTTTGAATCAAGCTGTGTCGAACAATGCCAGGTGGAATTTTCTAGTGATGACAGAATCTGGTACGGGGACGGCAAGGAATAGATGATTCCAAAACCAAAAGTAAGGGGAACGCCACAGAATGACAGGGAATGGGTGACGTTCGGTATGGGCGGAAGGTAGTGTATAATGTATGCGGCTGGAAATGGAATAAATAGGTTGAGATTCAACCTATACTCGGATGTACTCGTTTGGCCGTGGATACAGATACACCACCACGAACAAGACGAGGGCGAGGCACAACACGGAGGATACAGATACACCACCACCGGTTGATACACTCTACTCAATCCGCACTTGGAAATCCACCAAATGAAGAATGAGGTTTTGAAGGAGAATCCACTCACTTCGGATAAAAGACACTAAGTCTGATAAGGGTTTATAATTTGATTCAAGCTTCTTCCCAAATGAGTACAAGGTGCCCAATATATATAGGGAACACTTGAAGAAAAACTTAAATGCACGAAATGAACCTAGACTAGATGTATGCAAGGCAAGATTCATGGACGAGCCATAAATGGCTTATTGGAAATGCAACAAAGTAAATGCAAAGCATGAATGACAAATGCATGAATGAGGAACGTGAATTGATTCAGCTTCTTCGAGGCTCTTCATCTTCGAGACTCTTGGCTTGGCCGACTCTCCGTTGCTCAGTCGCTGATGATGTCAAGTCGCACCTCCTTGAGTCGCACTAGTTGAGTCGCACGTGCTGAATCGCGATCGTAGCTCAATCGCAAGCGAGCAAAGTGACGCCTCTCTTGCTGCGCGTCGACGAGGATAAGTTGTCGTCCGTCTTTGTATCAGTATCCCTGCCCTTGAGGCAAACAATTTTGACCACTCTGCCATATCATTCTCCTCCATGAAAATCTCTTTCCTTTGCGACACCATTTCCTTACGATACTCTTGAATGGACTTCTGAATATAATCCAATTTCTCCGTGTTCACAACAAGTTCCTTGTGACGTTCTTTGAGCAAACTCCCCACTGAACTCAGCTCTTCCCCTCTCACATAAAGCTGTTAATTAAGGTCAGAGATACGGCCCTCAGTCGATATCAATTCCTCCTTTTTTGCATCATGCTCCTCAAGACGTTGCGCAAGCAAGCTCCCCATCTAACTCAGCTCCTTGTCCCTCAGACATAGCTTTCTGGTAACCTGATGAAGAGACGCAACGGCTGAGTTTAACTGCTCCTCCTTTGCCGACAGGTCCTTGCATGTCTGACTCATTTTACTAATCAAGGAACCCATCTCTGCTTTTCTCAAATCAAGGTCCCTCTGACACTCTTCTGTCAACCTACTGATCGAAGTCAATTACTCCGTCTTTCTACGAAGTTCCTCGGCACGGTCTTTCAGCAAACGCTCCACCGAGCTCAGCTCTTCCCTCCTCACATCAAGTTGCCTATTACTGCTCTGCAGAAACTCCATATCCTTTCTCCTCAGTTCAAACTCCATCCTTTTCTTCTCCACTGATCGCTGCAGCGTTTCAAGTCTCTCCTGTTCCGACTTCACCTTCATCTCAGCCTCTACAGCCGAATCCCACATTGCATCAGCCTCACCTTTTTTCCGCCCGCACTCTTCTCGGCAATCTTCCACCAGCATTCTTAGCGTCTTCAACACTAACTCCTTCAACTTTCGCTCATCCTCCTTCTTACCAATCTCATCCTGCAGTTGGCACAACCTCCACTCTTTCTCCTCGACTCTCCTAAGTTTCTCATCCAAGCGCTTCTCGATCTCCACGTTAATCGGGCAGTTGCATTCTAGAGCCTTCTCTTTGCAGTCAAAGTGCTCTTCCAAGTCATTCCACTTCACTGTCAAAGAAACCACCGCAGAGGCTTCGTCTCTCACCTGCTGACAAGCCTGCCTCAACTCATCCTTCTTCATCCACGCCAGCTTCAAATCATTCATTATCTTCTCCATCCTAGTCTCCTCCTACAACGGCCATCCAGACAAAAGTGCCCATTAATGAAAACCCAAACTTTCCTTCCAAACTCGCGTAAAACCTACAGAAAGATCCACACCAGACGTAGCCTCACCTGAACAGCTTCAAAAACTCGAAAAGACTCAAATTTTCTTTTACTCACTGCAGCTAGACTTGGAAACATGATTTCAGGGAGCTGAAAAAATGGCAACCAACACCCAGCAAGTCAAGGAGGTCCATTTACCAAAATCCCATGTAAGGAAAACGCGCAAATGCGAGAGGATGGGGGGGGGGAGAGGTGTAACGTGGGCCTCGTCAGGGCGACGGGGACGAAATGAAGGATGGGGGAAAGAAAGTTATAAAAAGCTAAACGCTGGGGATGATTGATTCATCGTCAGGATCACCATCTTGAGACGAAGAATTAATAATCCAAGTCTTCTTCACAGCCTTATAATACTTATTTATAGGGTTCATGACATGCATGCTACTTACGAATATTCACCTGGTCCAATTCCGACCTGTAAGAACATACCAAGGGTCGCCTATACCCATTCTGATCACATTAGTGACAGCCTAAAGATCGTCTGCTCTCTCCTGGTCCGTTAGTGACAACGCAAGGGTCGTGTACGGTAAACAAGTTCTGACACCCAGGATCATGTCGGACGTACCCCAACTTCTGTCTTACTCGAGTAAGTGATTATCTGGCTTTTCTTGTAACTAAATAGCTTTCGATTCGTTTCGCCATGTTCCATCTCATCTCAACTCCGGATTCATGCTAAAACATTACAAGATAACCTCTTCATACTTCCTGCCCGAGCCACTTTATTAAATAGGTTTCGACCAAAACCCAAACATGATATGAAATGGGCCGTGTCTGAAAGCCCAAAATCCCCCTAACCCGTTGCTGGGTTTTTGGTCCGAATTTCGAATGTCAACTGCACTCTCGTCAAACCAAACGGACGAAGGAGCGAGTTCCCCTTTGACATTACCGTTTTCCTCCCTCCCTCCCATCCATTTTGTTCTCCCTTGGGTTTCCCCATGCCTCCCTCCCCTGACCTCCAAGACTAGCGATGTTCCACTTGGGGAGTCCCTGCCTATGGCTCTTCGAGTGCAACGGCTTCTGGCACAATGCTCTGCTGGTCTCTGTCGTTCGTCCTCTTCCTATGGTTTCAGGCAAAGCGGAGCTTCTCGAAGCTGGAGGACAATGGACGGGAGGTCACATCTCATGATTGCATATTACGGATGCCTCCGGATTATCAGCTTGTCGAATGTGGAACATCCTTTCCCTGTTCACGACATCCGTGATGTTGTTCCTCGAAGTAAGTTTGGTCCCATGTTCCTTGTTCAAACAGTACTGGCAGCAAGGAACAGTAGCTGAAGAGCGCTAAGAATAATGTCATACGCGGGGAATGTAACTCGCGCCTGGGAGATGACATCTTATAAGGAGGAGAAGTAGGGGAAAGCTCTAGAGTATTCCTGGGGCTTGAAGCTTCCCTATCTGTTATTCTTGATCTCCATGGTTTCCTCTTCCAGTCTCAGGAAACAACGCCCAGCCACATTTAGTTACCCTCTTCCCCGCATTGGTTTGATGTTTTGGACAACGGAGATGTAGTTGACAGTTGAGGCAAAGAAAATTCGAGAATATGCTCGTTTATTCACAACCTTTGGGAGTTTATACATCATTTCGCTACCGAATGCTTCGTCTGCCACTGCCCGATGCAAATGGTAAGGGAGGAGTTGACTCGTATCTCGTAGTCACGCAAAGCTTCTAATTTCTTTCACACGGCGATTACCATTTATTTTACCCTTGAAAGTTCCTCGAGTAAATATAGAAGAACCTAGTGAACCTCGGACTCTAACAGTTTCGCCACTCGCTGCATTCTTCTTCTTCTTCTGCTTCCGCTTCTGAATAGTATCCGGGGAGTTCTCTGCCAGGGAACCTGACCACAAATCCGGTAAGTACTTGGAAAATGTCAAGGAGGTGGAACTGTGGGGGTTATTGGGAGGATGTATGGTTGGATCGAGATTATCTAAGGTTCTGACTGCTCCATCTCGGTGTGGTGGAGGGAACTTCTCACCCGTACCCTTTGGATTAGTATTGTAAATGACTTGTCTCCGTTTCTGTCCACCAAAATGCAGCAAAAACATACCATTACACCGATAAAGTTAAAATATCTGAGCTTGACAGAGCAGGCAATTCGATCACATACATCAATGTTGCCTTGAACCTCTGCATTTGCTTCTGGTGCAGGAATCGCTCGACTGCTCTATCATGTGTCCTTAATTTCTTCTTGTTATCACGTTGAACTTGGCTAGCAGCTCGCAGGCTACATGAAACGAATATGTACACCACATTTTCATCTAATTCGGAAAGAAACAGCATGAACTGGACAGATACTAAATAAATTAGATATCAGAAACCTTTGTGCTTCATTGTCACGACGTCTAGCATCGATTTCCTTGCTCGGGGATATCGTGGGAGACTAGAAGGCTCACAAGCATATGGTTCAGTGGAAAAAAACTGCATATCAAAAAGGAGATAATTAAATTCTCGTCCGTCTAGCGGTGCAAAAATGATGACAGTGTTTCTGAGAAAAATCTAATCGCCTCACTCTGCAATGTGGCAGCCGCTGTCCCGTGCTCCTCTGGATCAATTGAGAGAAGGGCATCGATAAGAGCTAGTGCGGATGATGGGAAGTCCTTAAATTTACTCCTTACACATCTTTGGTATGGCTCCTTGGGCTTGTACAAGGTTGTCTTCTGCAGCTTAGATTTCCTCTAGTAGCCGTTGTTCGGAGACCCACATAGCTTGTAAATCTTATGGAGTTGCTCCACCTATCAGAACCGAGTCCTCGAAATTTTATCCAATATCGGACTGAATGCGTCATCATTGTCAATTGTGTAACATAACTGACCTCGGTGCGACCAGGCAGAATAGGCCTTCCTGCAAAAAGTTCAGCAAGGATGCACCCGGCACTCCACATATCAATTCCTACTCCATATTCCGTCGAGCCAAGCAGAAGCTCCGGGGCTCGGTACCACAATGTAACCACTCGGCTCGTCATCGGACGCTTATTGGCAGGATCAAAAAAAGAGGCTAGTCCAAAATCAGCCAGCTTCAGGATTCCTTCGTTATCTATCAGCAGATTAGACCCTTTAATGTCGCGATGAAGCACATGACGTCCATGGCAGTGCTCTAATCCTGACAAGAGTTGACGCATGTAGCATTTCACCTACAAATTTTAGCACATGTTTCTTTATTAGAAGTACAAACGAGCAGTACACACAGAAGCCGGGGTCTAAAACTTTGCTAACCTGAGCTTCGGAGAACTTAATAAGTGGGGTAGCAGCAAGTCCGGCCAAATCGTGCTCCATGTACTCAAATACAAAGTACAAACTGCAGGACATCCTTGAAGTGACCAAACCTTCCAACTTCACTACGTTGGGATGATCCAGCCGCCTCAAGATTAAGATCTCCCTGGCCATGAACCTCACACTTTCGGATTCCAGGTTGTCGAACCTCACCTTCTTTAGAGCCACAATCTTGCCGGTCAACATGTCCTTCGCCTTGTACACATTGCTGTACGTTCCTTGTCCAATCTAACATGATTGAGGGGGAGAGAGAGAGAATTGGATTACATGACCGAGCATAAAGAACTGTGGGTGATTGATTCCAAAAGAATGCCACATCCCACCAACCTTATCGATTTTCTCAAAAGCGTTTGCTTGCCGTGGGATCCAACCGTTGAGCGCTTCCCCGCATGCTTCAGAGAGCCAGGACGGCCACCCAGCAGCAACCTGCTCCCCGCGCCACTGCCTTGGCAGATTACCAGGTCTTGGTTTCGACCTTGAAGTCCCATTCACGTCCATATTACCATCTCCGCTTAAAATTTTCTCCTCCCTCGCAACCTTGTCCTTCAACTGTTTAACTCTTCCCTTACTACCAATCTCTGTTGCCGCAGAAGCGCCATTTGCACCCTCCCCTGGTTTCTTCACCCAGGACACGTTACAAGGGTACGATCCTCCTCGACTAAGCACACAACCCATTTCTGTCACCGAACACCATCATCTTTCCAGCAACATGATCACGATCCAGGAAACAGTAGTGGACAAATCGGAGGGCGCAGATCATCCGACACCAGCTAGCTAAAACCTTATCTCCTACACAGATAACGGCAAATCCACTATAAACAAAAACATGTAGAGAACAGAAACCACTCGACAGCCCACATGTATCATTACAGTCAAACTCTGAGGGCAAACAATCACCCCAAACTGGGAACACCCACCTTCGCCGCTCAGACAGACAGACACTCAGCTAAACAAACACGTGAGGAGGGACAGGGGGATGGTCACAAAAGGGCAAATCTCGTTACTTGGGAATGAACCCAAAGGAAGTCATCTTGCAAATACCAACAAGA
Source organism: Melastoma dodecandrum (assembly GCA_029817715.1). Lineage (NCBI taxonomy): Eukaryota > Viridiplantae > Streptophyta > Magnoliopsida > Myrtales > Melastomataceae > Melastoma > Melastoma dodecandrum. The sequence continues at coordinate 36,122 of JARUPY010000439.1, forward strand.
GAAAAAGTCATTTTCAGGATAGCCCGTGTATTATAACTGGGATCAAAATGCACCCTATTAAGAAAGAAAGTGAAAAGAAGAAGAAAACACTTGGGAGAGAGAGAGAGAGCATTCAACACAGTCAGCCTCAGTTATTAAGTCCTGCCCATCTCCTCCTCTCCTTTCAACATCAACCCTGCGAAGTGCCGGGGGTGGGGTAGGAATGGAGAAGGAGAAGTCTTCCGATGTCATTAATACCATGGCTGAACTGCCCACACACACACACAACTGCATTTTCTCTCACGTAGAATTCAATGACTCGGAAGTGGACATTTCTTTTTAACATCAAATAACGCTGTAATCCTGAATCCTGCGACTTTCTTCCTTGTCTTTCCTATTGCCTGATATTTTTAAACATTACCAAAAAAAAATCATTAAAATTGAAATAATATTATTTGCAGGTATGATTCTGATTCTGACAACTACAGAAAACTTTAGGGATTGCCCTTCAACTCACAACCTTAACAGGAGGGGATTCAGGATTAACTGAATGGAATTTATTTTATTCTATTTTAAAAGAAAAGAAAGAAAGATGATGCTACATTATCGACATTTTGAATTGATGATGCCACCCCACTGCGTGGCCCTCCTTGAATTTCCGAGGGATATAATTCAATGACCCATGCATACATACATTAGGGAAATCAATCACCCTCGAGTTTTTTACTGAAATATGATTAGTTTTTTAAAAAAATTACGAAATAGGGTTCGTGTTTCGTAAAATTGGTCTTACTATCGAAGGGGCACTTTTTTAAATAGCGCGAGTTTTGAAAACCCGCCTTCCGGGTAAATAGGCAAGAGCGGGTTGCATCCGCGTGAAGGCGCGTTCTGAAAACGCACCTTTATGTAAAGATGGGTTTTCAAAATGTATCTTTCAGGAACCCGCCATTCCAACACTTGTGAAATTCTTCGCTAAAGGGAAAGTGATAACTCTATGAAAGTAGAGTTATTTAGGGCAACTTCCTATTTAGATTTTGTTAGATTTGTGAAATATTGTGTTTATTGCGTAATATTCCTAGTTATTTCACATTATTCCCGAGAAATAGATTACTGCCGAGTTTTCTGGTTTATTTCAGGATAAATATGAAGAAAAGAGGACCTCGGCGTAATTATGAAGACTTCGTGCAAAGGGAAGATCTCTGGATGCTCTTGCAAGACCAAAAGCTACGATGGGGAGAAATTAGAAGATTTTCTTTCCTGATTTTTCAGAGATTCTCTAGGTTTATTTGGGGATTATAAAAACATTGTAGTTTGACCTAGAGAGGGGGGAGGCGACTACAGAGAGCCGTCGACAAAGACTTTGGGAGTTTTTCTTAGTTTTCCTTTATGTCGTTTTCATTGTCTACGATGGATTTGATGTTCTCGTTTATTTCGGTTATGAACTAAATTTCTTTGCCTAGGGTTAAGATGGATCTTGACGATTAGTCAAGAGTCTATCTCTTTTGACACACTCGAATGATTTTGGGTTGATTATTCCTGTTCGTTCTTAACGCTTTCTTATTGCCTGATCACCAATAGGATTGAATAGTGAATTTAGGTGAACTCGGAAGGGGAATCCTAGATTAAGCACGGGGAGAGGAATGACTTAGGGTAAACTTAGTCGGAAGACGGGTTTATTAACGAGCGGGATAGGAATATACCCAATCGTCCTAGGTAATCGAATTGGAATTGATTCTTAAGGGGCACTCGATAGTTAATCTACCTAGGAATAGAGTGATTACTATTTACAGAGTTGTACGTTCTTATGACCTCGGGAGGGGCGTAGGGAGATAACCGAATTCCAGATTATCAACCAGATCATTTTAAGCGTGTTGATTGAGATATGACTTGCGATTAATTGTCCGGTGAAATTGTCGCCCTAGGTGCTTTTCTCATCTGAATTTTAATTCAATTTACTTACTCGTTTTCTTTAGCTTTGCATTTAGTTAGATTATTTCTCAACTCGTTAGTTGGATAATAGAGATTGGTTAATTTGATAATTGGAAGAAATTCAGATCAGTCCTCGTGGGAACGATATCTTACTTACACTTTATTACTTGTACGATCGCGTGCACTTGCGTGGTGAATACGTTTTCGACGTGACAAGTTTTTGGCGCCGCTGCCGGGGACTGTTTTCTAGATTTTCAGCCAATATTATTTTTAATCATATCTTTATTAATTCAGCTTTAATCTTGATTTTCGATTTACTTGCAGGAAAAATTTCAACGTTGTATGCGCAGTAGGGAATTGGTTCCTTTTGATCCCGAAATAGAAAGAACCTTTCGGTTACGATTAAGAGAGCAAAAGGAAGCCACACGCCGACAAACAATGGAGAACAACAATCAAGACGTTAAACCGAGAATCATGCGGGATTATGCCCAGCCCCATGTGCATGAACGCTCTAGCATAGTGAAGCCGACCATCCAAGCCAACACATTTGAAATCAAACCGGCGGTTATCACCATGCTACAAAATTCGAGTTTCGGAGGATCTCCATCGGAGGATCCACATGGGCACATCACCAACTTTCTGGAAATTTGCGACACTTTCCGCTATAATGGAGTGTCGAGCGAGGCCATTCGGATGAGACTCTTCCCATTCTCATTGAGGGACAAAGCACGAACATGGCTCTACTCTTTGCCAGAAGGGTCCATCACAAACTGGGAAGAGATGTCTGGAAAATTCCTATCAAAGTATTTCCCACCTAGCAAGACCATCAAGATGCGGAATGACATCACTTCGTTTCGACAACATGGAACAGAGTCACTTTATGAGGCTTGGGAGAGATTTAAGGAATTTTTACGAGTGTGCCCACACCACGAGATACCTCAATGGATGCTGGTACAAATTTTTTATGATGGATTAACTGATGCACTTCGTTCAACGATTGATGCAGCTGCAGGGGGAACAATATTAAACAAGCAGCCGGAGGAAGCAATGGAGCTATTCGAGCAGATGGCTAATAACGGTCATGGAGTATCGCGTGCCCGAGGAGTAGCTGGAGTACATTCAGTTGATGAAGTTGCTGCCCTCAATGCTAAAGTGGATGCATTAACTCGGGAGCTAAATGCATTAAAGGGTCCTAGTCATCCCATTTATTATCCGTGTGAGAGGTGTGGAGAAAATCATGCTCCTGGTCAATGTTTTACTGGTGCCGAGTCAGCCAACTACTTGGGAGCCAACTCGAGGAACAACCCCTTTTCGAACACTTACAATCCGGGATGGAGGAACCACCCGAATTTCTCGTGGGGAAATCAACAATCGGTGAAACCAACTCCTCCACCAGGGGCTCATCAACAAAAGCCACAACCGCAAGAGAAAATGTCAGGTATTGAAGAACTATTAGTCAAATATATTTCTAAAACCGACACTCTTTTGCAGAACCAATCGGCTTCACTTCGGAGTTTAGAAGCCCAAGTCGGACAATTGGCACAAGCAATCAATAATCGACCTCAAGGCACTCTTCCGAGCAATACTGAGGTGAATCCAAGGAATGACGGGAATGCACAAGTGCAAGCTATCACTTTACGGAATGGGAGAACACTTCCTGAAGCCTCAAAGTTCAAGCACGATGTTGCAACTACACCAGAAGTTACGCACAAAGGGAATGAACCTTCTGCTCACCCTAGCCAACAACTTTCTCAACCAAAAGAAGGTATGGAAAATGCTTCTAATGGAAAAGATAAACTCGTATATCCACCTCTTCCTTTTCCACAGCGAGCTATAAAGCAGAATGATGAGAAGGATTTCCTGAAATTCTTAGAAATCTTTAAAAAGCTACACATCAACATACCTTTTGCTGAAGCGTTGGAGAAGATGCCGAGCTACGTTAAATTCATGAAAGATATATTATCTAAAAAGAGACGTCTCGGTGAGTTTGAGACTGTTGCTTTAACTGAAGAATGTAGTGCTATTTTGCAGAAAAAGTTACCTCCAAAGCTGAAAGATCCAGGTAGTTTCACTATACCCTGTTCTATTGGTTCAAATTTTAGCGGTAAGGCATTGTGTGATCTTGGAGCGAGTGTTAATTTAATGCCTTTATCAATATTTTACGAATTGGGTTTGGGGGAAGTAAAACCTACCTCGGTCACGTTGCAATTAGCCGACCGATCTCTTGCTTTTCCAAGGGGAATCATTGAGGATATTTTGGTTAAGGTAGATAAATTTGTTTTTCCCGCGGATTTTATCGTGCTTGATTTTGAAGAGGACCGTGAAATACCAATCATCCTTGGAAGACCATTCCTAGCCACAGGTAGGACTTTAATTGATGTCCAAAAGGGTGAGTTAACCATGAGGGTTAATAACGAGGAGGTAACATTTAATATTCTTCGTGCAATGAAATGTCCGAATGAACCCGATGATTGTTTTTCTATTGACATCATTGACAGGATAACAGCCGAAGAAGTTACTATTTTGAAGACGACCGATGTGCTTGAGCTAACATTAACTTCTGAGGAAGCAACTACCGATGAAGAAACTAAGGAAATGATCGGTTGGATGGAGTGCAAATCTTACATACCTAGAGAACTGAGAGTTTTCGATCCATTGGAGATGCCAGAAAAGACCATCAAACCATCCATCATAGAAGCACCAGAATTAGAGCTCAAAACCTTACCCACCCACTTGAGGTATTCATTTCTCCAAAACGCAAATCAACTCCCTGTGATTATTTCTGCAGAATTGACGGAGTTGCAGGAGGAGAAATTACTTCGAATCTTGAGGGAACACAAGAAGGCGATAGGATGGACTATTGCAGATATCAGAGGAATCAGCCCAGCAATTTGCATGCATAAAATCCTCCTGGAGGAAGATCACAAACCTTCGATAGAGAATCAACGGAGGTTAAACCCAAACATGAAGGAGGTTGTAAAGAAGGAGATCATCAAGTGGCTCGATGCAGGTATCATCTATCCTATTTCTGATAGCTCGTGGGTTAGTCCTATACAGTGTGTTCCCAAGAAAGGCGGAATGACAGTTGTGACAAATGAGAAGAATGAACTCATCCCTACTCGCACTGTCACGGGATGGAGGGTATGTATGGACTACCGAAAGCTGAACAAAGCAACAAGAAAAGATCACTACCCGCTTCCATTCATCGACCAGATGTTGGACAGATTGGCAGGTAAGGAGTATTATTGTTTTCTCGATGGTTATTCAGGATATAATCAGATTGCCATTGCACCAGAAGATCAGGAGAAAACGACTTTCACATGTCCATACGGTACGTTCGCCTTTCGTAGAATGCCATTTGGATTGTGTAATGCACCTGCTACATTCCAACGATGCATGACATCCATTTTCACTGACATGGTAGAACGATATTTAGAAATTTTTATGGATGACTTTTCCGTCTTTGGTGACTCATTTGATAATTGCCTGCATAATCTTGCAAGTGTACTCGAACGTTGTGAGAAGTCTAATCTAATCCTAAATTGGGAAAAGTGTCACTTTATGGTTCGAGAAGGTATTGTCCTTGGTCACAGGGTGTCGAGCAAGGGCATTGAAGTTGACAGAGCAAAGATTGAAACCATCGAAAAGTTATCCCCACCAACATCGGTAAGAGCTATCCGAAGTTTTCTTGGTCATGCTGGCTTTTACAGGCGATTCATTAAGGATTTCTCCAAGATATCGAAACCATTATGCAATCTTTTGGAGAAAGACATACCTTTCAACTTCGACAAAGCATGCATGGAAGCGTTTACAAAATTGAAAGAGAGGTTAGTTACAGCACCTATCGTTATAGTGCCTGATTGGACTTTGCCTTTTGAATTGATGTGCGATGCGAGTGACTATGCCTTAGGAGCAGTGCTTGGGCAACGTAAGAATAAGGTCTTTCATGTGATTTACTATGCTAGTAGAACTTTGGACGATGCACAGGTAAATTACACGACCACTGAAAAGGAGCTACTAGCTGTTGTATTTGCTTTCGACAAATTTCGATCTTACCTTGTGGGTTCGAAAGTCATAGTGTTTACAGATCACTCCGCAATCAAGTACTTAATTGAGAAGAAGGATGCAAAACCACGATTGATAAGATGGGTTCTCTTACTACAAGAATTTGATCTCGAAATCAAGGACAGAAAAGGAACAGAGAACCAAGTAGCCGATCACTTGTCAAGGCTAGATGGTCAAAGCGACATCAAGCTCAACCAGGTAGTTATAAATGAATCATTTCCCGATGAACAGCTGCTCTCGGTTAGTCACACACAAGTTCCGTGGTATGCAGATTTTGTGAATTTTCTTGTTTCTAATTTCATACCCACTGATTTGAATGTGCAACAAAAGAAGAGGTTTTTACACGATGCTAAGAATTATGTGTGGGATGAACCATTCTTGTTTAAGCAATGTGCAGATCAGGTTCTTAGAAGATGCATACCTGAAGGAGAATGGGACCAAATTCTATGGCAATGTCATTCATCACCTTACGGCGGACATTTTGGAGGAGATAAAACAGCTGCTCGAATTTTACAATCAGGTTTCTATTGGCCTTCTTTATTCAAAGATGCTTACAATTTTGTTGCTAAATGTGACAGATGCCAACGAACGGGAAACATATCAAGGCGACATGAAATGCCCTTAAACAACATTCTGGAGGTAGAAATTTTCGACGTTTGGGGTATTGATTTTATGGGACCATTTGTTTCGTCTTTCAAAAATCGTTATATTTTAATGGCTGTGGATTACGTATCTAAATGGGTTGAAGCGAAAGCTTTGCCCACTAACGAGGCTAAAACAGTGGTTGAGTTTTTAAAGAAGCAGGTGTTTACAAGGTTCGGTACCCCAAGAGCAATCATCAGCGATGGAGGATCTCACTTTTGCAATAAACAAGTCGCCAATTTGTTAAACAAGTGTGGAATAAATCACAAGGTTGCTCTAGCATACCATCCTCAGACTAGTGGGCAAGTGGAAGTATCAAATCGAGAAATTAAGAGAATTCTCGAGAAAACAGTAAACACATCACGGAAGGATTGGGCACTGAAGCTTGAGGACGCACTGTGGGCTTATCGGACAGCGTACAAAACGCCAATTGGAATGTCTCCGTTTAAGCTAGTTTATGGGAAAGCATGTCACTTGCCGGTGGAATTGGAGCACAAAGCATTCTGGGCGATTAAGAAATTGAATTTTGATCTCGAGAAGGCTGGAGAGAAGAGGTTGCTCCAATTGAACGAACTTGATGAATTTCGGCTTCAAGCATATGAAAACGCGAGGATCTATAAGGAGAAGACGAAACAGTGGCATGATAAGAAGATCATTGAGCGGAAATTTGAGCCTGGACAACAAGTATTGCTGTTCAATTCCAGACTAAGGTTATTCCCAGGAAAACTCAAATCACGGTGGTCTGGACCATTTCAGGTAGTTCAGGTATTCCCCTATGGTGCCGTAGAAATACGAAATCCAAGTTCAGAGCATACATTCAAGGTCAATGGACAGAGGCTGAAACACTATTGGGGAGGAAACGTTGAAAGGGTAGTTGCCGCGGCAACATTAAGAGACACGTGATGAATATCAAGAGTCGAGCCGTAGACTATAAACCAAGCGCTTCTTGGGAGGCAACCCAAGTTATTTTCTTTTAATTGTTTTTATTTCTTTTGTTTTATTAGGTGAAAAGGTAGCGGGGGACGCAAGAGCAAGCAGCAAGATCGTGCAACTGCAGGAAAATCTCGTGCAGCTGCACCGCTTGGACCTCCAAAGCACAGAAACTCTGTGCAGCTGCACCAAAATCTAGTGCAGCTGCACCATGCGGACCCAGAATGCACAGAAACTTTGTGCAGCTGCACGAAAATCTCGTGCAGCTGCACCGCTAGGAGCATAAAATGCACAGAGACTTTGTGCAGTTGCGCGAAAATCTCGTGCAGCTGCACCGAAATTATAAAATTAAAAAAAAAAAAAAAAAAAAACTTGTGACAGGGAGAAGCAACCGCCGTCGCCGTTACCCACGCCATCGCCCTCACGCGTGGCCGCCGCTGCCGACGCCGTCACCCTCCCAAGTAGCCGCCGTCCGCCACATCCCAGCCACCACCGCCGTCGCCATCTCGAGTCACAGACGAACCGCCGCCGTCGCCTACCAAAGTCGCAGCCGCCGTCCGCCACTCCGGTACACTCTCCAAACCAGGTATTTGACTATTTCTTTTAGGAGGAGATTGGGGGTTAGTTCTAGCCGTACACCCACCGCCCATAGCTCGAGGTTCGGATACCACGCTTTCCTTTGATCCATTCTTGGTGTGAAAGGATCTTGTGCAAATTAATTTGTGAACGTGCTAATTGTGTGCCACTCCGTAAGTTGTGATGGCACCCAAGAAGAAATTGGCCGTAGGGAGTACCTCCGGCACTAGGAGAGGACAAGCATTGACCGACGAAGCGACCCAAAACTACCGGGACTCTATGTTGCGTCGGACCTTAATTCCGGAACGAGGATTTGAGGTAAGCCATAGGTACATGGAAACCTATATGTTTCATATTTCGCATATGGGCTGGACTCAATTTTGTGCTACTCCGGAAGCTGCGGTTGTGCCACTAGTAAGGGAATTCTATGCTAATGTGCACACCTATGATGAGAACCGTGAAAGTATTCAAGTTCGGGGTAAGAGCGTTGTGTTTAGTGCGCAAACAATTGCTGAAATGCTTCATCTTCCCGTGTTTGAGCATGATGCGTTTACGAAATACCTGACTGATGATTTTCATGCTGACGATGTCCTTGAATGCTTAACTAGACCAGGTTCCACATGGAAGAGGTCGCGCAAGAATGAACCGCTGGCGCTATACGGTAAGGATCTCACTGTAGACGCAAAAATTTGGGTGCGATTCGTCTCGGCAAGACTGATTCCGGGAACGAACATTAGTAATGTGACAAAGGAAAGAGCGGCGTTGATTTTTTGCATCTTAGAACGCATGAACATTGATGTTGGAAAACTGATTAATCAGATGTTGCATAGGGCATTGAAGGATACTCACCTGGGCTTGTGGTTTCCTTCGTTAGTATTTCAGTTATGCAGGAGGGCAGGGGTACATTGGGAATCTACCGAAGAGATTGCTCATCCACAGAAACCAATCACTCATGCCACATGGTTAAAAATTCAACGGGAGGAGGAGAACAAGGATGACGCCCCTTCCGGCACATCTCAGGGTAACCGCACAGCAGGTGGTCCTGCCATTGCTACTGCCAACACATCTTTTGCCCAGGAACATTGGACCAGGATCAACGAGTTCATGGAGTACTCAATTGCATGCCATCAAAGGTCGGAGGAAATTCAGAGGCGAATAGCGTCAATATTACATGTGGATCTATCTGACCTTGGCGAACAACCAACTCCACCGACGATGGGTGCTGAAGAAGAAGAAGATGCGGATTCAGACAATACGGTTTAGTCCTACACCAGGGCAGTCGGGAGGTACACATTGGCGCATCATGTTCACCGACATATCCTGGTACTCTCGTTTCCTACTTGTTTTATCTTAAGCACCGAGGACGTTGCTCTGATTAGGTTTGGGGGTGTGTGTGCTGTATTGACTTTGGAAGTGATGTGTGCTTAGGGTGAGTCCTGTTTTTATTTTCGTCTTTTAGGTTGTTTTTCCTCAACGTAACCTTAGGAAGTCGATGTGGAATGTCTGTTTTCAATGATGAGCATATGGGTTGCATTCTTCAAGTGTGGAAAGATGAAATTCTTTGCTTAGTATGCTCAAATTTTTTTCGTTTAATTTTGAAAAGATCTCCCAGTAGGAAGTGTGCTTAGCGGCAACAGGTTACATCTCCTCAGAATGCATGGTGACTAGTGGTGAGTAGAGTAGCTTGAATTATCTCTTGAAACGACATCTGTGGGGATCTCGGCAAAAAGAAAAAGAAAAAAAAAAGATAGAAAAATTAGGTTGCCAAGGCTCTGAGTACCAATGTTCAGGTTTAAAAAAAAAAGAAAAGAAAAAAATAGAGAAAAAAGTTATTACCTGAATATGTGCTTGTGGTGGGAGTCTTCCGTGCGAGCTTGAGTGATTGATCCGAGGGGTGCTTTATCACCTAATGCCCTGGTTCAACTGAGTCGGGAGTCATTGATCGAGAGCTTGCTACATAAGCTTTAGCCGGAAACAGATGAACATTTAGAGTCGTGAAATCTAAAAAGAAAAAAAAAATATTTGATGAAGTTGTTAAAAAGTCGGAAAACCTGAGATGAATGAATCGAGATGTTTATGGTGATATTTGCGAGTTACTGGTTGACATGAGCTATTTGGAGTGTATGCTTATTAATGCTGAGTGTACAACCTGCTGGGACGAAGATATTGTGTTTTAAAGCCTTTAATTGATCATGTTCGGTAGCGAATGGAATCTAGATGCATGAGGAGGATGCACCCATTTCTGAGAATGTTCTAAAAGATGTTTCTACGTTTGAGTGACTTGGGTTTGTTGAGGAGAGTCTTTGAATTTTATTTTCTTCATCTTTGCTCGGGACTAGCAAAATTCAGGTTTGGGGGTGTGATAACTCTATGAAAGTAGAGTTATTTAGGGCAACTTCCTATTTAGATTTTGTTAGATTTGTGAAATATTGTGTTTATTGCGTAATATTCCTAGTTATTTCACATTATTCCCGAGAAATAGATTACTGCCGAGTTTTCTGGTTTATTTCAGGATAAATATGAAGAAAAGAGGACCTCGGCGTAATTATGAAGACTTCGTGCAAAGGGAAGATCTCTGGATGCTCTTGCAAGACCAAAAGCTACGATGGGGAGAAATTAGAAGATTTTCTTTCCTGATTTTTCAGAGATTCTCTAGGTTTATTTGGGGATTATAAAAACATTGTAGTTTGACCTAGAGAGGGGGGAGGCGACTACAGAGAGCCGTCGACAAAGACTTTGGGAGTTTTTCTTAGTTTTCCTTTATGTCGTTTTCATTGTCTACGATGGATTTGATGTTCTCGTTTATTTCGGTTATGAACTAAATTTCTTTGCCTAGGGTTAAGATGGATCTTGACGATTAGTCAAGAGTCTATCTCTTTTGACACACTCGAATGATTTTGGGTTGATTATTCCTGTTCGTTCTTAACGCTTTCTTATTGCCTGATCACCAATAGGATTGAATAGTGAATTTAGGTGAACTCGGAAGGGGAATCCTAGATTAAGCACGGGGAGAGGAATGACTTAGGGTAAACTTAGTCGGAAGACGGGTTTATTAACGAGCGGGATAGGAATATACCCAATCGTCCTAGGTAATCGAATTGGAATTGATTCTTAAGGGGCACTCGATAGTTAATCTACCTAGGAATAGAGTGATTACTATTTACAGAGTTGTACGTTCTTATGACCTCGGGAGGGGCGTAGGGAGATAACCGAATTCCAGATTATCAACCAGATCATTTTAAGCGTGTTGATTGAGATATGACTTGCGATTAATTGTCCGGTGAAATTGTCGCCCTAGGTGCTTTTCTCATCTGAATTTTAATTCAATTTACTTACTCGTTTTCTTTAGCTTTGCATTTAGTTAGATTATTTCTCAACTCGTTAGTTGGATAATAGAGATTGGTTAATTTGATAATTGGAAGAAATTCAGATCAGTCCTCGTGGGAACGATATCTTACTTACACTTTATTACTTGTACGATCGCGTGCACTTGCGTGGTGAATACGTTTTCGACGTGACAGAAAGAGCCTTCTTTCTTCGCTAAAGGGAAAGAGCCTTATTTCGTCTAACGGATCTGCCCCTCCAATAAATAAATAAGGGATGGGTAAATGAATATGGGGCGGGTTTACTTAAGCTGGTTCTCTCTTCTGACTCAATTTGTTTAGGCTTTCGAAAGGCGAGTTTTGAAAACTCGTCTTTTATTCATTTAATTAAAAATTCGCCCCTTGTTTATTTAGTTAAAGGGGTCCCATATCAGACACCGAGTCTAAGTTTTGGGGTTAAAAAAGTCTCGCCCCTTGGAGGGTGCGTTTTGAAAATCTGTCTTTACATGAAGGCGAGTTTTCAAAGCGCACTTTCATGCGGATGTATGGAAGCCCCATAGGGGCGGGTCGCTATTTTTCTCAAGGGCGGGTTTTGCTCTTTGTAATTTAGGGAGCGTGTTTCGGTAAATTCGTATTTTACAAAATATGAACCGTATTTTACAATTTTTTTTAAAACTAACCGTATTTCCGTACAAAACTCCACCAACCTCTCTCCATGTATGTCTATGTTATTATTATCGTTGTTATTGATATCCTAGACTTCTGTGCATGGATCTGGACCCAACAGACAATAAAGGATTCTTTCTTTCATTCAACTTGGCTTTTCTCTCACAGTTCCAACAGCTGCTTTGATATTACGAATTCTTACCATTTAGCTAAAAGAAGTTTAAGCTATCAAACAAGACTTCATCGTATAGTTTTACATTTAGCTGCTCACCCGAACTCTTCCTACTCCCTACTAAATGTATTGTACCCCAGGCTACATTCGAACCACCCAAAACCTGGAAACAGTTGTAGTTCCAATTCCAGTAAGGTCGTCATCACCATTGCATAATCATTGGGTTCGGGGGAGTTGTAGTAGGCTAACGCCTGTAGCCTAATTGAATTCCCCGAGCACCCTAGAAACCCCATAAAAGTTTCTCCTTATTCTTGTGGGGTTCCTTATTTCTGGGTGTGCGGGGTGTCTGATAAAAAGAAAAAAAAAGAAGATATTTCATGTTGTTGTCTGAATGGGAAGAATGGTTGTTGGAATTGTCTTCGGGTGATGTGGAGATATTCTGAGTTTCGATCAGTAGATGATGGGATCGAATCCATTGGACGGGATACCTCCCAATTCCGAAATGTCAGACTCGTCGGGCGTCTACACGGACGTTAATGTGGTTCCCGAGCATGAGAACGGCGAGCTAAAGAAGGTGATTTTCAGATCAAAAAGGTATGGCATCCGTATTTTGAGTTTCCTCCAGACAATCAGTTATATCACACAGGATCACTGACATAATGCAGAGAAAATTGTATAATTGAAGAAGAAGCATAACTTGTTGGAAGAAAAGCGGCGAGCAGCGCTGAACAACATCACCAATCTAAAAGGTTTTTAGCTGAGATTTGGTATTCCTTCTAGAAGCTTTTTCCCGATCATGGGAAATTCAGGGTGTTCTGGTTTACTAGGGAGCATTCGGGTATTCTGCCGTGTTCGCCCAATTCTACAAGCAAATAAGATGAAGGTCCGGGATCCGGTTGAGATCGAGTTGGGAAAGATGGTGATAAGATTGTCTGGAGGCGCCAAAGAATTCGGATTCGATAAGGTTTTTCCCTCAAGATCAAGAAGCAGCCCAAGGTGAGTGCTGTCATTCCGAGCCGGATGGTGTACACAAGGGTTGAACTTGGTGTTTGTTTTAGTCGTCTGATATATTCTACCTGTCTGGAACTCTGCAGGTGATGTTTTAACCGAGGTAGAACCAATTCTCAGATATGCAGTCGATGGACATAATGTCTGTGTATTAGCCTATGGTCAAACTGGCACAGGCAAGACATTTACAATGGTGAGCACATATTCCGATTTGCAGAACCTTTCAGAAGCAAATAAAAGGGGTTAATCAATTGAGAGGTGTTATGAAAATCATAGGACGGTATCAATTATCAGCCAGGGATCGTTTTGCGAGCTCTGGAGAAACTGTTCTACTTTGCTAGCATCGATAAGACATCTACTCTAACCATTTCCATAAGTATGTTGGAAGTATACATGGGAAACTTGAGAGATCTGCTGGCCACAAAGCCAGTCAGAGAGATGCACAAGACTGCAATTAGATGGTACGAATTGATTTTTTTTTTCTCGTGCAGTTTGAACAAAACGATGTGGTGTTGCAAACTCAAATTCCGGTTTGTTTTCCTTCTTTTGTTTGATCCTGCTTCCACAGCGGCAATCTCAACAATAAGACGGATCAGAAGGGGTTCATAGAGATCGAGGGCCTTTTAGAAGTTCAGATCCTGGACTTAACGAAAGCAAAATGGTTGTACAGCAGAGGAAGATGAGCATGGTCGACTTCATGGACTAATGTTAGTGAAACTTCCAGCAGATCTCATTGGTGGGTTGAGTCCGACGCCTATTGCTCGATTATTAAGAAGCTTCTACATTTTCCCCTTATTTTATTGTGAATGCTTCCATTACCTCATTAGCTGTGTATATAGCTTAACGAGGATCTCGACCGTTCGACAATGTGACCACGATGGAGAGGTGGAATTAAGCAAGTTGTGGATGGTCGATCTAGGAGGCAGTGAAACGCTACTAAAAAATGGAGCGACCGCACAGACGTTGGATGAGGGAAGGGCCATAAACTTGTCAGTTTCTGCTTTGGGAGATGTCATCGCTGCTTTGAGAAGGAAGAAATGTCGGTGAGTTTAAGGTTACTTAACTGTAAAAAATGAGCCTTCAAATGTTCATAAAGTTAGGTTTTTCTTTCTCTTGCAGAAATAGTAAGTTGACGCAGATTCTGAAGGATTCCCTTGGTAAGTGTATATTAATTCATGTGGCCTTGGATTTATGAATCGTAAACAGATTAAACAATTTCGTATCAATCCTGCAGGCCATGACTCGAAGGTCTTGATGCTCGTTCATGTTAGCCCGGGTGAACAAGATCATGGGGAGACTTTGTGCTCTTTGAGTTTTGCCAAGAGGGCCAGAGGGGTGGAGTTCAACAGAGCCATGTCTGAGGTATGGATGATGGGCTATTCCATCCATGGCAGGGTGGTGATAGGCACATTGGCATCGCTTCCAATCAGGGCGGTGTATTACATAGCTTTGGAGTACATATAAATCCCCATGCTCCAAAGACACGCCTTGTGTACCACTAAATATATATCGCATATGGCAAAATATAAATATATTTATTGTGAATGTTTTTTTTTATTGTATCTACTCTATAAATAGAGAGGTAGATGATATTATATACGATATTTGAAAAAGGAATAGAATTTTAACAACTCCAAGAAAACGCCTCATCTCACACGCTTTCCCTAATTAGTTTTCCCTTTCTATATTATTAAATTATTCATTTGTTCTTTCCTCATGGGCCAAAACCAACCAAGAAAAAGAAAATGCATTTGGAATACAGGCCGAGTAAAAAAACAAAATGTAGTTTGTTTCCAAAAACATAATGCCTGCTGTTTAGTGACGCAGGGCAACATGTCAAACATTAAATGAAAATAATGTATTATTCACAAGATAAAGCATGTCTTTAACAGATACAAGGTTGTAATGCGTGGAAACGAGATTCCATTGTTCTTCCGCTTTACACGTTTAGGTTTATTTTCATCCTGGTAATAACAGAGAGGAGCTAGGAGGAAGGCGATTTGTTCTGTAAATTAGGTGTTTTGGTTGGGTGGGGTTTGTTAATTTGGATGACTGGGGAGAATAGAGGAATACGGTGAAAGCGACGAATGGATGTTTGCTCGATCAGGAAGAAGTGGGGGGGGGGGGGGCACCAGCCAGTTGCGTGTTGCTGCTGTCTGTTTGTGTGGTAACGGGAGGAGAGAGCCGAACTTACGATCTTCGCCACCACCTGCATGCACCACCATCCCACCACCATCTCACAGCATCAAACCTCTCAAACGATGCACATTTGAGAGGAATCTGTTCTCTCTATTGACCCTCCCATCAATATCAATGTCAATATCATAATCTTATGGTTATTCCCCCGACTCCAACGCCCATCCATCAAAGAGAAGGCAAAGGACTGGAGCTCGCTCACGTGACGTGCCTTTTCTCCTCCTTTCAGAGGCGAAAAACATTCACGTTGCAACCCCACAACCTGAATCTGATATTGTCTTCCCCCCCCGCTTACCGACCGTGTAGAATCGATACTTTTATCGACAGAGACGACATGGCTGGTGTTTTTTTTTCCTGAGCCCTTTTACCGAAAATTTTATTAAAAAAATATTTTCTTGATTTATTTACATTCGCAAGTTGGCATTGCATGCAGGAGGAATAAATTTCTTCCTTTCACTCCCATCTTGGACCGAACCGAACCGATCCCATCACATTTTATTCTTCTCAATAAGGGAATATGATGAACAAAATAATTGTTGTGATTGGGAACGCGAAAGCCACATTCCTTGGCTGCCTCCAATCTCCATTTCTCGAATATATATATATTTTTTCTTTTTCGGCAAAAACCAAAACACAAAGCATATGCCCGATATCTCCTCACTCAAAACTCTCCTCCACTCACTTCCCATCGTATGTAATAATCTAATAATCTCTGTGTTCGGAGGTGAAGGAGCCTATATATGGATATGGATTACACCGAGTTCCTACTTTCATTGTGAAACCTCCCCCCCAACCCCCCCCCCCCCCAACACAAAGATCAGTAAGGTCGTACACAGCCGGGTTGCGATAAAGCCATACGATAGATAATATGATAGGGTTGGCGGACATCTACAACGTGGTGGAGGCCATCATGCCCCTCTACGTTGCACTCCTCCTTGGCTACGGCTCTGTCCGTTGGTGGCGTATCTTCACCCCAGACCAGAGCGACGCCATCACCCTCTTCGTTTGCTACTTCACCCTCCCAATCTTCACCTTCGAGTTCACTGCCCACGCCGACCCTTTCAAATGGAACTTCTGGTTCATCGCCGCCGACGCAATCTCCAAGGTGGTTATCTTGGCCGTTCTCACCCTCTGGGCCAAGTGTAGTGCTAAAGGGAGTTACTGTTGGTCCATCACTAGCTTCTCCCTCAGCACCCTCACCAACTCACTTGTTGTCGGGGTCCCGCTCCTCAAGGCCATGTATGGTCAGTTGGGGATGGACCTGGTCATCCAGGGTTCCGTCATCCAGGCGATCATCTGGCTCACCTTCCTCCTTTTTGTCCTAGAGTTTAGAAGGTCCAGGAACGACATACATTCCTTATCTGCCCCAACTGGCCCCAAGGTGGAAGACAACAAAGATGATCTGGAGGGAATGGTTGGGGTGGTGAGCTTGACAAAGCCGTCATTCTGCAGCCTGATGAGGCTGGTTGGGTTCAAGATGGCCATGAACCCAAACTCCTATGCAAGCATCATCGGGATAGCATGGGCTTTTGCCTCCAACAGGTGTCATGTCCAGTTTCCGAGCATTGTGGATGGCTGCATATTGATAATGTCCAGGGCCGGAACAGGCACAGCCATGTTCAGCATGGGTGAGCGACTGGGAGCATGATGCTATATCTATTAAGGGCGGGGAGGAATCTGGAGATCGTGACTAAAGCTTGTTTGGTGGATGTTGCAGGCATATTCATGGCGCTCCAGGAGAAGGTGATGGCATGTGGAGCAAACCTAACCATTTTCGGGATGGTACTCAGGTTCATCGCCGGGCCGGCTGCTATGGCTATTGGAGCAATCGCGGTGGGCTTGCATGGTGATGTTCTGCGTGTCGCTATCATTCAGGTAATCTACTTATCAGTAGAAACAAATCCCCACATTATTCCAGCTGCTGCTTATAAAACTGATACATGCAGGCGGCACTGCCCCAGTCCATCACGTCCTTCATCTACGCCAAGGAGTACGCGCTGCACGCAGATGTCCTCAGCACAGCGTAAGCATAGTTCATAGACCATTCTTTTCGGCTCATAACCTTTCAAAACAGAGCCATTTGACAGGTTTCTTTCAACCCATTGTGCTGCCGCAGGGTGATATTCGGGATGCTGGCGTCTCCACCTGTTCTTATTGCTTATTATGCAGTGATGGAGCTTGTGTAGTAGTATCATGCTATGCTACGCACAGACGTGCCCAGCGAATTTCGAAAACCTTTTCGACTTCTATTTCTAATGTAATCTCATAAAGAAAGCAAGAGATTCGAGGGACCCGACTTGAAGGTCAAAAGCTGGTAGGGACTGATTTTGTAACCTCTGCAAATTTTGTTCTTCCTATTACTACAAATTTTTATACTCCCCTCACCCCGAAAAAGATCTACTGTCAACTTTTAATGCCCAAAAGGCGTACGGTCAAGCGAACTCTACCCAAGGAAGCTCCATCATACTTGATGAAGTTTTATTTGGAAGCGATGACGAGGCAGAGGTCGAAAACAGAATCAGAATAAGGATGATGGTATGATCATCTCCCGATTGAGGAATAGTTTGCAAGGCATTTGATAAGTTCGGGAACAAAAAATTATTGAGAACAGCATGCGTGCCTCTTTGTTTCGATCAACTTGGATGCATCCAATCGATCCCGGACCTTAATACGCTTCTTGGATAGTACAATAAGATCATCACATGACATAAATGGATCAGCAGGCACCACCCATAAAACGCAAGTTGCCCCCAAAACCCATAAAACAATCTGCTTACTACAGGTCCCCTTCACGTTACGTAACAGATGACATATTTGCTCAGCATATGTGCATGAGTCCATTACTTCATGAAGGACATTACACTCCATCTACTAGCATAAAGAACTTCCTGCGACAATATTTCAAGTCACAGTCGTTTTTTAGCAGCAAAAAGAATCTCCAACTCAGGTATACTACCAATGGGAGCCTCTCCCCATGGCAACATCATCCCAGTATGACTTGGACCTTTTCTACAGCGATAGCCCAAACAGATAAACAAAAAATGAAAAGACCACGAAAGGCTTGCCACCTTCCCATTGTTATGCGTATTGCAACAACGATAAAAACTGGTCAGTGATATTCCACGCTAGGAAATGTAGCATACTTATATTGTAAAATACCCGAGATGCAATATGAGAGAGCTGTTAACTTCCAGATGGGAGCGCATGGATGTTGAGAATGGGTACTCCATTAAGATCGTAAATACTGACTAAACTACGGTAACTGTATAAAACTGGGACAGACATTATCAGGTGCTTACACTTGTCAGTCAGGCTGCAAGCTTATTGTGAACTAATATGAATGAACATACCCGGAAGGCAAGAATACATAAGGTGACATACTTGTAGTCAAGACCTGGTATACTCTACGGAGTTTTCCTGTCGACATAGTTGCATTTTCAGAAGAACATAATCAACCAGTCATAAACACTGTACATTGTGATCAATAAGCAATTGATTTACAGACACTGCATCCACATAATAGAAGGCTATTTCATTGATCTATTCCTCTTGCTCGATAGTATCATCACTGGAGGACATCTGCCGCGTGTCAGAAAATGAAAGTCTCCTTATCTTTCCTGAGACTGAATCAACTAGCCCTTCTGAGGATAACGGTAACATAATGGTTCCAGAAACAGAGGCTAAAGTACCCCGGACAGCTACATCAGATGAAGATGGTACCGAGTGATTATTCAAAACATCCATTGGGTGGTCAAACTTGCAGCTTGGACCGAATTTGCAAATACCATAACGAGAGTAGAAGGTGCACAAAGGTTCTCCCTGTTTAGAGTAAATATTAGTCATGACCACGCACATCCAAACGAAACAGCACTATGTCAGATCCTTTGCGACGACAGACATAAGCAATATACAAGTTATAGCAAAGATAATATCCAACCATTATCACCACCTAAGAATCCACTGGCTTTGGATCCAAGAATCCACTCACATCAGATAAGGAAAGAAGGATGAGAGCTAAGATCATGAACTAACCGGACGTAAAGGAAGGCCTAAGGGGCTCAAGAGACAATCTGGAGCAGGAAGTAATCTCTCTCTAGGGTGATGGAACCGGCAAACTGCACCAAACTTGCAGTCCCCAGTCTTCATGTAAAACCGACACTCAGGCTGGCCTGGTCTCTCGGGAAATATATTATCCCTAGGTAACGAATAGAAACCCACTGGTACAGAACTTGAATTGTACGGAGAGAATGTCCCTGGTGATACGGCATTGAGAGACTCGCTCTGGCCTGAACTTGCTAGTGTAATATGACCTTTCCCCATCACCTGGAGCTGGCTATCAGGGGACAAGGCAGACCCGGGTTGACCCTGCAGAGGTCACAAGGATTTCAAACATATAAATGGCAAAAGAATACCTACCACAATTGTGTAGTCAAGTGGAGAAACAGTAGCCAGAGTAGAGCATTGGAATATCCACAGTTTGAGGAGAGGAATATAGTCATCTTAAAATGGTCAGACTTACAACAATTACCACAACTACCTCTTAAATATTTTCGTAGTGTAAGATAAGCTAGCCATCGGAATAAAAGAGGGAGAATATCTTTCTATGTTCACCAGACTAATGGCAATACAAATTTAAGCCATCCCAATAAGGTTAAATTATCATGGTAACCTGAATAACACTATATTTCTGGGTTCCTTTGGAAGCAAGCAGACAAACTCCTACACAAAAGGGAGCAGATAATCCTATTCCAATCCCTATCAATATCTTTGTGGCAATCATATGTATGAGAAATTGAGCAAATGTTGCTGCTGACATAAGTGAAATAGGTGCATCCTAAATGCACCTACAAGCACTTCGCTTTCACAGGGTAAAGAAATTCATACGCTGTAGGTATTCCAGCCAGGAAGTGATACCATGCCCTGTGGTAGAATGAAGGGCGTGTAACTTGAAGGACTTTGCCATCTGGGGCTAGTTATATATGATGCTCTTGACCAGCTAGAGTTTGTGATCGACTGCTGACCTGGACCTGGAGTTGCCGGAGAATATACTGGAGAACCATGCAATGAAACCACCATATTAGTAGGCTGAGGATGATGGAACTTGCAAGTGCTTCCGAATTTGCATTGTCCAGTTCTTATATAGTAAGCACACTCGACCTCATTCTGCCAGGAAGAGACACTGTCAGAAAGTTGTTACTTCACATAACTTGAGACAATCTCTGTTTGGAAAGGTAGTGCATAGTTTACTGTACTCGTGAAATATAGGAGATACAAATGCATAGTTCATGCCACCATTAGCAAACTAAAATAAAATAACATTATCACACAGAAAAGGGAACAAATCAAGGTCCTTGGAAAATGGAAAGAATTCCTTGGAAATAATAATGACAGTCAAACACTAATATTGTGCAAGAAAATGTCTGAGAGGTCGTATTGGAGTCAATAGATGAGGGAAAATCTCATACCGGACGGAAAGGGTAACCTAAAGAATTTAAAGGAACTCTTCCCGCTATTCCAGCCTTTTCTCTTGGGTGATGAAACTTGCAAGTTGCACCAAATTTGCAAGTTCCAGTCTTCAGATAATACTGGAGAATAGTCAATCTATCAATCAATATTACACATCAGATAAAAGACTGAAAGCAAAGACAGTCATATAAATGACTCTTTCCATAGAGAACACAGTAACCGGGAGCACTTAATTGAACCATAACCAGGACACCGAAGAAAGCTATAAAACTCAAGCATATCAGATGATCCCTGATAGGAAGAACCGAAATTTAGTAACCCTCTGCCAGCTTAATGATGCCAAAAGCAGGAAAATTAACGACACTGAAGACTATGAAGCTTTCGTGATGAAAAGGGCGCATGAGTGGGTGGCTTTTGTGAAAAAAAACTACCACCCCATGGAAAGCTTATTACAGACGCCTAAGCCCTCAAAAAGGGGCATATCACTTGCTCATACAACTGGGAGGAAAACTTGGCTTTCCAAGTGGAAGCCAAACTACTAGCTAACTACATATGGACAGCAAAATCTATTATCAACTCATTCTCCCCATTGTTGAACATTGCAGGTGGCTGTTATGGAGAAATGAGAAAAAGGTAGTTAACAAACTTGCTAAGAAGGCCTTAAATTTAATTTATTTTGCTTAACCATCTAATATTGACCTTTTTCATGGGGATATCCTACAGATGGAAGAGTTTCAATCTTGTAACTGAAAACTATGTGCTTTTAATAACTTAATGAAGTCCCTTTAAAGAACTTTTGCAATATGGACCAAATCCAGAGGAACAACAGGAAGGGTTAAAAAGCCTTCAAATGATTTATCCTCGATCCCAAGTAGTGGCGTTCCTTTTACCAGTCTAATAGATTACAGTTTCCAAATGATGCAACAGTTAACAAGCAAGCTGACAATACCTGGCATTCTGGCTGCCCTATCCTCTCCGGATACTGTCCCATCATTTGAGCGTTAGCTATAGCCTACATCATGATGTAGCCCAAAGTTTAAAAATATATGTACAATACCCAAGTTTAAGAGTAGAAGTGTAATACAGAAGATATGCTAATTATTGAGGTGAAAGACCATTTCATAGTGACAAATCATTGTCTGTTCCAGGATACAACACAGAGATGTGAAAGTTTCCGTGTTTCTAAAACAAATAAAAATCTCGCCTTTCAAGATCATGGCACAGGGCGTGCAATCAGTAAGTGTGACTTATATGCATCTGGTTAGAGGGGTGGAGGTACGTTAAAGTGGGTACTAAGTAAACCAGCATTGAAAATATCCTTCTATAAAGGTTTAGAGTGGAAGTTCCCTAATTATATTTACTTAGGAAACAAAATAACACCGCTGCTGGGGATCCGCACCCAGCGACATTTAAAGCATTCCGAACTAGATGCATATCCCAATTGATCCACCCCCTACTCTCGTGCAGGTACAGTGATATGTCTCATTACCAACATCCTATTAGACGGATGATTGAACCGACAAGTAGCTCCGAATCTGCAGACGCCGGTCCTGATGTAGTAAGAGCAATCGGGCTCCCCAGGGCGCTCAGGATAGGACACAGATTCCGTGGCATCATCAGCAAGCAAACCCATTTGCCACATCGCATCTGAGGCAAGGAAGAAGGGAAAGCAAGTAAGGGAATGCCGGACAACCGCTAATGGTGTTCATGGCGGAGGGAGGACGAGGCCGGGAACAGGAAGCAAAACACGGGAAGTATTGTGGGGGTGGGGATCAGATATATATTCATGGATTCAAAGGATGTCGGAGTGCAGAAAAGCAAGCAAGCACAATTAAAGTGAAGCAAAAAACAAACAAAAGGAAGAGAGAGACGGGCCTCGGGGTAAGGAAGGGTCGTCGCGAATGGCTGAAGCAGAACCATAGAAGGCCATCATCCCCAAACCTGGACGATCTCGATTGATCGATGGATCAAATCAAATCAATATAGAAGAGAGGAGGCTAGAAACTTCCCCTCCTCTTCCCACTCCAACTCCTACTGACCACCACCATCGGCGTCCCGAGTTTTCTCTTTTCCGTCGGACAGAGAGACGAGAGGGAGGTGGAGTTAGGGGATTGGACAGAGAGAGAGAGAAGGGGGGGGGGGGGAGAAGAAGTTCTCTTCTTCCCTCAGAAAGAAAGAAAAAATCAAGCCCAAGGGAACATTTGGGGTTGGGGAAGGGAATAACTACAAATCGCAAAATTGGGACTTTTCGGAACTGGTTGGGTTGTGGCTTCTGGGTGTGGGTGTGGGTGTCGCTACTCTCTCTCTCTCTCTCTCTCTCTCTATATATAGACACACACATGCACACACACTTGATCACTTCCCTTCTCCCTTTCAGTTCTCAGTTATGTCCGAACCACCACCCAGCTCCCCACCTGCCAAAAAATCCCATAGCCATTATACTTACAAATTCTTCCCTACTTATCGATTGTATTTTTTCCCACCGACCTTTTTCTTGTGTCCGATCAAATTAACTCCTCCTCATCATCCAATTTAGTTACTAGTTCTGAATTAGGATTTACTTGGTTTTGTGTTTCTGGAAAGAGGAGTGAAATCGTAGTCAATGTAGAAACATTGAAGCCCAACAAAAAAGGAAGAAGCTCCGCATCTCTTGTCACCATTGAGGTAAGCCACCACTCCCCACTCGACTCATTCGCAAACCTATCACGAGCTCATGCTTCTTGCTTTGGTGATAGCCCGCCTGTCTATAGGTCGATGGCTAGTTCGTCTGACCAGTCGCTGTGCAAACGGGCATTAGTTTCCTCGGATCAAGGGGTTATTGATGCTGCCTCCAGCTGCGGGAACTTCTCTGGTTTGAAGTCACTGGGTGCTCTTCCCAAGCGCTTTGCAGAAATACATATGGTGACCTACTTGTTGTAGCGCCAGGTAGGTGATGCAAATGAGGGTTCGGCCAGAGGATGCTGGGAGTGTAGGCCAGGAGGCAAGGTCTGAAACCTGGAAAGGGGCATATCTATACCTGAATTTGGTCCTCGTTTATACCACTCTTTATCCAGACGTCATGGCTAGCCATTGGAGAAGATTGCTCTGACATCCGCACAGGATCAAACAGGAGGAGAAAACGCTTTCATTTTTCATTTCGCGGAGGGATTATATAGAACTAGAACAAAGCATCTGTACTAGCACTAGAGTTGAGTAGCAGCTGCATTTCTATAACGGATTTAAGCGCGAAACAATACACTCCAAACATAGGCATACAGATATAAGGGTCGAGCTCCGTATGGAGACACTGGAAACATGAAATCAGACGATTTTGCTAGCTTTTACATGGGTAGATAAACAGGTGCACAGTTTGGAGGACGTCAGGACACCGCCAAGCCATCCCAATAAGTTCATTTCCTTTTCCTCAAAATTATGATATTTGAACTCATGAAGGGCAATGAACAAACAACAGCATCAAGCGGCCATTATGATTGCTAAACAGACAGCTCTGTTAGTGAGATGAGGATCCCATCCGTGTCTGCATATAGCCACTCCCCGTCACTAATCCTGGTTCCGGCAATGGTGATCGGGACGTGCTTCTCACCGATACCCTTCTTATTGGCCTTCATAGGATGGGAAGCCAGCGCCCGCACGCCGATATCACAGCCATTTATCTCATCGACATCCCGAACGCATCCGTTCACGACGATCCCAGCCCAACCGTTGTTCTGGGCCTGCACGACTGGATTTCCGCCCAATATAGCACAGCGCTGGCTGGCACCTCCGTCGACAACAAGGACCCTGCCGTTGCCCTTCTCCTCCAAGAACTCACGGACCAGGACGTTGTCCTCGAACACCTTGAGGGTGACCACAGGCCCAGAGAAAACCTGGCGACGGCCGTATATCTGGAAGACGGGCTGAAGGGCTCTGAGGTCGCCGCTTGCAATCAGCTGGGGATTGGCGTCGCAGACCTCGGCAGTCGTCACCAAAGCCATCCCTAATACTGACCCAAAAAAAACGGGGGACTCCTAAATCAAGGGTTTTCGATCGATCAAACTAACTAACCAACCAACTGATCTGATCATTAAAAGGAAAACAAAATAAAACCGCCGGGACTAAATCTAGGGAGAGGCAGATAACAGAAGGGAGGAGAAAACGATTGGTCCGGATCTAACCACAAATTTACTGTCAAGGAGATCGAATCTGGATTTAGCAGTACCTGGAAGAGATTCTCTATGGGATAAGGATGGAACTTTCTTCTTGGTTCCGATAGGAAGGACGAAGCTCTCAGCTCCACCACATTTCTTAGGGCAAATGAGCCTTCAAAAGCCAGTGGGAAGTTTCCGTGCCCCCGATATGCACCCTAAGCGGCGAATTTTGATCAGAGGCAACCGAACAGAGCTAACTTCACCTTCTTTTCCACGGAGCGTTGAAAGCTGTTGTTTTCTACTATTATCAAAAGGAGCGACTTTACGGATATATACGAAGCAGTCCCCATAATTCACTTTTTAAACTAGCGATTTCATCTTATAATAATAAAATTGCTACTTATGCGACTTTCTTATAAAATACGTAAATTCATTAAGTTAAATAGCGACTTTAAGGAGTTCTTCTTTCGAATAATGAAATTCGGCAAATTGTATTTCATAATTTTTTTTAATTTTTACCCATACATGATTGCATTGCTCCCAAGTCCTAACCAAGATGCAGGACATGGGTAACGCGTAACCCCCACTCGATGTTTTCAACAAGAGTTCATCTTGAAATGCACGCTACCTGTTCAAAGAGGAAGGTTCTTAGACACCATTAGTGGAAAAACTATTTCTATATTTAAGGAAGCGGCTAACGGTACGTGCACGTAACCGTTACGTGTTTTACTAAATTGGACCAAAATTTTAGTAATCATTACTAAAAATCGACTTTTTTTAGTAAAATGATTAGTAAATTACTAAAAAAGTTAGTTATCGGTTACTAATTTTTCACTGTTTGAACATTCGGAAATTACTAAACTTTTTAGTAACCGATTACTAAAAATAACGTTGATTTGACAGTTTTTTTTAGTAATCGTTACTAAAATTTCACTGTTCAACTTTAGTAATCGGTTACTAAAAAGTTTAGTAATTTTTTCCGCCGATTTACTAAACCTAGTTTAGTAACTTTCCGAATGGTCAAACAGTGAAAAATTAGAAACGATTACTAATTTTTTGTAGTAAAATTTGTAATACTAGTAATTTTCCAGGTAGGCCGTCCGGAGATTTTAGTAATGCTTTACTAATTTTGTAAACGAAATTAGTAAATTACTGTTTAACATAGTAAAGTCGTTTGTAAATTACTAAATTTTAAAATTTTTTTTTGTAATCGTTTACAATTTTTTGAACAAAATTCAGTAATCAATTACTAAACTTTTAGTAATTTACTAAACGGAACAGTAAATTCCAAACCTAAAACCGAACCAACTTTCGGTGTGAAATTACAATTTTACCCATGCGGTAAAATTACTAAAATGTTTCCCAATTTCCATTTGTAATTTTACCCCCCTTTTGCCTTCGTCCTCGTCGTCCTCCTTCATCCTCTTCCAACTCCATCCTCCCGTGGTCCCGATCAAAGCGGCCTTGAGGAGCCGCATTCCTCCGTTCATCCCATCCGAACCTCCCCTCCGATCGGCGACTCCAACCCCCTTCATTGTTCAAAAAATGACGTGAGCTGCGATCCCCGTTTACTCCACCCGCTTCGATATGCTGTGCGTGAACTCGGCGTCACGGTGCCATCGAGAATGCTGACATCTGGTGCATTCTCGTAGTCATTCATAGGTTTAGACTGAACGTCCGATAACCCTTCCCCCCCCGAACAACAGTGAATGCTCGAGTGCTTGCCTGAGAAACCAGAAAGCATCGTAAAACAAGTATATTTTGATCAAGCATCGTTTGTTCCAACAAGCAGGTATATTCGCTGCAGCAGGGTATTCTCATGGCAGATTGCAGACGTATGTGTGTTTTGGCCGGTAAGACGGATGAAAAATTTCGTAAACTGCAGAAGACCAAACGATGCTTGATCAAAATATACTTGTTTTACGATGCTTTCTGGTTTCTCAGGCAAGCACTCCAGCATTCACTGTTGTTCGGGGAGGAAGGGTTATCGGACGTTCAGTCTAAACCTATGAATGACTACGAGAATGCACCTGATGTCAGCATTCTCGATGGCACTGTGACGCTGAGTTCACGCACGGCATATCGAAGCGGGTGGAGTAAACAGGGATCGCAGCTCATGTCATTTTTTGAACAATGAAGGGGGTTGGAGTCGCCGATCGGAGGGGAGGTTCGGCTGGGATGAACGGAGGAATGGGGCTCCTCAAGGACGCTTTGATCGGGACCACGGGAGGATGGAGTTGGAAGGAGGATGAAGGAGGACGACGAGGACGAAGGCAAAAGGGGGGTAAAATTACAAATGGAAATTGGGAAACATTTTAGTAATTTTACCGCAGGGGTAAAATTGTAATTTCACACCGAAAGTTGGTTCGGTTTTAGGTTCGGAATTTACTGTTCGGTTTAGTAAATTACTAAAAAATTTAGTAATTGATTACTGAATTTCGTTCAAAAAATTGTAAACGATTATGAAAAAAATTTAAAAATTTAGTAATTTACTAACGACTTTACTATGTTAAACAGTAATTTACTAAATTCGGTTACGAAATTAGTAAATCATTACTAAAATCTTCGGACGGCCTACCTGAAAAATTACTAGTATTACAAATTTTACTATAAAAAATTAGTAACCGTTACTAATTTTTTGCCGTTTGACCATTCGGAAAGTTACTAAACTAGATTTAGTAAATCGGCGGAAAAAATTACTAAACTTTTTAGTAACCGATTACTAAAGTTGAACATAGTAACGATTAATAAAAAAAAACTATCAAATGAACGTTATTTTTAGTAATCGGTTACTAAAAAGTTTAGTAAATTTTTTGGCCGATTTACTAAATGTAGATTAGTAACTTTCCGAATGGTTAAACAGTGAAAAATTAGTAACCGATTACTAACTTTTTTTAGTAATTTACTAATCATTTTACTAAAAAAAGTCGATTTTTAGTAATGATTACTAAAATTTTGGTCGAATTTAGTAAAGCACGTAACGGTTACGTGTACGTACCGTTAGCCGCTTCCCCATATTTAAAGTCGTGAGTATTAAAAAATTCCAACCATATGACTCCTAACTCGAACTCTTAGACTTTTACTTCATAAAAATGAATGATTAGTCTGCGTGAACGTATAATCCAAATTCACTTGGCATTTATCTAAGAAACTCTATGAGAGGGAAGGGGGATAAACGGAGGATACGAGGGCACAGGAGATGAGGGGAAAGTTAGGTTGAACTTTTTTTTTTTTAAAATATAACCTATCCATTAAGTTGAATTCATAGAATGAGTTATGGACTAGCTTTAAAATAATCAAAACTTTAAAAGTTATGACGCAAATTTAAAAATATTTTATAAACTAACGGTAAATAAATAAAAAAACTCCCTATTCGACCTTATGTCTTGAAGCAATTGACGGGGTTCTCTTGTAACTTTGATATCGGGTTTAATTGGTACCTTCTTGCTTCTCGTCGCAAGGGGTGATAATGAGCCGGGCCGACCCGTGAACTATCCGGCCCGGCTCGTCTTTTGGCCTGAGCTCGGCTTGACAAAAGTCAAACTTTAGTCGGGCTCAAGCTCAGACTTGGGCCTTACTTTTCACAGTCAAGGGCTCAGGCCGACTTTTCGGCCCGAGAAACTGTCCGACCCGGCTTGATAAATAATTAAATAATTAAAATAAAATATAAAATAACATTTAAATTTTAAAATTTGCCTATAGGTGTAAATGGGAGGGGAAGAGGTAAAGAGCTCGAGCCGGGCCCAAGCTGAAATTTTTTTATCGGGCTCGGACTCAGGCTAGATTATCCGAGCTCAGTCAGACTCAGACTCGAACTCGGACTCGGGCCAATACAATTTTACCCGGGCCCAAGCTTGGCTAAGGGGTGTCCGAACCCAGCCCGGCTCCTTAGCACCCCTGCTCGACGCAATTCCAAACACCCCGAAGTTGAACCCCCTCCGGTCTTAATTTCTCCCCCCGAACTTTTAATATGTATAAGCTGGTGTTTGGAGCATTGTGTTACTACTCTTGTCCTCCTCTAGCAGCCAAGAAACCAATAGTTAACCATGGTATGCTAATCAATGAACTTCAAAACCAAATTACTGAATGGATACCAGCAAAACTGGGACAATCTCATACACGGCATCAACTACTGGATTCAGCTTTCAGGAGCCAAAGACAGGCAGTTGAAATTATTAAAATACACCAAGGAACTCAACAGAAGGAAATCCAAAACTTTGCCCGAGTTTTACACACCATAAGTAAGAATAACATCACTTCTGCACTCAATAGCTCCAAATAACCCCCTGCCGTCCCTGATCTAACAAGCCCTACATTACTTCACATCATCCATAATGACTTGTCCTAGCACTAGCTCTCCCACTACCGGTCACGGCGCCTGAATAAATACAAGTCATATTAAAAAGAAATTCAGGAACTACTTATACTAGTATGGCAAACACTAATTTCAATTCAATAGAAACAGAGAAGAAGCAATGCCGGAGTATCATGAATCATTGAACTTTGAGTACGAATGATCGTGTCTTCAACAGTTGAACATCTAAATCTAGAAAAGTCATCACCCCATTGAGCCAACTGTACAATAACCTTACCGGCCACGAGACAGACGACATGTTTAAATCAGACTTGGGACTCTTCAATCAAATCGACCAAGCGAATCTGCACTATAGTATCAACAAGGGAGGCTACCCATTCCCTTGATCAATCTACAAATATAAATGTCTTTTGTCGTCTATTCTCACCCACTAATACAACGGCATTATTATTTTTCCTCATCACAAGAATGGACCCCTCCATGGTAAAATAACGGATTTATTGTTGGTTTTTATTCTCAATGCACTTAAAAATGTGTTTCTAGGCACAACTTTTGATATTTGCAATGATTCAACGACACAAACCTAAACTTCAAAACATTCAGAAGAATATGGCCCAAAAAGATGCTTTTGTTTAATCTATTAAGAATAAGGGATCCAAGAAATAAGCATTCAAAACACCAAACAAATAAATTATTACAAGGAGAGTGATAGAAAGTTGGTCTTTCTACAGTATGAATAATCCAACTCCAAACGGGAAAAACAATAAAACAGACTCTGCATCACAAAATCATAATCTCGTGCACGCTCCAGTGAACGGGAACGTAATCTTTGACGGTTTCTGGAGTCATAATTTCGTGATCGGTCACGTTCCCTCCCATTTTCACGATCTCTATCATGATACCTGTCATGATCTCTGCTCCTCGGATCATAATTCCTCCCTTCATCTTGGGTATCTCCACGATCACGATCCTTGCTCGATTCCCTATCACGATCCTTGCTCGATTCCCTATCACGGTCTCTATTTCTGTCCTTTGATCTATTTGAAGATCAGGTCAGGTAGCAATAGAAGAAGTGGATTCTGTTGATCTGGTTTTGATGATGAAGCGACATGTTACTGGTGGTCATTAGTAATGTCTCACAAGTTATGTGTTCATTCTTAGTGATGAGCTTGAGCAATGCGTTGCTGAACCACAGCTAGTAACCGCTATATATTACTGCGTTCCAGTACACTGTTACTATGATATTACGCATAGAAGTTGAAAATATGGAAACATATTTTTAATAATCACGATTTATTAAAAGATTTATTTTAATCTATCTCAGATAATTATTCTGAGTGTCTAGGTTCATTTAACGTAGCCTAATGATTTTATCATAAGCACTTAGGCAATAAATAAAATGAGATTACCTTTCCAATTGTTATTTTTGGAAACAAAATATTTCTCTGATCTTCTGCAGCAACGTCTCGCTGTAACGGGAGAAAATATCAAATTAAATATATCTAATTATCATAATCGATTAGATATGATGTTGGAGATTGGAAATAATTTATTTGATTGAGATGAGTAAAGAAAGTTACCGTTGGTGTCTTTCCTTCTATGGCACAGCAAACGTTGAGCAGACTGTTGCTGAATCCTGGCTGCCAGTTTTGGCAACAAATCTCGAAGATTGCCTGGACGTCCCTTATGCTTCTTTCTCCGTTATAATCAGACCAAGGACGACATTTTCTCTCTGCCTTTGTGCGTCTGTGTGGTCTGTGTGAGCTTTGTGCGTCGACGGAGAGCGGAAGGTGCTAAGTGTCTCCTGGTTCTTTCTCTTGCAAGCTGCGTGTGAGAGTGTCAAGGGGCTGAGGTCAGATCCTTGAATCGTCTGAGAGGGACTAGGTGTCCTCGGTGCGTTCAACGAGCAGCCGGCGAATCGTCTGAGGGAAGCTAAGTGAATACCTGCTATGAATTCAGTAACTGGTTGCTGACCCATCGGCAAGAAGCCGTTCTTGTCGTGTCTTTTCGTAGGGAAGTCTCGAGCCTACGGAGTTTGAGCAGTTAGACACGCATTTGCGGGTGCGCACCAGAAGTCTCGTGCCTATAGGGTAGAGCAGGAGTTGGGAACGCCGCCGGAGTGGAAAGAGTTCCTCCCGAGCACAGGGGTGCTGTGCAGAAGTCTTGAACGCCTGATACAGAGGGTTAGTAAAGCAGGTTGTGTGGAAGCCAACGGATCGGAAAATTCCACCCTAGGCACTGGGTGTGCAGTGCAGTGAGTCACGGCTGTGGTAACCGTGCACGTCCGAACTGAGTGTAGGACGGATACCTTCTAAGTGGCTTTGTGGTTTTCTTTGTGATCTTTGTGGTTCCTATCTTCGTGATCTTTGTGGTTCAACTTTGTGGTTGTCTCTTAAGCAAGTGCAGGCTTATCTTAAGGAGACACAAGATCTATGTGGAAATCCTCTGCTGAACGATAAAGTGCTGAAGCAATCCTTCGCTGTGAAGCAGAAACGAGCTGCTCTCTGAGAATACATTCTTCACCGTAAGGAATTATCTGTGAGGATTTATACTCTAACATAACGTTGTCTGTGTTCTTTGATAAGTCAGGTTTATATTAAGCGACAACGAGCTGTGTGGAATCCATTAAGCTACCAACTGCTGAGGATAAGCATCATTCTGCTGGAAACGAGAAGACGTCCACTGTGTGAGGAGCTGACCGTTGCCAGGAGTGATAATCTATTGTACGGGATTCTAAATCTCACTTTGTGAGAGGAACATACGCCTAGTGCAAGGGCTTTTTGCACCCATTATTTTATATAGTGGAATCACCTTTGTTGGTGGAAAGTGGACGTAGGTCAATTAAGGCCGAACCATTATAAATCACTATGTCCATTACGATCGCGCAACACTCGTACGAAAACCTACTCGACAAAATCGTAACAGTTACAGTAAGGTATTTCTCATTCTGAGAAACGCTCTGCTGTGATACAGTACGCTTCCGCTTACACCGAGAAAGGGCGAAAAAGTGATAAACACTAATTCACCCCCCTCTTAGTGTACATAAACGATCCAACAGATTCCCAGTTGTCCAAAGCTAGACAATGTAAATGATGGGACTTTATATATAGGGCCACATACCTCCTGTCATCATGACGATCAGCCTTGCGGCTCTTGTTCCTCTCTTCCTGGAAAGTGACACAAAGTATTTCTCAGGCTCATTTGAAACGGAAGAAGGGAGCTATTAATGAGTTCTTAAAAAGAGCACTTATGCAATATCAGACATTCATTAAAACTTGCACTTGGCCTAAACATAATCACTAAATTGAGCCAATAAGACGCCAAGAGTGACATAATACCATTCAATTAAATAGTCTTGAAAAGGATAAAAAAGGATTCTAATAGCTCTATAGAAAGATAGTAAGGCAATGACAAGTAAATAAATCATTACCACTATTCCTTTAATAACACAAACAATAAAAGAAGTAGATGTTAAATATCGAGGATTGTACCGTTGTGCGATTAGTATTAAAAAAAAATTGTGAAGTACGGTTTCAATTTCGAAAATACCCTAAATAACACTCCTATTTTATAAAGAAGTAGCGGTGTGAAACTGCGACTTTGGAGAAATTTGTCAAAATCACGGTTCCAAACCGTGACTTAGGAAGACTTAGTGAAAAATTAAAGTGAAAGAGGCGTCCTGGTGCTCTGTAGAAGTTGCGGTTTCAAACAGACATTGATAACTCTATGAAAGTAGAGTTATTTGATACTCTTAACAGGGCTTTACATGGCTAGTTAGACGAGTTTATGTTAGAGTTTTATAAGTTTTTATCGTGTTTTTACTTCGGTTTAGTTTTTGTTATTTTATTAAATCTTGAGCTTATTTTGAGAGTAATTGGAACCTAGTTGATGCATCTTAGATTTGTTTTGATTTGATGTAGGTAAATGAAGAGAATCATAAGGTTGACAAGTGAAAATTGGACGAAATTTGATAAAGTGCTGAAAAGTAGAAGGATGCGTCCTTCAATCTCAAGGACGCATCCATGATGAATCAGTAAACCTACAGAGAGCAGAAGGACGCGTCCCTCAATCTCAAGGATGCGACCTTCGACAATCTGCACAAAATCTCGCTAAGTCACTTGATTCCTTCATTATTATGATTTGAAGAGAGAGAAGGCATCAATTAGTTACCATTTTATTATTCTTAGGATATTTTTTGTATTTATTTATTTTCTTAGGCTACTTAGGATCTTTGAGAATATTAGGAACTCTTTTAAGGGAATAATATATTCTCTAGGATAGCCTAAGGAAGGGGGGAGAGTTTTTCATTTAGTTTTAGTTTTTTTAGACTTTTGCTCTGAGGAGAAGGGAGAGGTGCCGACTAGGGTTCGAGAGAAGATCCGGACGAGGCGACTACCGACCAGATCGGGAGATCGGGAGGGCGTTCCTTATCCATTTTTCTTGATATCTTTATGTCGATATTATTTTCTTATGAACCTTCGATGTTTTCTTATTTTAGTATGAACTAATTTTCTTATCTAGGGTGATAAATTTGCGAGACTTGTCAAGGTGATTTCGAACGTGATTTATTTTATTTGAAAGTCCGGTGTTCTTTGATGTGCTTGCGTGTTTATCTTTTTGAAATACGATTGGCGTCGGTTTCTGAAATATCTCGGATTACCTTAGCATCGGGAGGTGTAAGATTAATTCGAGAGGAAAATCAAAGAACAGATTAATAGAAACTGGAGATAGGGATATCACAGTTGATATTAATTGGGTCGACTATTAGGAGTAGATTAATAGAAACCGTAGATAGGGATATCATGGTTAATGTTAATTGAATAGAATGCTAGGAATTAATTGAATATAGACCGTAGGGATACGTCTAATATATATGAGAGCATGATTTAAATCCTCGGACAACTTTCTCTAAATGTTCGATTGATCCACGACAAGTTAAGTAAATTTGGTTGCCCTAGGCTTTCTTATTGATATATTTTCTCGTGATCCTTGCTTATTTTATTTTAATAATTTTCATTTAATCCATCATTTATTCGATTAGTCTAGATAATATTTAGTAGTTTAATTGGTATTCAGGAAAAATTAGTCCTCGTGGGAACGATATCGTACGTGCTATAATCGATTCGTGTGTATACTTGCGCACAACACATTTTTAGCAGGACAGACATTCATTGGAAGTCGGGGTTATTGAAAGCCGCGGTTTGAAATCCCGACTTTGATCAGAAGCCATGACACCTCCTTTACTTAAATTTTTTACTAAGTCTTTCTAAGTCACGGTTTAAAACCGCAACTTCTTTATAAAATAAACCGTGACTTATGAGCGATATTTAGGGTATTTTTGAAACTAAAACCGTGTTTCGTAATTTTTTTACGAACAAACTTTAATTAGGTACAAATCTCGTTGAACATCGTGGTAAAAAAATAGAAATCGCTAACCTGCAGTTTGGACAGTTTCTCACGGATTTGCATGTAACCTAAATGGAGCTTCCCACCAAAGTGATCAGCTAAGCGCCGGGCACTGAAATCCATGAGAAAATTAGAATAATCTCACGAATTTATTTAGAAAGATTGATAGAGTAAGGTAAAGATGCTATTATTCTCTTCATCAATGTGAGGATCTTCGTCCATATGCTGTCCACCATGTGGCGGCACAAATTCATATACAGGTTGATTTCCCAACCCGCCGATACGACCATATAATCGTACTGGTGCGTACTCCCTCATCAACTGCATAGATTCCTTGGCAATAGAAACGAGTTCGGGCTGGTCGGACCGAAGCTTAATCTTTCGAAAATTCATCATCTATATCACAAAAAAGCACGACAAAAGTGAATATAGTTCATAGCTGAAAAATTGAATGGAAAAATGTAAACGACTTACCATTGTGCCTAACATGGAGCCAGTGTGCGATATGTATTGCCTAATGTGGTTTGCGTACCATTTGGAGTATTTACCGCGAGTCTCCCAAAGAAGCGGTACGACCGTGTTCACCCGATCTTGCCACACTTCCACAAATCCTCGATGGATCTCTCTCCAGTTGTTCATAGTCTTGCTGCCTAAATCCATCCGATGGAGGGCCTTGCTGGTGTCGCATTAATCCGACACGAGCTGCTAATGGCCAAACTGTTGGATCACTCTGTCCGGGTAATGCCACTCCACGATGTAGAAGCAGATGAGAGGGACTCGGGCACGCCAAAAGGCCTCTCCCGATCGACAATACTCCGGAAGCATGGCTATCAACTCTTTCGGGTAAGAATGCCAAATAGCCTGCATATTTCGATGTGAATGTATGAGTAAGATACGATATAATGAAATGAAATTGCTTTATTGAATCGTAAAGTTTACCTGATCCTTACTTTGCCTATCAAATGCCTCACGGTAGGAGGAAAGGACATGGGTAGTCACCGTGCGGACATCCTTTGCAACGGCCCAGCGATAGCTCAAGGGCATATCATCTACAAATGGGGTTCGAAGTCTAAGCGGCGCTATGTATGAGAATGTATCCCATGTCCAAATCTGTAATAAGATGAGGGGCCCTCTATCTGTGATGCCTTGTGGTGAGCTGCCTTACACAAACTCCTATATAGCCACGTAAGGTAGGCACTAACCCAGCTGTACTCTCCAGCCCTCTCAAAGTCTGCTAATAAAGGCAACCAGAACAGATGTACTAAACTATCTGACTTGGTTGTGAATATCATCCCGGCAATTAGCTGCAAAATATATGTCCGAGTATGCATCTGCACTACCTCCTCAGGGGCATATATCGGGATCTCACTGAAATTAGCAGCCAGCCAGCTCAGTCTAATACGACCAGACCTAATATTGTCACCCCTAGGTACCCGCCCCAATAACTCTAGACACACTGCCTCATTAGATACGGAGGTGTCTGCTACCACCGCATCACCATCTACGGGCAACCCTAGCTGAATTGTCACATCCTGTAGGGTGACGGTTATTGTTATATCAACAATTGTTTTGGATAGGCCTGGATTTCTCAAGTGAATGGTGTCAGCATATTCGATCGACCGAAGGACCAGCATGGGTGGCTTGAAACCGTGTTCCTCAAATCCATCTTTCGTTGGAAGGTGCGGCTTCGGTCGTTGAGGGCACCAGGAATCGGTTGGATACGCTGTCACTGCCAACAACGGTCATCTCACCGTGCACCATATGAAAGGTGTGCGTTTCCGGCCTCCAGCGTTCTGTCAAGACTGTGATAAGAGCCCAGTCCAAGGAAATGAATGGAAGCTTAGCCACTCTGTAGAATCCTGCTTGACGGAGGTAAACATCCATCCTGGTATCTGTGGCATCTCCTTTAAGTGATTTCTCTACCCGACGACAAGTTAGAACGTTATTCTTTAAATAAAATACGAATTAGTAAACAATGTACGAATACATGAAAGATAATATATTGATTTAAAACTAAAGAAGTTGATATACCACACTATATCCGGTTTCCCATACAGCCGTCGACCGATGCTCTCATTAAGCATTAAGAACAGTTGTCTTTCTTGGCCCTGGACGCATTTTCCTGAAGACAATATAGAAAGGGTTAAAAACAAACACAAGTAAAGCATAAAAACAACAAGAATATATAATTTAATCATTGAAAAAAACACTTACGAAGATTCCTATTAGGACAACTACGTCGTTTATGACCTTCCTTTTTACATAACCCACAACTAGTTTTCCGATATTTCTCCTTGATATCCATTTCATTACGTATACGAGATGACCTGAGATGCCCTTTTGGTCTGACTCTTGTAGGGTTGGGATTGACTCTCGGAAAAGGATATTCCGGCTAATAATCTTTGCAATCAAAAGAATACCATTTGGAAGCATATACGACCTTTTGACACTCGAATGAGTAGAAATGACAAATGACAGTGGTATGATCTACATGCATGTATGCATAACATGCCAAAGCATGCGAACAAGGAATGCGACAGATTTGCCACTTCTTGCAGCTGCATTTCCGCGCTTGAAGAAATACATGCTTGAGTTGATGTTTTCCTCTAGTTTTCATGTCAAATCTACCATTCTGTCGATCGAGAAGCACTACTTCGTTCCATTAGCTTTCTTTAAACATTTGAACAGCCGATTTGTACAAACACTTGTAAAACTTTCGCTAATTTTTAACGCAGAGTCTACATCATCCCGTCTAACTATCCAATACGATACGCAGTTATACCATATTTTCCTAACAAGAGCCGAAACGGGAAGATTTCTCGCACCTCTTATAACGACATTGTAACTCTCGCTCATATTCGTAGTCATAAGACTGTATCTATAAAAGTCATCCCGACTCAAACACCACTGCTCTTCTTTCATCGCGGCGAAAAGCTCGCCAGCTTCTGGCATTGATTCAAACAAGCTTCTCATAATGTTCTTGTATTTCACAATCATCGATTTCCACGCTGCGGCTATCAACTTCCTTTTACAAACAATATTTTTATATCTCGTATTAAAATTGCTTGCCACATGTCTAAGACAGAACCGCCAATGTACAAATGGCGGGGTCCAACCCACCTGCGAATCATTCACAGCCGCTTGAATGCCAGCATGTCTGTCGGAAATCAAACATACTCCTCTCGTCCTTTCACCAAGCTCAAGAACCAACTCCATGAATCATAGCTTTCTTCATCAACCAATGCAAATGTAAGCGACACAATATGGTTCTCACCATCCATAGAACATGAAATTAAGAGTTTATGCCTATATTTACCATATAGAAATATGACATCTATACTTGCAACTGGCCGACAATGATTGAATGCCTGAATGCACTGTCCGAACGCCCAAAACAGTCTCTGAAAGTGGAATACTTCCACATCGCAAAGATTATAAGTTGCACCCCAATCAACAATTGTTCCGGGGTTGGCAATTCTAATTGTATTCATAAGATGCAGCAACTCATTATAAGATTCATCCTATTCGCAGAACTCAACTGCAATAGCCTTCCTCTTCGCATCCTATACTCGTCTCCTAGTTACTTCGTACCCAAATCTCTCTTTTATTACATTTCATAGGAACGACACTTTCACTTAAGGAGTTTCTCTAACAAAAGTACGGAAGTGGGGAAACATAAAGTTACAGTCAAGTCGATCATGATCTTGGGAAAACACTGCATTTAAACATGTATGCGACTCACCAACAATCGTTATTTCAAACTCATCATCACAAGCACGTTGAATCGCGCGTAATCTCCATTTGCAACCAGATCCAAACTCAGAACAAAACACAGACTACGTCGTCTTATCCGACTCCACAATTTCGTAATTATTTGATTTGGAACGTATTCACCGTATGAATGAGATGATTCTTATGTTTGAACTGCATCCCTTTACGAAATTCAACCACAGCGTCTGGATCGTCCGTCATCCTCACATCCTCATCCTCCTCGAAAATCACCTTCCCAGTATCACCACTATCTAGATAGAATGGTAGAGGTTTCTCCAACCGTTTGTTCATAGAAGGACCAGCTTCATTAACCCCTACCTTCATAACATTTTCCTCATTCCCCAAATCAACACTGTTGAACATTTCATCATCAGTATTAGCGTCATTATCGGAATTCACTGTTGAATCAACGATATGATTCTCATATCGCCGATAAATGGTTTCGTTTAGAACTCCTTCATCACCCAAATCACGTTCTAAATCTTCAAACGGGTCACCCTCTTTATAATCATCTTCATAATCATTAATACCATCATCCTCATCACCATCATCCTCCTCATTCCCCACATTACCACCATAACCGCTACATCTTTCATTCATCGGTACCAATTGACGAATATTTCTACTAACTTCGAAATTTTTCATTCTCTCTTGCATGACATTTAACCCTTCATCCACATTCACTCCTACGGCCTACATGTTACTACCATACTTACTTCTTGAATTTGGGGCCTCCCTTCATTGCTGGAATTTTCATAAACTGATATCACATACACTTCTTGAATGCGGTCACCATTTGACATTGCAAACTCATACAACAACCTAGCATACTCATCATCACCAATAAGTACTAGCATAAAATTTATGCTGGAAGGACTATACGAAGGAACGGGATATCTATGACATATTCCAGCCTACTACCTTCGTTTAATCTCATTGCATTAGCAATGACCCTTTCAAATTGCACATAGTCGACATCCGCAGGTACTTTTATACGTTTCAATGGACCCTTATTATAACTTACTCCTTGACTACCATGAATAATCCTCCCATTTCCATACAACAACAAATGAACTTGAGACATTGAAACGTAAGATAATACTTACGATTTAGCGATTAACTACTTCTTCAAACTTACTAATACCTACAAAAATTCAAACAACATACCATTAATCATCAAAATAATGGTAACAAAATAAACATTATTAAAACGTAATTTAAACTAAAACGTAAATCCAATTACACCCAAAATTTCAAAATAAACCTAATTTTAACTTAAACCTAATTTCAACTAAAACCTAATTCCAATTAAAAAAAATTCAACTAAAACCTAATTCCAACTAAAACCCTAATTTCAACTAAAACCTAATTCCAACTAAATCCCTAACTTCAACTAAAACCTAATTTCAACTACACATAATTTCACGGCATAAACATAAATTAATTACCGAGACGAGGAAGCCGTCGGCGATAAAGAGCAGATGACGGAGGGGGTGATGGGCGGAGGACGAAGGGCGGCGGTAAAGGGCGAAGGACAAAGGGCGTCGGCGTGAGGGCGGAGGGGGTGACGGCGTGGGGCCGGAGGACGAAGTACGTAAGGGCGTAGGAGAAGTAGTGGATGACGAAGTACGGTCGGAGGAAGGCGGACGGAGGACGAGGGCTCGGGCGTCGGGCGTTTGGGGGTCAGGGGTCGGGTTTGGGTATAATGAATTTGGGGATAAGGGACACGACTTAAGCTGCAAGGGGGGGAAACCCGCCCCTTATTCAATTACTTGAGGGGCGGGGTAGGGGTGATGAGAAGGGTGGGTTTCCGACACCGAAACCTTCCGTCCCCACTACGCGAATTCGCCCAATTGTTGAAGGGGCGGGTTAGGCGGGTTTTAAAACCCGCCCCTTGTGTATTCCCAGGAGGGGCGAGTTTTCAAAACCCGCCCCTTGTGTATGCCCGGAAGGGGCCCCAACACTTGGCGAAATTCTCCTAGAGTTGGAGGGACGGGTCCTGCATGAGGGCGTGTTTTGAAACATCGCCCTCATGTTGTGTCCGGATACCGCATAGGGGCGGGTTTTCAAAACCCCCATTTTCCTATTGTAGACCGAAACGCGCTCTCTTTGTAAATTAAGGGACGCGTTTTAAAACCCGCACCTTCCTATTATAGACTGAAACGCACCCTCTTTGTAAATTAAGAGGTGCGTTTTCAAAACACGCCCCTTCGATGGTAAAATTATATTTTACAATACTGGGACCGTATTTCGCAATTTTTTTTTAAAACTAACCGTATTTCCGTACAAAACTCCAAATTGATTAACCTCTTCTTAATTCTTTCTATTGCTTAAACTGACACGTTAATCCGGCCGACATGTCTATTTTTATTACAGGCACCCGTCCAACTCCCTCCTTTCATCACTGTTCGAAAATAATTGTCTACCAAAAAATAAATATGTTAATTCCGTTAATCAATGGGCACTTTAGAGTAAAACCAGTAAAAGAGAGCCATTTAATCAATTAACCTTCTATTTCTTTACCCCTAAGAGCAAAATCCGATTCCTAATCGACTCGCAAAGAAAGAATCTGCAACCAGGAGGCAAACTTAAATTCGCCGCCCATTCTTGTGGAACATTAGGAGAAACTGCCCGGGGTGGAGGGGTGTTGGTAGGTCCAGGACCAACAACAAAGTCGGTCATGGGAAGAGTTACAAAGATATAAGAATGCTACCGATATTTAACTATCAGAAAGAAACCTCCTCCAACTGGGTCGTACCGCTCTTGGAGAGATTGAGATTCCGGGGCTAGTCAACATTATGCCCTCTCAAGACCGTCAGATGATACACGCCAACAACTGCGCATCGGAAACATGGGAAAGCTCAAAATGGGGCGATAGCTTAATGATCTTAGGCAGAGGGAAGAATAAGCCTGTAAATGTACGGAACGGAAAGAAAGGAGAAACAGGTCCCCACTTCTCAGCATAAGATGCTGTGGCAATGGAGAAAACAATGATCCATAGAATGCACATCAGAAAATTAACCGACAGTTAAATCAACTGATTGTTTCTGCCTAACGAAGAACGTGTTAACTACTGTTACTAGTGGAAGCTGATTATTGGGTCATGACCAGACCTAATTCAATTTAGACTTGCGGAGAAGAGGAAAAAGAAACATCACTGGGGCACCCTCTAGCTCAGAGAAAGCTTGAATGGCTTATATTTACCACCCTTACAAGTTCATGCAATGATGTTAAATTTCCATACCTGAAGAGGAACCACAACAGGTTGAAGTCAGTCTTCAACCCGACAACAACTTCCAGGGCAAGCTGCTGCGGCCCTTCAGAGCACATTACAGTGAGGCGCCCTTTGCGGGCATGAAGAGGCTGGATTACCGACTGTTGCTTGTTGTTTGCAGATTAGCAGGACGTACACATAACGAAAAACTAACTTCTCGCACTACAGCTATTAAGTGCCCCAATAGCTAACAAATTAACGGTGAAGCAAGCATCGTGTATGGGTTGATTTTTGTCAACTAAAGCCAGAAAAAAATGCGTCACTTCACCAGCGAGGATCCCCTCGCTGTGCATAAGCTCCACTTCTTGGACTTTGAACGCTCCTTCCTGAACCGTGGCACGTATTCCCTTCGAACACAAGCAGCGACTGCTCCATGATCAGGAGCTGAGCGAGATCTTTCATTTTGTTATCATCTACAAGTTGCAGAAATTAATAGAAAAAACATGTCAGAAATTCCTCCAGAAGATAAATGAGAAAACCCCACGAAGATCATGAGAGAAACCCTCACGTACTTGGTAAATCAAATAAGCCATCAATTATTGCCTCCCTTCTCGCCTGATTAGATATGGTGTCAGCCCCGCCAATGCCATCATTACCATAACCAATATCTGGCTGGTATAAGTCTGATAGCCAGTAACATATATAAAGATTTTAACAGTCTGAATTCTCAATTATCCCGCA
Organism: Melastoma dodecandrum; assembly: GCA_029817715.1. Classification (NCBI taxonomy): domain Eukaryota; kingdom Viridiplantae; phylum Streptophyta; class Magnoliopsida; order Myrtales; family Melastomataceae; genus Melastoma; species Melastoma dodecandrum. Next base: position 78,648 of record JARUPY010000439.1, read on the forward strand.
AAACATAGACAAATACCTTGGTACTAAGAACGCCTATCTCACATCCCACATTTATTTGAATGCCACAATGTGTATATCTGGCAATTTCACTGCCCACTGTATTACTTATGCTAACACATAAATCGCCATTTTCTAGAGCATAGTGCAGTGCTTGTAATGTATTAGCAGTTTCACCAAACTGACTGACACAAATAGTTGTATCTTCTCTGTAGATTGGCCTTGGTGATCCATGAAATCATTTGCAACTTCCATTGTAACAGGAATACCTATTGGCATAGTAGTAACATGAGAAATTTTTTACACATGATCATAAATAATATTTTAACCAGAGAAACAATACTCACCAGAAAGTTCCTCCAAAATGGGTATGGCAGCTAAAGCAGCATTATAACTAGTTCCACACCCAATAAACAAGATTTGCCTGCTTCTTCATAAAATCTTGAGGTGGTCTTTAAGTCCACCGAGGAGGACATTCCTAGCTTTGCAGGAGCCTCCACATATTAGACGACCCCTCATAGTGGTAGTTAGTGATTCTGGCTGCGCATGAATTTCCTTCTGCATGTAATGTTCGTACTTTCCCTTGTTTATTTGCTTCACTTCCATCTATAGAACAGATAAGACTCTCTGGACTGAAGCGGGTCTTGCAAGAACCTTTCCATGTTTTTTCTTCTTGCAGTCAAACTTCATAATCGACACAGCCATCATAAGCAAAATAAACAACTTTTTATATAGAAATTTTGTTTCAATTTGCTGCCCAATATCAGAAAATTAAAAGAGAAATGTCATGCTTACTGCAAAAGTATCATTCTCTATTCCTACTAATAAATAAAATATGTCCCAGTGGATGGATGAATGCATTCACAGGTTCGATTCATTCCCACGGGGTCAAAAACTAGCATCATGAAACGGCCATTCTTCCATTTCGCAGGTAGAATCAATTTCCTCGTCATGCAGGACGTAAAAGGATATTAGTGCTCCCCTTGAGATAAAATTTAGTTACTACTATTGGAATATGTCATGGACTTGTCTATAGTTACAATGAATTTGATTATTTAATACTAGACCTAAAACATTCATTTGTATAAATTCCCAAAAGATAAAGTAACTTTAGATGAACGACTTCCCCATCCTCAATCCCCAGAACCTTTTTAGTATGCTCAACTACTGTGTTCGCTAGACAGAAATAGCTCTTTGGGATTCCCATTCATTGAAGGAAATTTTGCATCAAGCAAATGCATTGCTGGTATCATCAGTAAATTCCTGAAAAAGAAAGATTCTGAAAATAAAACGCCAGCAAACCACATGCTTGTGTGCACATTGAACATAGAACAGCGAAAAACCTATCAAACAAAAGATTAAGTGAAAGTAAATTTAATTGGACAGCGAAAAAGCGAAATCATTATTCAATTTAATAAGAACTTTACCTTAAGACCAATAAGAACTACCCCGTTTGCATGCAATCAATTCATTTGGATAATGCCTGCTCTTGAAATTTAGAGCATAGGCTCCTTCGAGATGTCTCATGACTTCAAGGACTACTTGACTAAATGTCACCATCTCCCCACATAAAGGACCGTAAAAGAGAAAATAGCAAGGACATTGCTGTCATCTGGATTGATGCCTGACTTTCGAGAACGACCATACAACTACGAAGGACGTCCACCCTGATCAAAAGTTCACACATCGTCGAGGACACACCAAAAAGTAGGTCGCAGTCCCGATGGAAAACAATGAGCACAACGTTAACCTTTGTGGTTTGGGCCTTCCAGCAAAAGACTTGTGGAAAATGACGCTTGAGCTTACTATCTGCGGCAATGACAAGCACACGAATCCTTATGGAAACCACCCGCAGGCAGGAATTTCGATTGCCTAGCTAGCAAGAATCGGAAATGCAGCCATTCCAAGCGCTCCCGCTGCTTTTAGAAGGAGAAAAATGAGCTAAAATGGGTCATCAAAACCTAAGTTAAGCCTGAGAGATCAGGTTAACTCAGAGGAGTATAGAGATATACGCTCGTAGGTAACTAAGACAATAATTGACACTTAAAGAATTATAGTTGCTTGTACATCACTATAGAGATATATATTTACGGGTAATTTATAATTCACTGCTATAAATTCGAGAGAGGCCTAACAAACTATAAGAATTGTGGTTAGTAAACGTGAAACCGAGAGAATTGAGAAAGAGAGAGTACATATAGTTCATTGACGATAAGGGAATTATAATCCCAATTTTTCATTCATTGATTTGTTCTATACTTAATTTTATTTAGTTATTATTTTCATTCTTACGTTAAATCTTTAAAACAATCAAAATTATAAACTAAATTGAGACTTCTTAGGTTGAAATCAACAAAATATTTTGAACAATTTCGTAGAAGGATACTTTTCTCGTCATTTTACTAATTATTTCCGTATAGCTGTGCGTAGGTTTCAGCGAACACATGATCGGATCGATACTGAATTCCATTAACATTGTCGCCTTTAACTAGAGAGGCCGTGTTCTGAAGGATCTCCTCAACCGTTGTGAAAAATTGAAATATATATATATGTGTGTGATACGACGATGAATACAAGCATCCCGAACGACCAAATGCAACAAAGTTTGGGGGTTGAATCCCATACAAGATTACGAGTGAAGTGATGCCTTGGTTGGGAAATAAAACCAAACAGCTCACCTGCAGGTATCAGCTCTGGAAAAAGGCCTTAGAGGTCATCGTGTGGTTGACATCTTTTGCCCAGAATTTATCGGGCTCTTTCAGCAGACCGCCACTTAACCAAACCAAGTGTCGAAAGGATGAAGCTTTTGTTCTTACAGGGTTCAATTCCCGCGTTTCCCAGATTTCCCTCTACTAATTCCTGTAAAGATCGGCGAGGCACCCACCTCGGAACTATCTGCGAAGCGAGAAGTCGAGGTGCTGACGGGGAAGACGTGATTTCTTCGGCCCTCGACATCCTCGGAGTGAAGCCTGGATGCTCGGCTGCGGAGCTTAAGACCGCATTTCGATCAAAGGTAACAAACGAAATCCCGTTTCCCTGGAAAGTCGTCATTATGTCTGATTGGTTGTCTTCCTGCTCTGGTTTTTGGGTTGAAGGTGAAGCAATTTCATCCCGATGTCAACAGGGCCGGAGGAGGCACTGACGTCATGATCAGACGTGTGATACAAGCGTATGAGGTAGGGGCAAGGAAAAGAAAGCTCGATACCGTTGATTGCTGATTTTTATGCATAATTGAGTTCATGGTACACTCCCAATCTGTTGTCTTTTGACTCAGCGGCTGTTTATCCAGTTCTTGTTGGTGACTGGTTTCGACGATGCAAAAGGAATTTTGTGTCCTGCCAAAACTTTTCCGAAATCTTCATTTTGTTGCAAAGAACTGGTAACTGATGTTTTCTGAACTGAGTTCGTGAACTTGGTGGTGGTTGATGATGTTTGGCAGATGTTGTCCTGCTACAGCCGTCCGGAGATCATTGAGAGGTAGAGCAAACAGTTCTTGCCTTCTTATTCATCCTCACATCGTCTTTATTTATTTCACATTTGAGAAGACTCTGAGAGTTGGATTTTTCGATGAAGAAGAATTGCAGGGCCAACAGGGTGTAAAGTTTTCTGCTTTGTTGCAGGGAGTGCTCAGATCCTTTCGACAATCCAGAGTGTGAAGCTCTCGACGTGTTTGTCAACGAGCTTCTTTGCATTGGCAAAGGTATGCTGTTTTCCCTGTATATCTCTGTCCATGTGAACGCCAAGGTTAGTGCATTCATATGATGTGAAAGGATCTCAACTTGTGTATCTGTCATTGGCAGCGTGCCCATATTCCTGCGTGAAAACAGCACCATATGCTTTCACTTTTACGACAGCAAGAGGTACTGCAAGAGCGACTTCTCAAGGTAAGTGTAGTTTGTCAGGGGGTGAGTGGCAGCGAATTCTTGCAAGAATGATTGAAACTGCTCTCTTAATCAGGAAATGAGGAAAACTACAAGATTCAGGTAGCAGTCGGTCAATGCCCTAGAAGCTGCATCCATTACGTGACTCCTTCTCAGCGTGTCATCCTCGAGGAACTGCTTGACAGGTCTTATCGGTGAACTTTTATCCTCAACAGTTTTTCCATTAGATTTAGCACTAGCGGGCATATAAGCCACTGCATCCAATACACTGAGTTTTTATTTACTATTGCAGTATAATGGATGTGCCATATGATACTTCAGCAGAGGCAGACTTGCTCTATTCTCTCATCATCAAAGCTAAGTTCGAGAACAATCGTTTCACAAGGCTGAAGAAGCAGTCCACGAGTTCTACTAAACACGTGGACTGGTATTAGACGGAATGCCTTCATTGGCCATGTTATGAACTGAAAGGATGTTTGCCACAATCTCAACAAAGTTCCATAGAAGCATATTGCCTGAGACCACGGCTGTAATTGGCTTTTGGTCAAACTTCTGCTAGTACCAACCAGGAAATGTATCAGACGAAATCACTGTAAACACGTGAACTGATATTAGACGAAGTGCCTTTATTGGCCATGCTATGAGCAGAAAGGATGTTTGCCACAATCTCAACAAAGTTCGATAGAGCGTATTGCCTGAGACCACGGCTGTACTTGGCTTTTGGTTAAACTTCTGCTAATACCAACCAGGAATGTATCAGACGAAATCACTGTATCCCCTGTTTCGGTGAAGATAGTCAAAGACTCGCTCCAAGAGAGTTCCCATAGCGTTCTCTCCGACAATCTCGCAAACAATTCCCAGAAAACAATGCAATGAACTGAAATTAGGGAGCCGCCTCCATCTTAGACGGTCTTGACTAAAATTGCACTTCTAACACTCTTAAATGTATATACTAGCACATACCGAAAGCATCTTTCACCAGATCCACGCATATGACTGTTATAATCGCAATGCCATGTGTCCCCATGTTTGAATTTCTTGAATGTTTGACAGCTATAGCAATTAATTGCAGCGGTGCTCGCAGTCATTTTCAGCGGCCTTTATTGACTAAAGTTCTGTTTCAATTAATAGGAAACAACACAAAAGATTCAGATTTATGCATATATATGTATTTATATAGTATAATTAATTTCTGGGTGGCCCTTCCAGTCAATCTGTCAACGTTCAACAACCAGCAATATGTGTTTGGCGTCTCTCTGCCTGCATTAAATATAGGACGTAAACTTGTAAACTCAAAACCGTCACCTTAAAATTTACCATCTCAGTGGAACTTTCGAGAAGCTTTCGCGAAGAGCTGATGTCCGAATGATTCCGTTCTCATGGGTGGTTCTCTTTTCTCATGGGGATGAACATGGAGAAGATTTGGCGCTCTCCGCATTGTTGTATCTCGCTTGTCTAGTTCTGCTTTCAGCTTCAACATATCAAGCTTGTGAGAACTCCACAGACTGCCAAGCCCTTCTCAAGTTCAAGGACGGGATAACTCATGATCCAGAAGACTACCTACGATCCTGGAACACAGGGAACCCGTTTTGCAACTGGAGCGGAGTGACCTGCCATACGAACACAAAGAACCGTGTCGAGGAGGTGGATCTCAGAACAAAAGGCTTGGAGGGAAGTATATCACCATTCTTGTTCAATCTTTCCTCTCTTACCAGACTCTCCTTGCAGGGAAATGGCTTCTCCGGGGCAATAACTGATGGTATAGGTCGACTTTCCGAGCTGAAATCATGAACTTCAGTGGGAATAAATTGGAGGGTGTGATTCCAAAGTCCATACGTTTCTGCTGAAAGTTGGAAATAATGGACCTGACTATGAACAGTCTGGTGGGGGTTATTCCTGATGAGCTCGGCCTACTTGACCCGTTCTGTAAATAACCTCACTGGACATATCCCATCTGTCATTGTCCAATTTGACAAGGTTGACACAATTGGAATTGGCTAGTAATTTCCTTATAGGAAAGATCACGTCGGAGCTCAGAGAGTTAGTTAATTTGGAGATAATGTAACTCCATTTGAACTCTCTCGAAGGAACCATACCTCCATCCATAAGTAACTGCACCTCCTTACGAGAAATTTTGCTGGAGGCGGATCGGTTGGCCGGCAAGGTTCCACCAGAGTTAGGACTTGGGCTGCAGAACTTAGAGAAGCTGTATCTGCTTATGCATAGCCTGAATGGCGAGATCCCAGTCACCCTCACCAATCTGTTGAAGCTGACATTGCTCGATATTAGCCTGAACCGGATGGAGGGAATAGTTCTCCTGGAGTTGAGGAGATTGAGAACCTCAAGATTCTTTTACCTTCGGCCGATTTGGTGATCTTTCAGCAGATCCCTATTACTTCAATCTGCTTGGCAACCGTCTGACTGGAGACATACCAGCTGGAATCGGGAATCTAAGTGGGCTGATGACCCTCCATACCGGTCACTCCGGATAACCTTCAGAAGTTGAAGAGGTTGTACATGGGAAAGAACAATCTCCATGGAAAGATTCCAAATGAGATAGATAAAATTAAATAAATAAAATCGAGGAATACATTCAATTAAATCCAGACAGCGGTGAAATCCATACAAAACCCAACCTTCTGATCCAAACCACATAAACAAAAGGGATATCATCAGCATCGTACATTTGCAGTGTCTGAATGATTAGTGTTTCCTCTAGCTCGTATTCTTTCTTTTCTCCTATACTGTCTGTCCCACTTGGGGAACAGGAGAGCAAACAGAGGGTAAACCCCGCCCCCCCCCGGGACTTGCTCCCATCTCTTATGTCCATTTCATTGTACTTTGTTCCTCCAAGAAACCAAATTCCCATTGAGCAGCTCCTCCTCAACTCAACTCCCCAATACAGGACACGAAAGGAGAATCGTGTCCTGCCGTCTAAAGTTTTCTGGGTTCTTCTCCTTATTTGCTCATTTCCCTTTCCTTTTAATTGCTTATGGCTTTATGATTTTGGTTTAACGGTAAATCTTTATCTTGTTATTCTCTGCTGCTGTGACTTTAAGCTGAAGAAGGGAGCTTTTCGACCGAATTACTCCGCCCCCCCCCCCCCCCCCCCCCCCCCGAATCCACAATATACATGGCTTGGAAGATATTAACGATTTCTGTTTACCTTTCGATTTGGTTTCGGTTCAAGGGAGGAGATGGAGATGTCCACACACGTACTGCACCAGCTTAGACTTGGAGTACATGGGGCTGATGCCAAAGACCAGCTGCGTCGGCCAGGAATCACCCTCTGCCGCGGAGACTCCCCGGCTCCTGCTCTACCTCTAGTCTTTCCTTGAGGAGACAGCCCGCAAGAATGAGAAGTCGTTCCGCATGTCGAAGGCCAAGGACGCCGTCACCATCTTCCACTGCATGAGGGCGCCCTCCATGAGCATCTTCCACTGCATGAGGGCGCCCTCCAGGAGCATCTTCCACTGCATGAGGGCGCCCTCCATGAGCATCTTCCACTGCATGAGGGCGCCCTCCAGGAGCATTGGACAGTGCCTGGAACGCGTGTACAAGTACTCGGGGTGCAGTTCCTCCTGCTTCGTGTTGGTGCACTTGTATATCAACAGGTACCTGCATCGGACCCGGTGTTACCTCACCTATCTGAATGTGCACCGACTACCGATAACGAGTACTTTCGTTGCCTCGATGTTCCTGGATGATTTGTGAGTGCAGATTGGTGTTTGACAATAATTTTATAAGACCGAGTAGAAAAACCTTTGTTTTGCTTTCACAGGGGTTACAACAACGCTTATTTCGCTAAGGTGGGAGATATAAGCACGGCCCAGATCAACAGACTGGAGAAGAATTTCCTGTTCAATATGATTTCAGATTACATGTAACTCTGGAGATTTTCAAAGAGTGTTGTCTGCAGCTAGAGATGGAAGCCGACGAGGAATGACACCAGGTCGATCACTCCACCAAGATTTGCGGTATCAGGGTGTGCTGGCCTAGAAGAGAAGACCCGAAACATTCCACTGCCATGACCAGTTTCAGCTGCAAAGCCATGTGATACAAAAGACCTCTGGAACGCCGCCGCCGCCGACCATTTTGGGCGCCGCAGATTGGCTGCGTGTAGAAACATGCATGGTTATATTAAGAAATACGACAAGAAGGCATAGCAAAATAGATAAATTAAGTACATAACAGCAATCCTGATTTATCAGATAATCTAATAGATCGGTCGGGTCTTCTTGACTAATTATAGAAACAGTAAAGCTTGTTGCTTTCAATTCAGACTGACAACCAAACGCAAGTGCTGCCAAAGAAAACTTGTAATACACAGATCCCCATGGTTTATGTCACACCAGAATTTCAGAGACAACTAGTTCATCAGTTAATGATTTGATTTGCCAAACATGGTCCGAGCTGCTGGAAGGACATGTCTATCGCCAACCAATTGACCAGGGGAGTTCTTCCTGGAAGCATAAACTCGATAGGAAAAACGGATTAAACCAGCAGCATCCCTGAACTGACAGCATATAGGAATGAAAAACAAACCAACATACAACAATTAGCATGAACCAAGTGGCCTGGCCCTATATTCAGTAATCACTATAATTCTTCATGTCTACCAAAGAAGAGACCAAATTGACAGGAAGAGCCAAAATGATTCTGTTGATAGATTCTTTTGGGTCGATTTCAAATCTCATAATGATTATTCTGGTTGGTCCACAAACCCGAAAAGCTCACTTTAAGATATCATCAATGCCCAAGACACCCTTCTCTTAAAAGTGAACTGACCTATTGCACAAAGCTTAAACATAATTGCTCCAACTACTACTTTAGTCTTTGTTCCTCTATGAAGCAGCTTGGGGCTGTCACCATAAGCAACAAATCATGTAGTATTTGGTTTGCCATTGAATTTACCTTCCCCAGGACACTACCTTGTGCTCCTCCTTGTTGATGGTGAGCATCTGCTGGCCGTCCCAACTCACGTGAAGCTGGTAGGCCACCCACACGAGGTTGCGCCGTTGCTTGGTTTTCCTAACCTGCAACTTTCTATCATCCCACATCACATGTCAGGTCCATCGCTCCACTGGTGAGCGTATTGATGGTTTAGTCGTGGAGAAAGTTTCCTATCAAAGTAATTTAATCACATGAGGAAACAAACAATACTTCCCTGGAGTCACAGGCGATGCTTTGATCCATGGTTAATGGTTGAGTGAATGACCCCTCCACGCTTTTGGCTTTACTACATATGTCTGTGTGTAACTAACCAGCTCAAGAAAAGTACAAGGTGCTGGTGAATGTTTACACAACAGCAACAACAAGAATTGATTCTTAGAATCGTATTGCTTGGTGTAGAGTTCTTAACATTCAAAAGATATGCCCTAGCCATATCCAATTAGAACACGAGGAGCACCAACCAAACAATAGCCACAGGCTAATGCAGAATTTGGTAGGATACTAATGTACAACAAAAGAAGGGCATAGCCACTAGGTAAAACCCAATAAATGCCAGAAGACATCACATCACAAATTTCTGGAGAGTGACCCTACAAAGATCAGGACATGCTGATGAAAGAAACTTGAGCTCCCTTCCCACCAATTCCAGCAATCAGGCATTGGAACCCGCAAGATTCTAATTCTGCGATAACCTTGTCAACCAGCGTACCTGATAGCACTGATTTTGGAGGGGTCAAGGAGGATAAATGGACGACAGTTTCACAAAACAACCACAAATCTCAGAATGCAAACACGGTTAAAAACAGGATTAGACAAAATATCAGGAACAGTGCAAAAGGATACTGCTCGGAAGCAGTGTAAGGACGCATCCACCGCCACCAGCTCCGGTTAACTTGGAAGTAAGCTTGTACTTTATTGTGGTGCTCAGGACAGTTTCTATCACTGCATGGCTCACCCCCAAGCATTGCAGTAAGCCTTGATTCATTTCCATCAACTCTGCGATCTTTTCTTCATTCTCTGTGATTGCGAGCTCATCCGCTGCAGGGGATTGAATGAGCATGGCGAATTCCGTGCTTATAGAATCCATGGCACGGAACACAGAAGCCATGGCTTCAGGGTGCCTTAAGGTCCTTTCGGAAACACCTGCAACTAACGCCTTTGTGTTCCTTCCCACTTTTGTGTTGGTGATTAGCATCTTCAGTGAAAAGTTGGACTTAATCCTGGTCAGATTACCAGATTTAAATTTGATAATGTTACCTGCGATCAAGTCATTCTTTTGTAAGAGTCAACCCAAAACATAAACGTCATCAAGGACAATTATTGAAGCACATTCGACAATGCCCATTACAATAGGCTTGGCTTGTAGCGGTACGATTGATAGTACTTCCCTAGAGTTTGTCTGAATGCTTCACTAATATTGAGCTTGGAACCATGATGATCCAGAGGTAAACAAAAATATTCAACGTCAGTAGAAATACGTACCATAGGTGCTTACTGTATTGTCGATTCCAGATGGCTTTCCATGGATTATCTTCTCGCCTTCAAATGCCCATCTGTTTAACAAATCAAGTTTGTCATCCTCAAAATCAAGCCAACCCTGTCTACTACTGTCCAAGCTTCCAGGGCTCGAGGAAGCAAGAAGAGCAGCGGCGAGAGCTGTGGTGAATGCAGCAGATGAACCCAAGCCAGAACCTAGAGGCAGTTCAGACTTAACAACAACAGTAGCAGGCTCGAATCTGACAGAGCACCCAGAGGTAAAAAGTAAAAGGATGAGACCCAGGAATGTCATCAGAATGAAAATCTGGTAAGTTCATGCACATTACCCTCTTATGGAGGTGTAAAGCCACAGGAAAGCGGAAACTCCTGCAGCAAGTCCAATCTTGGCCTCAGGGATATTTTGCTCAGCGACAAGAGCAGCGATCGCTTCAGAAAACTCTTGCGGGCACGTAGTTGGCATGGAGCGGTTGAAACCATCAGGCTCTGGCAGAGATGCTTTGATTTGGCCGACATCCCATGACAACTCTAGCCCGACGTCCTTGAGCTGTAGTCTGAGCGTACCATCATTCTCTATACACGAGAGGCACAGCACATCAATTCTGACGGTCAAAGCGCGAACACAGACAAGAGTCATATGCAGCAACATTATTCACAAAGCCATTCATTCATGCCTGCCCAATTGGGATTCACCCGGGAAGATACCCTCACTGAATCAACAAATTACTAGCAACGGCCATCATGGCGCAGAAACCGCGCACGCAGTCAAGATTGTCCAACGAGAAGCAACGGAGAAAAAGAAACAGCTCAAATCGGCGAACAATGGAGAAATGGCGGGGGCGGGGGAGGGGACAGTCACCGGAAGAGGAGCGGCGGAGGGAGACAAAGGTGTAAAGGTCGATGGAGGCGGCGACGGCGGTGGATCCGTGGACGACGGCGTGCTCGCCGGACAGGATGATCTTACCGGGGGCCCTCGCCGTCACCTCCATTTCCTCAGTCCCGAAGAACGGATCCTCCGATCTCAATAGCTCAAGAACGGACAATAGTTATAAAGGAGATATACTTTTTGTATAAATTGGAGGGTCGTGAAAGGTGGGCGTGGCAGTGTCTCCCCCCCCCACCCCCCAATTCATTCAATTCACATGTCAAATATATATTAATACTTAATAATTTTTAATTCATTCATATTTACCTTTTTAAAAAAAGACCACGTCTTCCATTATTAAAATTAGGTCATTCTAATTAATATGGTATAGAAAAAGGTGGGGTTAACACGCCGGCCGGAGGAGGGCTATGGGTAAGACGACAGTCAGTTGAGTGCTTAAAAGACGGCAAACAATGAAATTAGCCATTTTTGTGCTTTATGACGCAAACATGCCCAGGTCTAACATGAGAGAGGTAACTTAAGTAGGTTCGACCGTTGACGACCTTGATCCTACCAAAGCTTGACTCCGCGTAACGCTATGTAGGATCTCCACTATATCCAACAGAAACCTGTCCGATCCGTGCTTTGCTACCAGCGAAACGGAGAAGGGAAAGCCCTCGTGGAGCCCCAGAGGAATGGTCGCCTGCGTGAGTGTCATGGCACACTCGTAAAGTGGTTCCACCAATTAACATAGCTCGACTGGAGAGAAAGAGGCGAGAATTACCTGGCAGAATCCAGAAACTCCGGCTATTGACAGCAAACTGAACACCCTTGCTCGGAAGATCTCCAGGCTCGACGGATCGGTTAGAAGTTTCGGAGGTGGCCCTGGGACCGTAGGGATTGCAAGGATGCCATTTTCCTGTCCAAGGTCGTTAGGAAGATGAGTTCATGCAGAAGAGACAAAGTAGGTAATGATGGCAGCGAGAGGCTACGACGAACTGTACCCTGAGAAGGGTAGTGAGTGCGGCAGTAAATTCCTTTTTCACCGAGAGGCATATGCTAATCTTTTCGTTGGTCGTTTGTAAAGCAGCATGAACTCGTTATGCTATTCCAGGACCCAGTTCCGGCTTCACCGCAGATACCCATTCTCCATGGTTTTTCTTGAATTCGTAACTAGGAGAGAATGATGCAAAAGATGATCACCACTAGGTGGTAACTTCAAAAACAACATACAGCAAGATAAGCAGGAAAAAGCATTCACACCTCTGGAGCAAACGCATCGCACTAGAAAGGGCGGCCAATGAGGGTATGTTGAAATTATCGTCGTTGGTACTGTGGAAAAGAAAGAACTTAAAGCAGGAACATTGTCTTTCACATAATCACCGAGAACAACATACTTGATGAGTTCACCTGCATTGGAAAACAGAGAAGTCATATAGTATCCTCTTACGTGCTTGAGACAATCGATCATTTGTCTAAGGTTTGGTGATTAATGCCAACCTCCAAATAGATTTTCAGCCACCTTAGAGAGTGCATTGGTCATGAGTTCATAAGGAATGCTGGACAGATAGAAGCAATCTTTCGAAATAATTATCTAGGCAGGCTTCGCAGGATCTATGTTGGGCAGCTGCAGCAGGACGAGACCGACCTTTTTAAAGACGAGTGGATCCCTAGCAAACCAGCCTAGATAAGATGTTCTTGTGAATCGGCAGTCCAAAAATTCATGTCATTCAATTGAAACTCAAGTATCCTGCACAATATTCCTACGACAAGAATTCAACGGTACTTCAAAACCGACATTATCCGACTATCGCTAATCTTACCTACTGTATCAAAACTCTGTGCCATTGGGATAACTCCAGCAGTAGTCACAAGATTATGAGAAGGTCTGAAACCGAAGATTCCACAGTACGATGCAGGAACTCTTACACTCCCCCCAGTGTCGGTCCCTATGGATGCTCCAAATGCTTAACTTAGTCTCCCAGGGATAATTAAAGAGTACAGCCAAGCATTTGAGGCTTTGGGAACAAAAGATCAAGGCCCTAACCAAGGGAGAAGTCATCGAGCTTAGCCCCAACAGCCACTGCAGACCCGCTGGAAGATCCTCTCGGTACACAATCTTCAGTACATGGATTCGTCGGAGTGCCATAGTGCTTATTCTCCCCATTTATGCTACGACAGTGAGAAAAACAGTTTCACGGTCATGGCTCAATGAAGGTAATGGCAGATGGTGACTCAACAGTACAAATCGGGCCATCTATATACTCATCCACCCCGGATATAAGAGCATCCATGTCCCTCTGTCCCTCGTACAACACAAGTGCCAAGCTAGGATCTCCCACCACCTCTTCATGGGCGGGATCCTCAATCACATCAACTGCAGTATTAATCAACTCCCCGAGCAGAACATCATGTCATGTCTCTCCCTCCTCATGAGTATCTTGCAGGACCTGAAAAGCATTTGCTGAACTCACATCCATCGGCGGTACAGCCGGAGGAACGACCGAAGCATTCTCAGCACGCTCTGTCTCTATAGTAGTCCTCTGTGCACGGGCCCTCCTGGGTCTCCTCTCCACAGGCCTGATAGTACGAGTAGCCGCCTCCGGGTTCTGTGGACAACGCTCCAAACTATGACCAAATACACAGCAAGACTGACAGCGCGGAGATCGAAACTCATACTCAAGCTGAATCTCCTTGCACTGTCCCTCCGTATCAGTAATCGTCAATGACTGATGCAGTTCCATCGAGGCATCAAACTCAATATGTACTCTCGCACTTCCCACACTGCCACGTGAGAAAGACCTAGCATCAATGCGCAAAGGAGTCCCCAGACTGCTCGCAATTAACTGCACTCCATTCCAGTGAAAGAACTCAACAGGAATACTCTTCAACTTCAGACATAAAGGCGGCATCTTCGGCTCGAAAGCCTCTACCGAGGTACCAGGTGTCTAGCGTCGAAGCACCAATGGGATACCAACGACATGCCAATCACTCGTCTCCAAGATAGCATCAAAGGACTCATCTGAGTGAAATCACATAAGAAACATACCAGGCTCAACTCCGCAAACATCCGCAAGGCCTTGTTTACCCCAGAGAAGGCGAGTGGTCCTACTGATAACATCAATAGGCAAACGGCGACAAATGACATATTCGACCAAAGTATTCTTCCACAAACGCTTGCCTTCCTCAGCAATCTCTGAAGGCATCATCAGAGACCCACCAGAGCCAAAAGCGATCTCAACTAGCCTGACTTCTGGACGGGAAGACCGAACAGTGTCTGCAAAGGATCTGGGAGGCAAATCACGGTCAAAACCAGCCATATCTGACGCCGGAGGCACCCCAGAAGAAGGTCCCGAAGCATAGGAAGGCTGCTGATAAGTCGCTGAAAAAATGGCCGGAAAAGTCGCCGGCCGTTGACCGGTCTAGGGTCGCCGTTGACCGGTCGGGCCCGACCCCGGCCCATCTTCATGGCCCAACCCGAGCCCAAGTTCCAGGCCCACTTTCGGCCCACCAATCGGGCCCACACCCGGCGCACCTAAGGGCCCACCAATTGGGCCCAACTTCGGCCCGACCGCTGCTGATGACGTCATGATGATGTCACTTGATGACGTGGCCAGCTGACGTGGCGATCCTGCTGATGTGGCTGCTGACGTGCTGCTGACTGTTCGTTGACGTGGCCGCTGACGTGGAGACCCAAACCCTAGCCGCCACCTTTCCCTTCCGCCACCACTCTTGGATTCCGACGCGTCCAACCGCTTCTGTGTTTATCCGGTGAAGACGCACAAGATGTTGTTGGAAAGCTCTCTGGAAGACGCTTCTAAGAACATCTCACTCACTCCGGATAGAGAGCCGATGCCCCCGTGCTGGTCAGTCAAAGTGCCGGACGAACCGAAACCCGCCTCCCGGAGAATCCGAAATTTCAAGCGATGATTTCTCCGCCCTTGTTGATCCACTAAAAAGGCACAATATGTCGTTGGAAAGCTCTCAAGAAGACGATTCCAGTGACACCTTACCCACTCCGAATAGAGACCGGACGCCCCCGTGGCGGCCGGTCAAAGTTCCGCTCCCAAAATCTCTAGAGAGAGATGCTCCCCCTTAGAGAGAGAAACTGGAAAAACAAAATGGGTTAATAACAAGGAATTGATGGAAAAAGAACCAGTTGTATATAACCAGCTAGCTTAGATTGCTGGGCAATAACAAGGTTTATGGTTTAACTTTTAATGTTTATGGTTTTACATTTCGGTTTCTTTTTTTTTTTTTGATAAGTAATATTCCATAACCCATAAAAAAAATATTCTATACAAAAACCACACGGGCATACCCCTGGAAATCAAGCTGTCACGAAACTAACGTATAGCCCATATACGTACCTAAAACAAGTAAATTAATTTATGTACGTGGCGATGACGCAAGAATAAATGTAGCCAGTATCTTGGGAGGCAACATACGCTCGCCTATGCGACGCTTATTACGTTCCGTCAACACGTAATAAACACATCCAGCAAACATCCGAATGAAGGGCCGACGATGACGTAGGATGGCTCCAGCTGGTGTGACTAGCAGATTAATAATGGCGCTGAATCTACGTGGAAAATTCGGCGCCACAAGTCGACCAAGAGTGTACTGCCATACCTCCGCTGAGTATGAGCATGTGAAGAAAAGGTGGTACAATCGCTCTCTTCTCAATCAACATAAAGCACAAGTCGAAGAAAAAGAAATACCTAGAGAAAAGAGCATATCCGAAGTGTATAGCCTTTTCTGAACTGCCAGCCAGAGAACAAAGGAGAACCGTGGCAACATAGCCTTAGACCAGACAAAACTAGCCCAAGGAACAGTCTCATACTCGCTGCAAATATACCTCCATGCAGAAGCAATAGTGAAAACGCCATCGGACCGTAAGGACCAGACAACCTTATCAAGTATACCTGGTGATGGGTAACATGTAACCGGCAGGAGCTCATATAGCCTGTCAAAACACACACGCCTATGCCGATGAATCCTCATATCACCGTCATCAACATAATTCTGCCAGCTCGGATCCAAAAAGAAATCCGCCACAGAAACAGTATAAGGAATCCCTGACCGCTCGATCTCCTCACGTCTAAATAGCTCCACCAAAGGGCAAAATGGAGACCAAGAATCATACTAGAAGGAAATCCTACTCCCATCACCCATACGCCACGAGATAAGTCGGCGGACAAGGTGCCTCAACGTCAATAATCGTCTCCAAATCCAAGAACACCTATCCGGCTGCCTCACCTGCCAGAACGACTTGTCTCTCAGAAGATACGTCCTCACCCAACGAGCCCATACGGAGTCCTCCGGATCCGAGAAGAGGTGTCAAATGTGCTTCAGCATCGCCGCTCGGTTCCACTCTGTAACCCGCTTAAGACCCAGCCCCCCTGTGCTTTCGGCCTACATACGGTACTCCACTCTACCTTGGCCTTGTCGTGGTCCATCGATGGACCCGACCACAAGAACCTCGACATGAGCTGCTCCAACCGCCTGCAAACCGACATCGACAGTGGAAATACAGACGACCAATATGTCTGAGTCGCAAATAACACCGAGTTCACTAACTACAGCCTCCCAGCATGCGACAAATGTCTACTAGTCCAATGACAAATCCTACTAGCAATGGCATCCACCGACGGCGTGCAATCCTCTGAAGATAGCCTCCTAGTAATAAGAGGCACTCCAAGATAGCGAACTGGAAGCTCCCCATGGCCAAATCCAGAAACAGCCAAAATCTACGTCTGCACCTCCTCCGGGACTCCACCAAAGAAAATCTCGCTCTTCTGTACACTCATTCTCAAACCAGACTGATCCCCAAATCTCAACAATGTGTCCAAGACACAACGTACCGAGGACAGCTTTCCACTAGAGAATATGAGCAGATCATTCGCAAAACACAAATGAGACAACCGTGCCTTCCGACATCGGGAATGAAAACCAAAATCCGGTGACTCTGTGGCCTTCCTCAATATGGCAGAAAGAACCTCCATAACCATCACAAATAAATATGGCGACAAAGGACAGCCCTGACGAATTCCCCTGGAACTGCTGAAAAAGCCCTGCAGCTCCCCATTGATACTAATGGAGAATCTGGCCGTGGTGACGCACTCCATGACGAGCTGGATGAATGAATGTGAAAATCCAAAGCACTCCAATACCACCTGCAGAAAATCCCACTCGACCGAGTCGTATGCCTTTCTTATGTCAACTTTCAAAGCACACCTCGGAGGACTCCTTTCCGTATGATAGCCCCTAATCAGCTCGTGTGCTACCATGATGTTATCCACTATCCGTCGTCCAAGTATAAATGCCGACTGCTCCAAACCGATAATCCCAGGAAGAACCTCCCTAACTCGCGTCGCCAGTATACGGGTGATGCACTTGTACATCGTGTTACAGCACGAAATAGGCCTAAAATCCGTCAATGCCGTTGGGTTCGCCTTCTTCGGAATGAGCGATATGATAGTGGTATTCACCTCGCGAAGAAGACGACCACGAGCAAAAAAGTCTTGCATAGCCTTAGTGACCAACCCGCCCACAACCTCCCAAGAGCCCTTGAAGAATTCTGCCGTGTATCCATCCGGACCAGGCGCCTTATGGCGTCCAAGCTGAAACATCGCCGTACGCACCTGCTCCGCCGAAACCGGAGCCACCAAGCCACCGATTTGCTCCGAAGACAAAGTCCCAGATATAACTGTCATCACCATATCTCGATTAATCTGTACCTCACGCGGTGCTGCTGTAAATAAAGAGCTGAAATACCGGATCGTCTCATCCCTCACATCCGACGGATCAGATAACATCACTCCATCATCTCTCATCAGTGACATAATCGCATTCCTATTGTGACGCCGCTTCAGCATGTTGAAAAAATAAGCCGTCTTCTGATCCCCGAGCTGTAGCCAGCGAACACGCTCACACTCCGCAATCCTTTCGATCAATATTTAAATAGTGTTTATATAGTGATAAGTAGGGATAATTTAGGGTTTAGGGTTTAGAGGGTTTAGGATAAATAATCATAATCATGTGATCCGATACCCCCGGAAATCAACACCACAACACCATTCTGTATACATGCCTGTATCACACTCCAGGATCCA
>JARUPY010000457.1:0-109875 GCA_029817715.1 Melastoma dodecandrum
GCGCCCGATCCACACCGCCACCGGCTGCAGCGGCGCCCCGCGGCGGGAGGGATCGCGCTCGCATGGCGGGGCTGGAGAAGGCGGCGAGCGCAAGCGAGGGTGAGTTCGCCGCCGAGCCCCCGATGAGTTGCGCCGCCGTGGTGCCCGAGGGCGGTCACCGCTCCCGGGACCCTCCTCGATCGGCGGGACCTTCTTGCCGCCGCAGACGTAGGGCCGCATGTCCGGCGGCGCGCCCAGCGACGAGCCCGGCAGCGAGGCCAGAGCCGGACCGGACGCCTGCTGGCCGAACCCGTAATCGAACAGGTCGGCGGTCTTCACGTCGCGCTCGCGGGGGCACGGCTGGCCCATGACGATCGCGACGATGCGGTGGGAGTTCCGGGTGGCGGTGGCGACAACGTTGAAGCCGCCGGAGCAGATGAAGCCGGTCTTCATGCCGTCCGCGCCGGGATAACGCCCGAGGAGCCCGTTGTGGTTGGGGATCACCGCGCCGCCGAACTGGATCGCGGAGATCGAAAACAGATCCTGCTGATCCGGGAATTCGCGGATCAAAGCGCGGGCGAGGATCGCCATGTCGCGGGCGGAGGTCCATTGCCGGGGATACCGGCAGACCGTTCGGGTTGGTCCAGCGGCTGTCCTGCATGCCGATCCGGTGCGCGGCATCGTTCATCAGGCCCGCGAACCCGTCCACCGAGCCGCCGAGGCTTTCGCCGATCGCGTAGGCGACGTCGTTGGCCGACTTCACCATGATGATCTTGAGGGCGTTGCCCAGGGTGAGCTGCGTGCCCGGCTTGAAGCCCATCTTCGAGGGCGGCTCGGCCGCTGCCGTGGGGGAAATGGTGATCAAGCGTGTCCATCGAGGCCCGCCTGGCGGACGAGATCGAGGGCGACGTAGGTCGTCATCAGCTTGGTAATCGAGGCCGGATACCAGGGGTCGGTCGCCGCCTGGGAGTAGATCACCCGCCCGGAATCCACGTCGGCCACGAGGATCGGCACCGTGACCGCCGAGGCCGGCGCCGGTCAGGGCGGCGAGGACGGATCCGGCGCCCCCGGCGCAGAATCAGCGAACCCCACAGGGACGGGATGCGGTGGAGGAATTCGGTTCAGCATCGGACCTGTCTCGTGAGGAGGCGGCCGGTGCCGCCCACACCAGGAAGGAAACGCGCGTCGAGCTTGCCTTCAACGCAGGCTCCATGGCGATACGATGGCGATGGGACGTCCCTGTGCAAAGCGGGGGCGGTCGGCACGCGCGAAAGGGTGAAGGCGTGTCGCGGGTGCGACGCAGGGAGGCGAAGCCGGGGGTTGCGCCCGCCGGGCGGCCTGACGCAACAGGGATCTGGGGCTGCCGCCCGATCTGTCAAACGGGGAAGACGGCCCGGCGTTTCGGGGTGCCTGAGGAAAGCGGACCGGCCAGTGGCTTACGCGGTGAAGGAACTCTTCCACACCCTCCAGGGGGAGGGGGCGCAGGCGGGACGCGCGGCCGTGTTCTGCCGGTTCAGTGGATGCAACCTCTGGTCCGGCCGCGAGGAAGACCGCGCCGCCGCCGCCTGTCGGTTCTGCGACACCGATTTCGTCGGGACGGACGGGGAGGGCGGGGGCCGGTTCGCCGACGCGCCGTCGCTTGCCGAGGCCATCGCCGCCGCCTGGGAAGGGGGCGAGCACAACCGTTACGTCGTGTTCACCGGGGGCGAGCCGCTGCTCCAGCTCGATCCGGCGCTGATCGTTGAGGTCCACCAGCGGGGCTTCGAGATCGCGATCGAGACCAACGGCACGCTGCCGGTGCCCGCAGGGATCGACTGGGTCTGCGTCAGCCCCAAGGGAACCGCGCCGTTGACGCAAACGAGCGGCGACGAGCTCAAACTCGTCTTCCCTCAAGGCGATGCCGCCTCCTGAAACCTTCGCGGACCTGCCGTTCCGGCACCGGTTCCTCCAGCCCATGGACGGGCCGGAGGCCGCCGCCCACACCCAGGCCGCCATCGCCTATTGCCGGGCCGATGCCCGCTGGCGACTCTCGCTCCAGACCCACAAGATGATCGGTATCCCCTGACCATGACCGCGCCGCGCGCGACTTGACGCGTCGCCGGGGGCTCGGCAGGGAAAAGGCGGGCCGCCCGGGATCGATGCGCCAAGGCCCTGTCCGACTTCACGATTTGGGGCGAGGTTTCGCGTGGACATCATCGACACTGAGATCCCGGCGGTGAAGCGCATTGTGCCGAAGCGGTTCGGTGACGCGCGCGGTTGGTTCTCCGAGACCTTCCGCGCCGACGCCCTGGAGAAGGCCCGGCATCGCCACCGTCTTCGTCCAGGACAACCAGTCCTTTTCCGCCCCCCAGGGCACGATCCGCGGCCTGCACTTCCAGATCCCGCCACAGCCCCAGGCCAAGCTCATCCGGGTCCTGGCCGGGGCGATCCTCGACGTCGCCGTCGACATCCGCCCCCACTCCCCAACCTAACGGCAGTATGTCGCCGTGCGCCCGGATGCAGAGGGCGGCGAGCAGCTGTTCATCCCGCACGGCTTCGCTCACGGCCTCTCCACCCTGAATCCGGACGAGTTGGTCGCCTACAAGGTCGACAGCTACTACAGCCCCGCCCACGACCGCGGCATCCGCTGGAACGACCCCGACCTCGCCATCGCCTGGCCCGTGACGGAGGCGCAGGCTGTGCTCTCCGACAAGGACCGGAACGCGCCTTGCCTCAAGGAGGCGGGCAAACTGTTCTGAGGATCGGCGACGCCCTCAACTGTCTTCGCGCGGGCGAAGACTTGCCCAACCAACCGGGTCCTGCCGCCGTTTCGCCACGGCCGACGGCCAGGACCGCACTCAATTCTGATCCGAGGGAGAGTTCATGCGGATCCTCGTCACCGGCGGTTGCGGCTTCATCGGTTCCACCCTCGTCCTGCACCTCGTGCAGGACCTCGGCCACGAGGTCGCCACCCTCGACGCCCTGACCTACGCCGCCAATCCGATCTCGCTGGCGCCGCTCGCCGCCACCGGCCGCCACCGCCTGATCGAGGCCGACATCTGCGACCGCGAGGCCGTGCGCGCCGCCTTCCGCGCGTTCCAGCCCGACGCGGTGATGCACCTCGCCGCCGAAAGCCACGTGGATCGTTCGATCACCGATCCCGGCGCCTTCGTGCGCACCAACGTCATCGGCACCCAGGTCATGCTCGATGCCGCCCGCGAGCGCTACGAGGGCCTGACCGGCCCCGAGCGCGACGCCTTCCGCTTCCTCCACGTCTCGACCGACGAGGTTCTACGGCTCGCTGCCGCCCGGCGGCTTCTTCACCGAGGACAGCCGTTACGACCCGCGCTCGCCCTACTCGGCCTCGAAAGCCGCCTCCGACCACCTCGCCCGCGCCTGGCACGAGACCTACGGCCTGCCGGTGCTCGTCACCAACTGCTCGAACAACTACGGCCCGCTGCACTTCCCCGAGAAGCTCATCCCGCTGATGATCTTGAACGCGCTGGAGGGCAAGACTCTCCCCGTCTACGGCGACGGGATGAAACGAGCGCGACTGGATCCATGTCGAGGACCACGCCAAGGGCTTGGTGGCCGTGCTGGAGCGCGGGCGGCTCGGGCAAACCTACCTTCTCGGCGGCCGGGCGGTGCGCAACAACCTCGCCGTGGTGAAGGGCCTGTGTGCCGCATTCGACCGGCTGCGCCCGGAGGCCGGGCCGCACGAGCGGCTGATCACCTTCGTCGCCGACCGTCCGGGCCACGACCGCCGCTACGCCATCGATTGCACCAAGGCGGAGCAGGAACTCGGCTGGGCGCGCCGCAGAAGCACTTCGAGGCGGCGCTGGAAGAGACCGTGGCGTGGTACCTCGCCAACGAGGCGTGGTGGCGGCCGATCCGCGAGGGGCGCTATCAGGGCGAGCGCCTGGGGCTCGGCCGGTGAGCGACATCCTCGTCCTCGGCGGTGCCGGGCAGGTCGGCACCGAGTTGCAGGCCTACGCTTGGCCCGACGGCGTGCGGGTACACGCGCCGACCCGAGAATCCCGCGACATCACCGATGCGGCGGCCGTCGAGGCGGCGCTCTCCGAGCGCGCCTACGCGGCGGTCATCAACACGGCCGCCTACACGGCGGTCGACAAGGCCGAGGCCGAGGTCGAGGCCGCCTGGCGCCTCACCGCGCTGGCCCCAGCCCTCCTCGCCGCCGCGCCGCGGGCGCGCGGCATTCCGCTGGTCCCCGTGTCGACCGACTACGTCTTCGCCGGCACCAAACCGGAGGGCGCCTACGAGCCCGGCGAGCCGGTCGATCCGCAGAGCGTCTACGGCGCGAGCAAGGCGGCCGGCGAGTTCGCCGTGCGCACGGCAAACCCCCGCCACGCCATCCTGCGCACCGCCTGGGTGGTGAGCCCGCACCGGGGCAACTTCGTGAAGACGATGATCCGCCTCGCCAATGAGCGCGACAGGCTCACCGTGGTCGACGACCAGCACGGCTGCCCCACGAGCGCGGCCGACCTCGCGGCCGCACTCGCGGTCATTGCGCTCAGGCTCGCCTCCGATCCCGAGGCGCCGACCGGCACCTTCCACTGCGTCAACGACGGCGCCACCACCTGGTGCGGCTTCGCGAAAGCCATCGTCGCGGGCGCGGCCCGGCGGGGCGGGCGCTCCGTCCCGGTGGAGGGCATCCCGACCTCCGCCTACCCGACGCCCGCCCGGCGCCCGTCGAATTCGCGCCTGTCGACCGATAGCCTGAGGGAGGCCTACGGCATCCTGCCCCGGCCCTGGACCGAGGCGCTCGACGACATCCTCGACACGCTCGTCGGGCCGCCCCGCGCCTGACCATACCCAAGGAGCAATCCGATGAAGGGCATCATCCTGGCGGGCGGCAGCGGCACGCGGCTGCACCCGATCACGCTGGCCTCCAGCAAGCAGCTCCTGCCGGTCTACGACAAGCCGATGATCTACTATCCGCTTTCCGTGCTGATGCTGGCCGGGATCCGCGAGATTTTGATCATCTCATCGCCGGAGCACCTGGACAATTACAAGCGCCTGTTCGGGACCGGCGAGCAGTTCGGCCTGTCCTTAACCTACGCGGTGCAGCCCCGGCCGGAGGGCCTCGCCCAGGCCTTCGTGATCGGCCGCGAGTTCATCGGCGACGGCCGCGTGGCGCTGGCGCTCGGCGACAACCTGTTCTTCGGCGCCGGCATGGCCGACCTCTTGAAGCGCGCGGTCGCCCGCGAGCACGGCGCGACGGTGTTCGCCTACCACGTCGACAACCCCGCAGGCCTACGGCGTGGTCAGCCTCGACGCCTCGGGCAAGGCCACCAAGATCGTCGAGAAGCCGCCCGAGCCGGAATCGACCTGGGGCGGTCACGGGCCTGTACTTCTACGACAACCACGTCCTCGACATCGCCGCCGCCGTGAAGCCGTCACCGCGAGGCGAAACTCGAGATCACACCAGCGTCAACGAGGCCTACCTCGAGCGGGGCGAACTCTACGTCGAGCGCATGAGCCGAGGCTACGCGTGGCTCGATACCGGAACCCACGACAGCCTGTTGGAAGCCTCCGAGTTCGTGCGGACCATCCAGCACCGCCAGGGGCTACAGGTCGCCTGCCTTGAGGAGATCGCCTACCTCCAGGGCTTCATCGACCGCGACCAGCTCGTCGCCCGCGGCGAACTCTTCGCCAAGACCCGCCTATGGGAAGAACCTGCTGCGGCTGGCGAATGAGCCGGGCGCCCGGGGACGGCCTGCTCTGACACTTCGTCATCGCCGGCGAAGCATCGGCGGGACGGGAGGGGCGGCCCTATTTCGGGCCGCAGCCGATGCAGATGCCTTTGCTGATCTGATCGTCTTCCTTCTGGACCGGCGTGGCGGTCGCGGCGGTCCTCACCGGCCGTCGCAAGTCCGGCGGCGCCGCCTGCGGGCGGCATGGTGCGGCCGGTGGGGCTGGTATTTGGGAGCGGTGACGGTACTCGTCGGCCCGCCGCCGGTTCCGGTCACCGCCTGGGCGAGGGCGGACACCGGCGCGAGGGTCGCGAGAACGAGGACGGCACGGACGGCACCGTGGCGAAAGGCTTTCATGACAGGGCTCCTTCGCAACGGTAAACGCGATTGTTGGCCGCCGGTTCGCACGGAGCACCGAGCTCGGCCGCCCGTCGAATTGACCTATGTTATTGTCTCCGTAAGATATTCCTCGCTGCCCACGCTCCGTCGCGCCATGCCGCGCGTCGGTCTTCGCCTCATGGCGGGTTTTCAGGGCCGGTGCCGCGCCTTATCAGGGGCGGGAATCGTCTCGCCGCCCCATCCGCGCCAACACCGGAGCCGCCGCCCCCATGCGGGAGCCCAATGCGATCGATTTCTGGCGCGGCTTCGCCCTGATCACGATCTTCATCAACCACATCCCCGGCAACACGTTCGAGCGCTACACCTTCTCGCAATACGGCATCTCGGACGCGGCCGAGCTGTTCGTGTTCCTGGCGGGGTGGTCGATCGGGATCGCCACGCGTGCCCGCGACGGCACGCCCGAGCCCCGCTGGCGCAGCGTGGTGCGGATGCTGGCGCGTACCGTCGAGGTCTACCGGGCGCAGATCACGGTGATGCTGCTGGCGCTGGCGATCATCGCCGGAGCGGCGCTGCTCCTCGACAACCCGCTGATCCTCGAATGGCACAACGCGGGCAACTTCTTCGCGGACCCGATCCAGTCGGTCTGCGGCATGGCCCTGCTCACCTACCAACTCGGCTACTTCAACATCCTGCCCCTCTACGTCGTGCTGATCGGCATCGCGCCGGTCATCGTGTTGATCGGCCGCGCGAGCCGGCTTGCGGTTCTCGGCCTGTCCGTGGGGCTCTACCCTCGCGAGCCCTCGTGGAGGAATGGAACCTGCCCTCCTGGCCGGGCGAGGGGGACGTGGTTCTTCGATCCGTTCTGCTGGCAGTTGCTGCTTACCCTCGGCTTCGTGATGCAGGACTGGAGCCGCACCTCGCCCGCCTTCCGGCTCTGGACGCGGCGGTTGGTGCCCTTGGGACTCGTTCTCGTCCTCGTCGGAATCACCCTCTCGGTGCTGGAGATCCGGCCCGATCCCCTCATGGTTCCGGAGCCCCGCCTTCTCTTCACGTTCGAGAAGAGCTTCCTCACGCCGGGGCGGCTGATACATTTCTTGGGCGTACTGTTGGCGTTTGCGCCAGTTTACGCATTGATCGCGCCGCGAATCGGAATGATCGTCGGCTTTTCTGTCGAGTCTCGGCCGGAACTCCCTGGCCGTCTTCTCGATGGGGTCGCTGCTGAGCCTCATCGGCCAGTTGATCCGCTTCCAGACCGGGGGCGGGCCGCTGGTGGACATGGCGGTCGCCGGCAGCGGGCCTCGTCGGGTTGGGAATCACCGCATGGTTCGTCGAATGGCGGTCCCGCAAAGCCCCGCGCCCGCGCGCCTGACGCCGGGGGTCCGCCTCGCCTGGGCGAGCGGCCTCCTGCTCCTCCTCGCCGGCATGCCGGCGGAGGCGCAGGACGCCGTCGGGCCCTCCCTCGAATGCCGCGTGCCGGGCTCGCAGCTCTATACCGTGGCCACCCTTCCGGCCTCGAAGGCCGCGCTCGGCGAAAAACATGCCCCTGCGCATCCTCGCCGTCGGCGGCAGTGCGGCACCCGGGGGCCTCGGCCTCCTATCCGGTGCGGCTCGAAGCGGCCCTCGAACACGCCCTTCCGCAGGTCGACGTCGTGATGGAGCATCGCGGTCTGCCGGGCGAGATCGCCTCGGGCGCAGCGGAGCGGCTGCGCACCCTGGTGGCCGAGGCCGATCCCGATCTCGTCGTGTGGCAGGTCGGCAACCCACGATGCCATTGCGCGGGTCGACCCGGCGGCCTTCAAGGACTCCCTCGACGAGGCCGTCGCATGGGTGAAATCCCACGGCATCGACGTGGTGCTGGTCGACCCGCTCTACACCGCGAGCGTCGCCAAGGATGCCGATTACAACCGCATCGTCGATGCCGTGCGGGAGGTGGCGACCAAGCACGCCGCCGTTCCCTCGTCCGCCGCTTCGAGGCCCTGCGCTATCTGGCGGCCCGGAACGAAAAGGGCGAAGGCCACATCCTCGGGCGGCAGTTCCGCCTGAACGATCTCGGCCTGCGCTGCATGGCCGAGCATGTGGCGCTGACGGTCGCGACATCCATCGCCCAGACTCCGGCGCCGCCCGCCACCGCCCCGATCGCCAAGCCGACGTCACCGCCGGGGAACCCAGGGTAGGCAGCAAACCGCCCCAAAACCCGGAATCCGTGCCTCATCCTGGGAAGGGTGAGGCAACCGGCGGTCAGGCCGCCGTCTTGGCCCGAGCCCGCAGCGGCGGCACGCGCCGGGACGCGGCGCCGTCGCGGCCCGCCGCCTCGGCCACCTGCTCCAGGCGGCGGGGG
Organism: Melastoma dodecandrum; assembly: GCA_029817715.1. Lineage (NCBI taxonomy): Eukaryota > Viridiplantae > Streptophyta > Magnoliopsida > Myrtales > Melastomataceae > Melastoma > Melastoma dodecandrum. The sequence continues at coordinate 8,350 of JARUPY010000457.1, forward strand.
CGTCGGAGCGGGCAGGCGCAGCAGCACGACGGTGCCGACATTCTCCTCGGACCGGATCCGCAGCGAGCCGCCGTGCAGCTCGACCATCGAACGCGTGATGGCGAGGCCGAGGCCCGAACCCTTGTGCCGGCTGGTGATCTGCGTCTCGACCTTGGTGAAAGGCTGGCCGAGGCGGGGGAGGGCGGAGCGAGGAATGCCGATGCCGGTATCGGCCACGAAGACGTGGACATGGTCGCCCGCCCGGCGGATCCGGACGGGAGACGCGCCCACCGGATCCCCGTGAATTTGACCGCGTTCTCCAGGATGCCGAGGAGAATCCGGTGCGTACCGCTCACATCGGCCAGGAGTTCGACACCCCGCCGCGCATCGACGGCGATTTGGACATCCTTGCGCGCGGCCTCCGCCGAGACGGCGGCGACGGCATCGGCCAGGGCCTCCCCGGCCGGCAGGGGCCGGGGGCCGCAGGCGCACCCGGTGCGCCTCCAGGCGGGCCATGTCGAGGATGTCGTCGATCATCGTGAGCAGGTGGCCCCCGCTCAGGCGGATGTCGCGGGCATATTCGCCGTAGCGGGAGGTGCCGATGGGGCCGAGGACCTCGTTCTCCATCACGTCGGCGAAGCCGATGATGGCATTGAGCGGCGTGCGCAGCTCGTGGCTCATGTTGGCCAGAAATTCGGATTTCGATTGGTTGGCCGATTCGGCCACCGCCTTCTGGTCGAGGTAGCGCTCGGCGAGGTCGGCGAGCTGCTGGGTCTGGACTTCGAGGGTGCGCCGCGACCGTTTGAGGTCCGTGACCGTCTCGATCAGTTCCCGCTCGGACGCCACGAGCTGTTCCTGCTGGCGCTTGAGGCTGGTGATGTCCGTGCCGACCGAGACGTAGCCGGCCGTCCCGGGTGCGGCGCTCGCTGATCTGAAGCCATCGGCCGTCGGCGAGTTCCGCTTCGAAGGTCCGGGCGGTGGCTGCGCCGATCTCGGGGGTCTCGCGGCGGATCTGGGGGAGGGCGCCCCGGCTCATCACCTCCACGTAGCGGCGGCCGGGCTGGGCATCCTCGGCGCTGAGGGCGTGCAGGTGGCGGAACTTCGAGTTGCACAGGACCATGCGGTTGCTCTGGTCCCAGAGAACGAAGGCCTCCGAGATCGCCTCCACCGCATCGCGCAGGCGCATGTCGGCGGCGGCGTTGGTCTCTTCAAGGGCCCGTTGCCGGGTGATGTCCACGGCGATACCGACGAGGTGACGCCCGCCGCCGAAAACCGTCCGACACTACTACCTCCGCCCGCGCCCGCAGCCAGACATAGCCCCCGTTGGCGCCGCGGACCCGGAAGGCGTGGTCCACATGGGTCTGGTTGGCGGCCACCGCCCGGGCGAGGCTGTAGAGGTCGCCGTCATCGGGATGGACCAGGGCGTTCACCGTGCCGAAGGCGAGGTAGGGCTGCTCCCGACGGTAGCCGAGCAGCGTGTACATCGAGTCGGACCAGTAGATCCGCCCCCTGGCGATGTCCCAGTCCCAGAGGCCGCAATCGCTGCGCCGCAGGGCGGTCTCCAGCCGGAAGCGGATCTGCTCGCAGGCCCGGTCGGCCAGGGTGGCCTGCCGGGTCTGCAGCCCATAGGCGACGCCGACGCCGAGGATCGTGAGGATCGCCGCACCGACGAGAACGATCTGGTCGCGGGCCCGCGTGCCCCCAGCCCTCCAGCAGCGGCTTCGACGGGTTGCAGCACCGCCACCTGCCCGCCGCCGGGCAGGGCGTGCATGGCGGCGAGCACCCATTCGCCGCCGGGGAGGGCGAGGGACACCGCACCCCCCGCCCGCTCGCCCGAGGGACGAGAGAGGCTCGCTCGGGCCGAGGACGTTCCGCGAGGGTCGTCATGGCGGCGGGAAGCGGCGGATGGGCCGCCGCGATCCGCGCCGCCGGCGTCACGAGGAGGGATGCGACGCCCGGCATGGCGGTGATCCTCGGGAAAAGAGCGTCCGCAGGTCGAGCCGGCCCGCAGCGGATCCGCCGAGGGCATGGGCGGCGAGGCGGGTGGACGTTCTCCGCCCAGCTCGGCTTCGGCCCCACTCAGAATCTCGGCCCGCTGGCCGCGGATATGCAAGGCGGCGAGGCCGACAAGGCAGGCCAGAAAGACCGAGAGGACGCCGGGCACGACGAAGCGCAGCCACCGCTCGGCCCGCTGGACACGGGGATCCCGGCTGCGGAGCGGCCACGCCGCCGACAGTGCCCGTATCCGCGCGCGCGGAGAGGGAAGCGGGAAACCGCCTCCGGCATGACCGAACCTCATCCCTCGAGAATCGATCCGGTCGAGGCGGCAACCGCCCTGCGAATCTCACTGAATACAATCACCTCAGCGCGGGCCTTGTCCACCGTTTTTTAACCATACAATCTTGACCGAAAGCGAGTTCTCGAGTCGTGCGAGAATCGCTTTCACTCAATTCAATCAGTCGTTTAGCCGCCTTGCAGTGTGCGCGCCGAGGATATCGGCCACGTCCCGGGACAAACCCGGAAACGCCCTTGATCCCATTCAGCATTTCGGATGCTGCCACACGGCGCGATTTTTCCAGCCGGCGCCAGGATCCGAAGGCCGTCAGCATGCGGGCGGCAACCTGCGGATTCGTCGCATCGAGGGCCTTCACGAAGTGTCCGACCAGGGGCGAAGCCGGCGCCGTCGGCCCGCGGCGAACTGGGTCGGGTTGGCCATGGCGAAGCTGGCGATCAACGCCCGCACCCGGTTCGGGTTGGTCATCGAGAACGCCGGATGGCCTTTCAGGCGCTCGATCCGCGCCAGCGTGCCGGGCTCGGGGATCATGGCCTGGATGGCGAACCACTTGTCGAGGACGAGGGGCTCGTCGGGCGAATCGCTCGCCGAAGGCCGTCAGCCCGTCCTCGCGAGCTTGGCCGGGGATCTGGGCGAGGGTGGCGAGCGCCGGAGAGTCGATCCGTCATGTTGGTGGCGGAGGCGAGACGGTGGGTCGCCAGGGCGGCCCCGGCCTCCGGATCGCCCGCCGCGATCAGGTCGAGGGCGGCGTTGCGCAACGACCGGCGCCCCGCCGAGGCCGCGTCGGGGCTGTAGGGCCCGTCCATCGCCGGGAGCGAGGGCGGCGTCGATCCGCTCCAGCCGCGACCGCAGGGCCCGGCCGAGGCGGGCCCGCAGGTCGCGCCGCGCCTCGTGGATCGTATCGGGATCGACGCCGACGGCGAGCGAATCGGCCGCCTCGCCCTCGGTGGGGAGGGCGAGGACGAGGGCGGCGAAGGCCGGGTCGGACAGTGCCTCCCCATCGAGGAAGGTGCCAAGCGCTTCCGCGAAGGCCTCCGCGCGGGCGGGATTGGGGTCGAGGATTAGTCGCATCGCGACGTCCTGCGCCGCCTGCCAGCGGTTGAACGGATCGCTGTCGCGGGCGAGCAGCCGCATGCGCTGCGCATCGGTGAGCGCGAGATCGAGGCGCACCGGCGCCGAGAAGTCGCGCAGCACCGAGGGGACCGGCTCCTCGGCGACGTTGTCGAAGACGATCTCCGCATCCTCCGACCGGTCGAGCACGAAGGACGAAGACGCCGCCATCGAGGGCTCGGCAGGTCACCCCCGTCATCGGGTCCCTGCGCGCCGACGAGGCCCAGCGCCGACGGGGATTGACGAGGGGCGGCCCCTCGATGGGGAGGATCTGGGCGAGACTCAGGGTGTAAGCGGCGGGCCGCCGGCTCGTAATGGCCCTTGGCCACGAGCTTGGGCGTCCCCGGCCGGTCGTACCAGCGGGCGAGGGCCGAGAGGTCGCGCCCGGTCACCGCCGCGAAGGCCGCGAGGAAATCCTCCACCGTGGCGGCGCGGCCGTCATTGTCCGCGAAGTAGCGGTCCATGCCGGCGCGGAACGCCTCCGCCCCGATCAGGGTCTTGAGCATCCGCACGACCTCGGCGCCCTTGTTGTAGATCGTCGCGGTGTAGAAGTTGCTGATCTCGGCCATAGGCGGTGGGCCGTACCGGGTGCTTCAGCGGCCCGGCATCCTCGCGGAACTGGCGGGCGCGCAGCGAGCGGACCTCGCCGATCCGGTGCACGGGCCGGGAGCGCATGTCCGAGGAGAATTCCTGGTCGCGGAAAACGGTCAGGCCCTCCTTCAGGCAGAGCTGGAACCAGTCGCGGCAGGTGACGCGGTTGCCCGACCAGTTGTGGAAGTACTCGTGCGCGATGATCGCCTCGATGGCGGCGTAGTCGCCGTCGGTGGCCGTCTCGGGGCTCGCCAGCACGTACTTGTCGTTGAAGATGTTGAGGCCCTTGTTCTCCATCGCGCCCATGTTGAAGGCTGCGACGGCAACGACGTTGAACACGTCGAGGTCGTAGGCCCGGCCGAAGGCGCGCTCGTCCCATTCCATGGAGCGGACCACGGCAGCGTCGAGGGCGTAGCCCGCGCGATCCTCCTTGCCGGGCTCGACATAGACGGCGCAGGTGACCTCGCGCCCCTCCATCGTGCGGAAGGTCGTCTCGACCTTGCCGAGGCGCCCGCCGACGATGGCGAAGAGATAGGCGGGCTTGGGATGCGGATCGTGCCAGACGGCATAATGGCTGTCCGCGCCGACTGCGCCGGACTCCACGAGGTTTGCCGTTTGCCCAGCAGCACCGGCGCCTCGTCGTCGCGCCGGGCCTCGATCCGCGTGGTGTAGACCGCCATCACGTCCGGCCGGTCGAGGAAGTAGGTGATGCGGCGGAAGCCGTCCGCCTCGCACTGGGTGCAGTAGACGCCGTCCGTCCGATAGAGGCCCATCAGCTTGGTGTTGGCGGTCGGGTCCACCTGCGTGACGAGGCGCAGGGTGAACGGGCGCTGGGGCGGCCGGTGGCAGGGTCAGCCCGGCAGGCCCGGCCACATAATCCTCCGGTGACAGGCCTGCCCCATCGAGGTCGATCGCGACGAGGGTGAGGTCGTCGCCGTCGAGATGGAGCGGCGCCTCCGCATCGCCGGCCGGGTTCGGCCGCAGGGCGAGTTCCGCCGTGATCCGCGTCGCGTGGGGATCGAGGCGGATGTCGAGGTCGACGCGGTCGATCAGGAAGGCGCTGGGGCGGTAATCCTCCAGGCGGATCAGCGGCGGCGTCTCGGTGCGCATGCGGGGTTCTCCGGGAGCGGATACGGCCCCCGTTCTGGTCCCTCCAGGCGCCGGGCGCAACGCGGGGATCGCCGCGCCGCCCCATCCCTGTGGACCGTGCCGCGCCCGGGGACCCGGGAGCCTGCTGCCCGCGTTGGCGGGCACAAGGGTCGAGAGCGGATCGGGTTATGGCACGGACACGGGCGCAGAGCGCGCGACGGCTTCGGGGCAGGTGGAGGACGCACCGCTCGTGCCCACGGGGGCGCTGGCCGTCGCCCTGCTCGGACTGGCCGACCGCGCAGATCCCCTCGTCCACGTCGCCCGGGACGGCCGCCGCCTGGAGGAACTCGCCGCGACGCTCCGGGCCCTCCAGCCGGACCTCGCCGTCGCGATCTTCTCCCCGAATGGGATTGCCTGCCCTACGACCATGCCTCGCCGTCGCGGGCCACGATGGGCGCCCGCACCGCGCTGCTGCGCTGGCTCACCGACGAGGAGGCGCGGGCCCGCCATCGTGCTCAACCACGGCGCCGGCCCTGGTCCAGCGCGTGCCGCCCCCCGGAAACCTGGCAGGACGCCCAGGGTCACCTTTTCGGTGGGCGACACGATCGACATCGCCGCCATCACCGCCGACCTGCAACGCCTGGGCTACGTTCTCGACGAGCGGGTGGACGAACCGGGCGAGGTCGCCGTCCGGGGCCGCACCCTCGAAGTCTTCCCCTCCGCCGCGCCGCGCCCCTGCCGCGTCGAGCACGACAAGGGGCGCGTCACCGCGATCCGTTCGTACGATCCGATCTCGCAGCGTTCCGTCGCCGAGACCCCGCACCTGCTGGTCGATCCGGGCCACCGAGATCATCCTGGAGAAGGGCTCGCAGGACCGCTTGTGGCTCCCTTCACCGGTCAGGAGCACGGATTGGCGCGCTACTATCCGCGCCTCGTCACGTTGCTGGACTAGCGCGAAGGGCGCCCGCCTCGTCATCGAGGACGGGGCCGAGAGCCGTCTCGCCGCCGCCTTCTTCGAGCAAGTCGAGGAGGGGCGCGACGCCGCCGCGAGCGAGCGCCGCCGCGCCTCCGGCCGCACGGCGGAGGGCCTCTACCTGACGTCGGCGGAGTGGACGAAGCTCGCCAAGGCCAAGACCCTGGCGGGAGCCACCGAGGGCGCGGCCGATGGGATCGCCGGGCCGGTCTTCGTGGGGGAGCGCCGTGCCAAGGCGGGCGCTGGCGAAATTCCTGAAGGCCCGCCTGAAGGACGGCGACCGGATCGTGCTGGCCGGACCGAAGGCGGCTTTGCGCCGCCTCGTCCGCCCCGCCTCCGAGGCGGTGGAGCGCACCATCGGCCTGATCGACGCCTGGGACGAGGTCGCCTCGGCCAAGCCCGGCACGGTGATGGCCCTGGTGGCGCCGCTCTCGGCGGGTTTCCGCATGGACGGCGTCACCGTCGTCACGGCGGCGGATCTGCTGGGGCCGACCGCCGCACCGGCGGGGCCCACGGGGCCGGCCCTGCCGCTGGGCGAGGTCGAGTTGCGCCCCGGCGACGTGGCGGTGGATCGCGACCGCGGCCTCTGCATCTTCGAGGGGCCTGGAGACCCTGCCGGCCCGCGAGGCCGAGGGCGCCACGGAAGCGCTGCGCCTGCGCTTCACCGACGACGCCGTGCTGATGGTGCCCGTCGAGCAGGCGGAGCGGATCTGGCGCTACGGTTCGGAGCCGGAAGCCGTCACGCTGGACAAGCTCGACGGGCGGCACCTGGGCCCGGCCGCCGCCTCGAAGCCGAGGCGGACGCTGGCGCGGACCGCCCAGACCCTCCTGAAGGCGGCCAAGGTCCGGGCGTGAGGCCGGGGCGGCGAAGAATCGTGCCGCCGGCCCGCGAGATCGAACGGGTTCGCCGCCGGCTTCGGCTTCCCGCCGACCCCGGATCAGGCCCAGGCCGTCGAGGCGATCATGGCCGACCTCGCCTCGGGCAAGCCGATGGACCGCCTCGTCTGCGGCGATGTCGGCTTCGGCAAGACCGAGGTGGCCCTGCGGGCGCTCGCGGCGGCGGTTCTTCGCCGGGCGGCAGGCGGTGCTCATCGCCCCCACCACCGTGCTGGCCCGCCAGCACGCGACGGGCGCTCCAGCGCCGCTTCGGCCGGTTCGGTATCGAGGTCGGGCATCTCTCGCGCCTCGTCTCGCCCGCCGAGGCGAAGCGGGTGAAGCAGGGTCTCGCCGACGGCTCGATCCGCCTCGCCGTCGGCACGCACGCGCTGGCCTGCAAGGGGCGTAACCTACGACGACCTCGGCCTCCTGGTGGTCGACGAGGAGCAGCGCTTCGGCGCCAAGATGAAGGCCGACCTGCGCCGCCTCGCGGCGGGGGGCCATGTCCTCACGCTGACGGCGACGCCGATCCCGCGCACGCTGCAATCGGCGCTGGTCGGCCTGCAGAGCCTCAGCGTGCTCGCGACCCCGCCCGCCCTGCGCCAGCCGGTGCGCACCGTCGTCACCGCCTTCGAGGACGAGACCCTGCGCGAGGCGCTGATCCGCCGAGCAACGGCGCGGCGGCCAGAGCTTCGTCGTCTGCCCGCGGATCGAGGACATCGAGCCGCTGCGGGCGCGCCTGAAGCGCCTCGTGCCGGATCTCGAGGTCGTCGTCGCCCACGGCGACCTGAAGGCCGCCGCGATGGACGAGGCGATGGTGCGCTTCGCCGACGGGGCCGGAGACGTACTCCTCGCCACGGCCATCATCGAGAGCGGCCTCGACGTGCCCCGTGCCAACACGATGCTGATCTGGGATGCGGCCCGGTTCGGCCTCGCCCAGCTCCATCAGCTGCGGGGGCCGCGTCGGGCGCGGCCAGCGGCGCGGCGCGGTCTACCTCCTGTCGGAGCCGGACGCGCCGCCGAGCCCCGCCGCGATGCAGCGCCTGCGCGCCTTGGAGGCCATGGACCGCCTCGGCGCGGGCTTCGCCATCAGCGCCCGCGATCTCGACCTGCGCGGGGCGGGCGACCTCGTTGGTGAGGATCAGGCGGGCCATGCCAAGCTCGTCGGGCTCGGCCTCTACCGGCACCTGCTCGAACTCGCGCTCATGCAGGCCAAGGGCGAGCCGGCCGAAGACTGGACCCCGGAGATCGCCCTCGGCCTTGGGGCCACGATCCCCGACAGCTACATCCCGGAGCCGAGATCCGCTTAAGCCTCTACACCCGCGTCCTGCGCCTGCGCGACGCGGAGGCGATCGAAGCGCTCGCGGCGGAGGTCGAGGACCGGTTCGGGGCGCCACCGCCCTCCGTCGTCGCCCTCTTCGCCCTCGGCCGTCTCCGCGCCGCTTGCCGCCGCCTCGGCGTCGCGCGCCTGAGCGGCGGCCCGCAGGGGATCGCCGCCGATTTCCGCCCGGCCGCAGGCCCGGTCCGATGGCGGCGGCGGAGGACCTGATCCTCAAGGAGAACCGCATCGTGCTGCGCCGGGCGACGCGAGACGCGGCCGCCGGCCGATATGGCCGCCGACCTGCTGGATCGGATCGGGGCGGGGCAGTGACCCTTCACGCCGGGGTCTCGGAACCCAGATAACGGGGATCCCGAAGGACGTGGTCCTTCGGTGGGGTCCAGGGGCGACGCCCCTGGATCTCGCGGGCTCCGCCCTGCACCCGCCAAAGGGCTCACCCCTTCGGCAAACCCATGATCTCAACGACAGGGACACCCGCCCGATGGAATACCTGCACACGATGGTGCGCGTCGCCGACCTCGAGAAGGCGCTCGACTTCTACGTGACGAAGTTCGGCCTGAGGGAAGTCCGGCGCATGGACAACGAGAAGGGGCGCTACACCCTCGTCTTCCTCGCCGCCCCCGGCGACGAGGCGCGGGCCAAGGAGAGCAAATCCCCGCTCGTGGAGCTGACCTACAACTGGGACCCGGAGACCTATTCGGGCGGGCGCAATTTTCGGCCACCTCGCCTATCAGGTCGATGACATCTACGCCTTCTGCGACACGCTGCAAAAGGCCGGCGTGACCATCAACCGGCCCCGCGCGACGGCCGCATGGCCTTCGTGAAGTCGCCGGACGGCATCTCCATCGAGATCCTGCAGAAGGGCGACGCCAAGGAGCCGCAGGAGCCGTGGACCTCCATGGAGAACACCGGCACCTGGTGATCCCACGCTTGACCGGCCGCCCGCCGCCAGCGCATGTCGCGGCCGGATCAGTCGGCCGGGCGGCCGCTCCGGGGTTCGCCCCGGGGAGGAAAGTCCGGGCTCCACGGAACGACGGTGCCGGGTAACGCCCGGCGGGGGCGACCCCAGGGACAGTGCCACAGAGAGCAGACCGCCCCGGATCCGTCCGGGGTCAGGGTGAAAGGGTGCGGTAAGAGCGCACCGCGGACGCGGCAACGCGGACGGCACGGCAAACCCCACCGGGAGCAAAACCGAATAGGGGCGGCGCGCGTCTCGTCAGGGATGCAGGCCTGCTCTCCAGGCCAGTCGCCCGGGTTGGTTGCTCGAGGCGGTCGGCGACGACCGTCCCAGAGGAATGGCCGCCACGTCGGGGAGCTCCGGTTCCCCGGCCCTACAGAACCCGGCTTATCGGCCGGCTGATCCAGCTTTCCCGAAAATCCAACAGGACCAGAGGCTTGCGGCAATGTCCACCGCATTGGGCCGTGGGGGAAAGTCGCGAAAAAACACACGAACGGTTAACCTTGCCGGGTTCAGATCCCGGAACGGCGCACGCGCCCAGACCGCGTTGACGACCTTCCGAGGCCCATGATACCCGCCCACCTCCCGTCAGCGGCGTCTATCGGATCGCCGGGCGTCCCCTGCGGAGCCGCAGGCGTCGGCCGCGCGCGGGTCATGGCGCCCACGCCCTCCGTCGCCGCTCCCGTCACGCGAGCCGCCGTCGCGCGGTCCGGACCAGGGCGAGATGAGAGTGACCCGCACGTATCCCCGTCGCCGGCCCCTCAGGCCGTCCGTCCCCTCCCACCGCAGGCCCGTCGCACGGGGGGTCGAGCGCATGAGCGCCTCCCCGATTCGCGGCGGCGCCGCGCATATCCCCGTCCTGCTCGACGAGGTGCTCGAAGCCCTGGCCCCGTCGGGCGACGGCGTCGCCATCGACGGCACCTTCGGCGCGGGCGGCTACACGCGGGCCTTGCTTGCCGCCGACCCGGCTCTGCGTGTCGTCGCCATCGACCGCGATCCCACGGCCATCGCCGGGGGGCAGGGCCTCGTCGCCGAGGCCGGAGGGCGCCTGACCCTGGTGCCGGGCCGCTTCGGCGACCTCGACGCCCTGGCCGAGGAGGCCGGTGCCGCGCCGGTCCAGGCCGTCGTCCTCGATATCGGCGTCTCCTCGATGCAGCTCGACACGCCCGAGCGCGGCTTCAGCTTCCGTTTCGACGGCCCCCTCGACATGCGCATGGGCGACACCGGCCCGAGCGCGGCCGACCTCGTGAACGAGGCGGACGAGACCGAACTGGCCGACATCATCTACCATTACGGCGAGGAGCGCCGGTCGCGGGCGGTGGCGCGGGCGATCCACGAGGCGCGGCGGCGCGGGCGGATCGAGACCACGGCGCAGCTCGCGGAGATCGTCGCGGGCGTGGTGCGGGTCGAGCCCGGCAGCCACATCCACCCGGCGACGCGGACCTTCCAGGGCCTGCGGATCGCCGTCAACGACGAGTTGGGCGAGCTGGTGCGGGCTCTCCACGCGGCCGAGCGGGCCCTCGCCCCCGGCGGGCGCCTCGCGGTCGTGACCTTCCATTCCCTGGAAGACCGCATCGTGAAGCAGTTCTTCGCGGCCCGCAGCGGGCGCTCCGCCCAGGGCTCCCGGCACCTGCCCGGCAGCACCACGGCGGAGGTCCGCAGCCTCAGCCCCCGGTCACGAAGGGGCCGGTCCTGCCCGGCGAGGCGGAACTCGCGCGCAATCCCCGGTCGCGCTCCGCGAAGCTGCGGGCGATGGCGCGCACCGAGTCGCCGGTACCGCCGCCCCTGTCCGCCATCGAGACCCTGGCGAGCCTGCCCGAGGCCCGTCGCGGAGGCCCACGCCGATGATCCGCCTCCTCAACCTGCTGGCGGTCGTCGGGCTCGTCGCGTCGGCGATCTACGCCTACTCGATCAAGTACGACACGCTCTATCAGGGCGGTCAGGTCTCCAAGTTGCAGACGGCCCTGCACAAGGAGCGGCAGGCCATCGCGGTGCTGCGCGCCGAGTGGCAGCTCCTGACTCGTCCCGACCGGCTGCAGGCGGCGGTCGACAAGCATCTCGCCCTCGAGCCCATCGGCATCAGCCATCTCGGCCGGATCGCGGACCTTCCCGCCCGGCCTGAGCGCGGCGACGAGATCGGCCGGCTTCTCGCGGCGACGGCGACTCCCAAGGAGAAGGGCACGCCCGAGCCGCGCACCACCGGGGCGATCACCCGCACCGTGACGACGACGCGGACTCCGACTTCCGCCCGACCGCTGCGAGGTAGCCTTGTCCGACGCGCAGGATCATTCGGAGCGCCGGGAGCCGGTGTTCGAGAACCCGGTGAGCGGCGACGCTCCGGCCGCCGCCGCCCCCGCCGCGGAATCGCCTCCCGTGCCGGAGGCCGACGCCGCGCGCCTGATGCAGGCCGTGGAGGACGTGCTGGCGCCGCGCGAAATCGCGGGCGGTGCGGATGCGCCGCCTCGCGGGCGACATGTTCCGGCTCGCTATCGAGCGGTCGCACATGCGGGTCGCCCTGGTGAGCCTCGTCTTCCTCGGGGTGTTCGGCGCCATCTCCACCCGGCTGCTGATGATGGCGATCTTCGGCGAGCCGCCGAGCCAGGAGCACCGGGCCGCCGCCTCCTCCTCCACCGCCTTCCGCCCCGACATCGTGGACCGCAACGGCGAGATCCTGGCGACCGACATCCGCACGGTGTCGGTCTTCGCCGAGCCCGGCAACATCTACGACAAGGACGAGGCGGTCGAACTCCTCACCGCCGTGCTGCCCTCCCTCAACGCCTCGGAACTCCGCGCCAAGCTCGCCTCGCGCAAGGATCGCAAGGGCGCGGGGTTCGTGTGGGTGAAGCGCGAACTCACGCCGAAGCAGCAGGCCGAGGTGCACCGCCTCGGCATCCCCGGCATCGGCTTCCTGCCGGACCACAAGCGGGTCTACCCGAACGGCGTCGCCGCCGCCCACATCCTGGGCGCCACGAACCTCGACGGCGTCGGCATCGCCGGGATGGAGAAGTACATCGACTCCACCGGCCTGCAGGCGCTCAACAGCTTCGGCCTGATCAACAAGCAGGCCGACCTCAAGCCGATCCAGCTCTCCCTCGACCTGCGCGCGCAGTTCGCCGTGCGCGACGAGCTCGCCAAGGGCATCGAGCACTTCAAAGCCAAGGCCGGCGCCTCGATGATCCTCGACGTGAAGACCGGCGAAGTGATCGCCCTGGTCTCCATGCCCGACTTCGACCCGAACGACCCGAAGGACGCACTGGCGCCCGACAAGATCAACCGCATGAATGTCGGCGTCTACGAGATGGGCTCGACCTTCAAGGCGATGACGCTGGCGATGGCGCTCGAATCCGGCAAGTATAACGTCAACTCGACGTTCGACACGCGCGGCGGCGTCCTCAACTGGGGCCGCCAGAAGATCCACGAGGACCACGGCACCACCCGCGTCATCACCATGCCGGAGGTGTTCACGCACTCCTCCAACATCGGCTCGGCCAAGATGGCGCTTGGCGTCGGCGTGCCAGGCCACAAGGCCTTCCTGAAGAAGATGGGCCTGACCGACCGGCTGCGCACCGAATTGCCGGAGAGCGCGGCCCCGATCGTCCCGTCGCGGTGGAGCGAGATTAACACCATCACCATCGCCTTCGGCCACGGCATCGCGGTGGCGCCCCTCCAGGCGGCGATGGCGGTCGGCGCCATCGTCCACGGCGGCAACCTCATCACCCCGACCTTCCTGAAATCCGACTCGAATTCGGTGAAGTCTCGCTCGACCCCGGTGCTCTCCGCCCAGACCTCCGAGGCGATGCGCTACATCATGCGCCTCAACGCCGCCGAGGGCTCGGCGAAGAAGGCGGCGATTCCGCTCTACTATGTCGGCGGCAAGACCGGCACGGCGGAGAAGGTGATCGGCGGGCGCTACAACAAGAACCGCCTGTTCACGACCTTCATGGCGGCCTCGCCGATGAACGACCCGAAGTACCTGTTCGTCACCATCATGGACGAGCCACAGGGCCTGCCGGAATCGGGTGGTTACGCCACCGCTGCGTGGAACTCCGGCGTGGTCACCGGCAAGGTGATCGAGCGGGTGGCCCCGATCCTCGGCCTACCGCCGCAATTCGAGGCGCCCGTGCGGCCCTTCCCGCAGATGGTCCGGCTCAACGCCTACCACGTGAACCAGCTGGGCGGCCCGTGACCCGCACCCCGTCCGCCCTTCGCGACCTCTTCCCCGAGGCTCCCGCTGCGGCCGCCGACCGGCCCGTGGCGGGGCTGACGGCCGACAGCCGGCATGTCGTGCCCGGCGGCGTGTTCGTGGCCGTGCCCGGCACCAAGGCCGATGGCCGCCTGTTCGCCGCCAGGGCCGCGGAGGCGGGAGCGCTGGCCGTGGCCGGGGAGGGCGACCGGCCAGCCGACTTGGCCCAAGATACCGCCTGGATCGCCGTGCCCGATGCCCGGCGGGCGCTGGCGCTCGCCGCCGCGCGCCTCTCCGGGCGCCAGCCGGAGACGGTGCTGGCCGTCACGGGAACCGCCGGCAAGAGTTCGGTGGCCGATTTCGTCCGCCAGATCTTTTCGCGGATGGGTCGCGAATCGGCGAGCCTCGGCACGGTCGGCATCGTCACCAACCGCGGCGCGCAATACGGCTCCCTCACCACGCCCGATCCGGTCACGCTGCACGAGACACTGGCGCGCCTCGCCGATGACGGCATCACCGAACTCGCCATGGAAGCCTCGTCCCACGGCATCGAGCAGCGCCGCCTCGACGGCGTGCGCCTCACGGCGGCGGGTTTTACCAATCTCGGCCGCGACCACCTCGATTATCACGCGAGCATCGAGGAGTATCTCGCGGCCAAGTTGAGGCTTTTCACCGATCTGCTGCCGCTGGGCTGTCCCGCGATCGTGAACGCCGACGGGGCCTATGCCGACCGGGTGATCGCCGCCGCTGAAGCCGCCGGTCGCCCGGTGCGGACCACCGGGCGGGCGGGGCGCGACATCCGCCTCGCCGCCGCGCGGACGGAGGGTTTCGCCCAGGTGCTCACCGTCGAGGCCGGGGGCCGGACCCACCGGGTGAACCTGCCCCTCGTCGGCGGCTTCCAAGTGGAGAACGCCCTGCTGGCGGCGGGCCGCGCCCTCGCCACCCCGGCGGGCAGGGCTGACCCGGACGGCGTCTTCGCGGCCCTGGACCACCTCACCGGCGTGCCCGGCCGCATGGAGCGGATCGGGGAGGCGCGGGGCGGGCTCTGCCTCGTGGACTACGCCCACAAGCCGGAAGCCCTGGAGCAGGTGCTCACGGCGCTCAGGCCCTTCGCGTCGGGCCGGCTCGTGGTGGTGTTCGGCTGCGGTGGCGATCGTGATCGGGGCAAGCGCCCACTGATGGGCGCCATCGCGCACCGGCTCGCCGACACGGTCATCGTCACCGACGACAACCCGCGCACCGAGGAGCCTGCGTCGATTCGCCGGGCGATCCTGGCGGCGGCCCCGGGCGCCGAGGAGATCGGCAACCGGGAAGAGGCGATCCGGACCGCCGTCCGCCGCCTCGGACAGGGCGATGTGCTGGTCGTTGCCGGCAAGGGTCACGAAACCGGCCAGATCGTGGGAGATCGGGTGCTTCCGTTCTCGGACCATGAGGTTCTCCGTGCCGCGATTCGCGAGGCGGGGGCGTGACACTCCTTCGTTTCGACAGGACCTGAGATGACCGCATCGCAGGGCAACAGCCCCCTCTGGACCCCCGACGCGCTGGAAACGGCGACCGGCGGGCGCTGGGTCGGCGAGCGCCGGCCCGTCTCTGGCGCCTCCATCGACAACCCGGACGATCCAGCCCGGCGACCTGTTTCTTCGCGATTCGCGGCGAGGCCCGCGACGGGCACGATTTCGTCGCCCAGGCCCTCGGCAAGGGGGCGGGCGCCGCCGTGGTGAGCGAAGGCCGCGCGGCCAGGGCCGAGGGTCCGGTCCTTGCCGTGCCGGGGGAAGGGGCCGACCCTGTGCTGAATGCCATGGAACGGATCGGCCGCGCCGACCGCGCCCGCAGCGATGCGCAGGTCGTTGCCGTCACCGGCTCGGTCGGCAAGACCGGCACCAAGGAAGCCCTGCGCCACGTCCTCTCGGGGCAGGGGGCGACGCACGCCTCGGCGGCTTCCTACAACAACCATTGGGGCGTGCCGCTCACCCTCAGCCGGATGCCGGAGGACGCCCGCTACGGCGTGTTCGAGATCGGCATGAACCACCCGTTCGAGATTCTGCCGCTGACCCGGATGGTTCGGCCGCAGGTGGCGATGATCGTCACGGTGGAGCCGGTGCATATCGAGCACTTCCCCTCGCTCTCGGCCATCGCGGACGCCAAGGGCGAAATCTTTTCCGGCCTGGAGCCCGGCGGCGTGGCGGTGATCAACCGCGACAGCCCCCATTACGAGCGCCTCGCCGCCCATGCGATGGCCTCGGGGGCGGGACGGATCGTCAGCTTCGGAGAGCACCCCGAGGCGGACGTCCGCGCCAACCGGATCGTGCTCCGCCCCGACCTGTCGGTGGTCGATGCCAGCGTGATGGGGCAACCCGTCACCTACAAGCTCGGCACGGCGGGCCGCCACACGGCGCTCAATTCGCTCGGCGTGATGGCGGTGATCCATTCGCTCGGCGCCGACCTCGCCGCCGCCGCCCTTTCGCTCGCCGTCCTCGCGCCGCCCGCCGGCCGGGGCGAGCGCACGGCGCTGGAGATGCCCGGCGGCACCGCGTGGCTCGTGGACGAGAGCTACAACGCCAACCCGATCTCCATGCGCGCGGCGCTCGCGACGCTCAGCGGCATCGAGACCGGCCCGAGGGGGCGGCGCATCGCCGTCCTCGGCGACATGCTGGAACTCGGCCCCACCAGCGCGGACTTGCATCGCGGCCTCGCCGAGGCGGTGGAGGCGGCCAAGATCGACCTCGTCTTCGCGGCGGGTCCGTTGACCCGGAACCTCTACGAGGCCCTGCCCGTCAGCCGTCGCGGCGGCGTCGCCGAGACCTCCGCCGATCTGATCGAACCGCTGGCCCGCGCCCTGCGCCCCGGCGACGTCGTGATGGTCAAGGGCTCCAACGGCAGCCGGATGGGCCGGATTGTCGAGGCGCTCAAAGCCCGGTACGCGGCGGCGCCGACACGGCGCGACTCCGCGCTCGCCCATTCCTGAGCGGCTTCGCCGCCACCCGCGCCAGAACAGAGGGGCCCCGCGCCCGGATGCTGTACTTTCTCTCGGACCTGAGCGGAGTCTTCACGCCGCTCAACATCTTCCGCTACGTCACCCTGCGGACCGGCGGCGCGCTGTTCACGGCGGGCCTGTTCGTGTTCTGGTTCGGGCCGTGGATCATTTCCCTGCTGCGCGTGCGGCAGGGCAAGGGCCAGCCGATCCGCGAGGACGGCCCGCAGACCCACCTCGCCAAGCGCGGCACGCCGACCATGGGCGGGCTGATGATCCTGGCGGGCGCCATGGTCTCGGTGCTGCTCTGGGCGCGGCTCGACAACCGCTACGTCTGGGTAACGTTGGCCGTGACCCTCGGCTTCGCCGCCATCGGCTTTTATGACGACTATCTCAAGGTCACGAAGCAGTCGCACAAGGGCTTCTCCGGCAAGTTTCGGCTCGGCCTCGAAGGGCTGATCGCGCTGGCCGCCTGCGTGACGATCTCGGCCTATTCGCCGCTCTCGCTGCAGAACCAGCTCGCCTTTCCGGTCCTCAAGGACGCGCTCCTGAACCTCGGCTGGTTCTATCCGCTGTTCGGCGCCTTCGTGATCGTCGGCGCCGGCAATTCCGTCAACATGACCGACGGGCTCGACGGGCTCGCCATCGTGCCGGTGATGATCGCCTGCGGCACCTTCGGCTTCATCGCCTACCTCGTCGGCAACTCGTTCACGGCGAGCTACCTACAGGTGAACTACGTCCGCGACACGGGCGAGCTCGCCGTGGTCTGTGGCGCGGTGATCGGGGCGGGCCTCGGCTTCCTGTGGTTCAACGCGCCGCCGGCCCAGATCTTCATGGGCGATACCGGCTCGCTGGCGCTCGGCGGCCTGCTCGGCACCATCGCGGTGGCGACCAAGCACGAGATCGTCCTGGCGATCGTCGGCGGCCTGTTCGTCCTGGAGATGATGTCGGTGATCATCCAGGTCGCCTCGTTCAAGCTGACGGGCAAGCGCGTCTTCCGCATGGCGCCGATCCACCACCATTTCGAGCAGAAGGGCTGGAAGGAGCCGCAGGTGGTCATCCGCTTCTGGATCATCGCGGTGATCCTGGCGCTCGCGGGCCTCGCGACGCTCAAGCTGCGGTGACGTCGCATCGCGCGAGCGCATGGTATAACACCTTCAGAACACGGCCATTCCCGGCATCCCCCCTCATCCTGAGGTGCTGCGGAGCAGCCTCGAAGGAGCCTTCCAGATCCCGCTGCGATCCCTGGAGGCCTCCTTCGAGGCCGCTGACGCGGTCACCTCAGGATGAGGCGGGGGCAGGGAATGGCGGTCCCGTGCCGTTGTTGCCTCCGCGTGAGTTGCCCATGACCCCCGTCACCACCTTCTCCGGCCAGCGCGTGGCCCTGTTCGGCCTCGGCGGCTCGGGGCTCGCCACCGCCCGCGCCCTGCTGGCCGGCGGCGCGGAGGTGGTCGCCTGGGACGACGGCGCCGAGGGCGTGGCGAAGGCGGCGAGCGAGGGCATTCCCACCGCCGACCTGCGGGAGGCCGACTGGTCGGGATTCTCCGCCCTGGTCCTCGCGCCGGGCGTGCCGCTGACCCATCCCGAGCCCCATTGGAGCGTGCGGCTCGCGAAGCAGGCCGGGATCGAAGTCATTGGCGACATCGAACTGTTCTGCCGCGAGCGCCGCCGCCACGCGCCGGAAGCGCCGTTCGTCGCCATCACCGGCACCAACGGCAAGTCGACCACCACGGCGCTCATCGCCCATGTCCTGCGCCGGGCGGGCCGCGACGTGCAGATGGGCGGCAATATCGGCACCGCGATCCTCTCCCTCGCCCCGCCGGACGCCGCCCGCGTCCACGTGATCGAGATGTCCTCGTTCCAGATCGACCTGACGCCCTCGCTGGATCCGAGCGTCGGCGTCCTCATGAACATCACCCCCGATCATCTCGACCGGCACGGGACGATGGAGCAGTACGCGGGCATCAAGGAGCGGCTGATCCAGGGCGCGGACCTCGCCGTGATCGGCATCGACGACGCCCCGAGCCGGGCCATCGCCGACCGGCGGGGCGAGCGGCTGGTGCGGGTCCATGTGGGCACGGGCTCCGTCCCGGCGGAGGGGCTCGGCGTCATCGACGGGCATGTCCGTGACGTTTCCGGCGAGGAGCTGGCCGACGTCAACGGAATTGGCTCCCTGCGGGGCGCCCATAACTGGCAGAACGCCGCGGTGGCGGTGGCCGTCGCCCGCGCCCTGGGCGTCGATCCGGATCCGATCCGCGCGGGGCTCGCCTCCTTCCCGGGCCTGCCGCACCGGATGGAGGAGGTCGGCCGGGTCGGCGACGTGCTGTTCGTCAACGACTCGAAGGCGACCAACGCGGATTCGACCGAGAAGGCGCTCACCGCCTTCCGCGACATCCACTGGATCCTCGGCGGAAAGGCCAAGGACGGGGGCATCTTCCCCCTGGTCCCGTATTTCGAGCGGGTGGCCCATGCCTACCTGATCGGCGCCGCCTCCGACGCCTTCGCGGCGACGCTGGAAGGAGCCGTGCCTTATACCCGCTGCGGGACCCTCGACGTGGCGGTCGAGCAGGCGGCGGCCAATGCCGCCGCGTCCGGCGCACCGGAGCCGGTGGTCCTGCTCTCGCCGGCTTGCGCGTCGTACGACCAGTTCAGGAACTTCGAGATCCGGGGCGACCGGTTCCGGGAGTTGGTGAAGGCGCTGCCGTAACACGGCGATGGGGGTGACCGCCGCGCGCTCCCTCCCCCCGCAGAGGGGGAGGGATCAGCTACGCGATACCGCCCCTACCGCGCCAGAACCCGCGCCGCCTCGCGGGTGGTGCCGACCGCTTGGTTGACCTGGGCAACGGCGGCGCCGATGGCGCTGATATCCGTCGAGATGCCAGAGACCGACTGCGCCGCTTCGTGCATGCTGCGGGACAGATCGCGGGTCACCGCGTCCTGCTCTTCCACCGCACCGGCCGTGGTCACGACATGGGTGCGCATCACGCCGACGGAGGAGCGGATGGCGTCGAGGGCGGCCACCACCTCCTGCGACACCGCCTGGACGTTGCCGATCTCGGAATGGATCTGCTCGGTCGCCCCCGCCGCCTGGGCGGCCAACGCCTTGACCTCGCTCGCCACCACCGCGAAGCCGCGGCCGGCATCGCCCGCGCGGGCCGCTTCGATCGTGGCGTTGAGTGCGAGAAGATTGATCTGCCCGGCGATGGTCTGGATCAGCGAGACGATGCCGCCCATCGCCGAGGCCGCCTCGGTCAGGCGCTTGGTGCGGCCCTCCACGGCCTCCACCTGCTGGAAGGCGGCGTCGGTCGCCTCGCGGGAGCGGATCATGCTCTGCGAGACCTCACCCACCGAGGCAGCCAGCTCCTCCGCCGCCGCAGCCATGGTCTGCACGCTCATCGTCGCCGCGCCCGCCGCCTCGCCGGCCGAGTGCGAGGCCGTGCCCGCATGGGCCACCGCCGCGTCGATCTCCGCGAAGTTGCGGTCGATCAGGGTGCGCAGATCGTTGAGCAGGCGGATCTGGTCGGTGATGTCGGTGGCGAACTTGATGACCCTCACCGGTCGGCCGCGCCCGTCGAGAATCGGGTTGTAGGACGCCTGGATCCAGACCTCCCGGCCGCCCTTGGCGATCCGCCGATACTGCGCCGCCTGGAACTCCCCGGCGCGCAGCCGGTCCCAGAAGGTCCGGTACTCGGGTGACGCGGCGTAGTCGGGCGCCACGAACATGGCATGCGAGCGCCCGACTATCTCGTCCAGGTTGTATCCGACCACGGCGAGGAAATTCGCGTTGGCGGTCAGGATCCGCCCGGTGAGGTCGAACTCGATCACGCCCTGGACCCGGTCGAGGGCGGCGAGCTTGGCGCTGTCGTGGGAATGGCGAGCAAGGAACATGGTCGCGGCATCTCTGGTGGATACAACCGCAAATTGAATATCCCAGGTTAAAGTCCGGTTACGCCACACGGATCGGGTGCGGCATCCGGCCGCCGTAGGGAAGCGTTTACCATTCGTGGACAAGCTCCCGGCTCGCGCGCCGACAGCCAGGCGCCGGGAGGCAGTCGCACGCCCATGATGTCCCGCGCCGAACGCACCCCCCTGACGGACTGGTGGTGGACGGTCGACCGCGGCCTCCTCGCGGCGCTCGTCGCCCTGATGGTGGCCGGGCTGGTCTTCCTGATGGGCGGCGGCCCGCCGGTGGCCGAGCGCATCGGCCTGCCGACCTTCTACTTCCTGAACCGTCAGGCGATGTATCTCGCGCCGACGGTGCTGATCATCTGCGCGGTCTCCTTCCTCAGCCTGCGCGGCATCCGGCGGCTCGCCCTGTTCACCTGGGTCTCGGGGGTCGCCCTCTGCCTGCTGGCGACGAAATTCGGGCCGGAGATCAAGGGCGCGCATCGCTGGATCCAGTTCGGCTCCTTCGGCCTCCAGCCCTCCGAGTTCGTGAAGCCGGCCTTCGTGGTCGTCGCGGCCTGGGCCTTCTCCGAGGGCGCGCAGCGGCGCGACATGCCCGGCGGTGTGCTGGGCCTCGCCATCCTGCCGGTGACCATCGTCCCCCTGCTGCTCGAGCCGGATTTCGGCCAGACCATGCTGATCACCATGACATGGTCGGCCCTGCTCTTCGTCGCCGGCCTGCATCTGATCTGGGTCGGAGCGCTCGGCGTGTTCGGCCTCGCCGGGGTGTTCGCCGCCTACACGTTCTTCCACCACGTCCGCGAGCGCTTCAACAAGTTCCTCGACCGGGGCGATGACGGCGCGGGCGGCGGCTTCCAGGAATTCTGGTCGCGCGAATCCTTCCGCTCGGGAAGCTGGTTCGGCACCGGCCCGGGGGAGGGCGTCGCCAAGCGCCACCTGCCGGACGCCCACACCGACTTCGTGTTCGCGGTGGCGGGCGAGGAGTTCGGCGTCATCGTCTGCCTGTGTCTCGTCGCTTTGTTCGCCTACATCGTGCTCCGGGGCCTCAAGCTCGCCCGGCGCACCGACGATACGTTCTCGCGTCTGGCGATCACGGGGCTGACGACCCTGTTCGGCTTGCAGGCGTGCATCAACATGGCGGTGAACACCCAACTCATGCCGGCCAAGGGCATGACGCTCCCCTTCGTCTCCTTCGGCGGCTCGTCGATGTTCTCGCTGGCGCTCGGCACCGGCTTCCTCGTGGCGCTCACCCGCAAGCGTCCGCGCACGGTGCTGCTCAGCCAGAAGCCGCCCGGCACCGCGCCCTCCACAGTCGCCGGGGTGATGCAGTGACCGTCCTCACGCCCACCATCCTCCTCTGTGCCGGCGGCACGGGGGGGCACCTGTTTCCGGCCGAGAGTCTCGCCCACGCGCTCCGCGCCCGGGGCATCCGGGTGGCGCTCGCCACCGACGCGCGGGTCGATTCCATCGCGGGCGACTTCCCCGCCTCCGAGATCGTCACGATCCGCTCGGCGACGCCCTCGGGCATGAACCTGATCCGGCGCGCTTCGGCGGTGGTGACCCTCGGGCGCGGCTTCGGCGACGCGGCCAAGGCGATCCGGCGGCTCAAGCCGGCGGCGGTCGTCGGCTTCGGCGGCTACCCGACCGTGCCGCCGGTGCTGGCTGCCCAGCTCCTGCGGGTGCCGACCCTGCTGCACGAGCAGAATGCGGTGATGGGCCGGGCCAACGCCTTCCTGGCACGGGGCGCGCGGACTATCGCCACCGGCTTTCAGGACGTCCGGGGCATCCCCGACAAGGCTACCGCACGGCGGGTCCATACCGGCAACCCGCTGCGGCCGGCCGTGATCGAAGCCGCCCGCACGCCCTATCCGGCGCTCACCGAGGGCGACGCCTTCCGGCTCCTCGTGTTCGGCGGCAGCCAGGGCGCGCGGATCATGGGCGAGATCGTCCCCCCGGCGGTGGAGCGCCTGCCCGCCGATCTGCGGGCGCGGCTCTTCATCACGCAGCAGGTCCGGCCCGAGGACCTCACCGCCGTCCAGAACCGCTATCTCACGCTCGGCCTCGCCGGGCTGGAGGCGGCGCCGTTCTTTAAGGACTTGCCCGCCCGCATGGCGGCGTCCCACCTCGTCGTCTCGCGCTCGGGCGCCTCGACCGTCTCGGAACTCGCGGCCATCGGCCGTCCCTCGATCCTGGTGCCGCTGCCGGGCGCCCTCGATCAGGACCAAGCGGCCAATGCCGCGACGCTGGAGGCGATCGGCGCCGCCCTCGTCCTGAAGCAGACCGCCTTCACGCCGGACCGCCTCGCCGCCGACCTCGTGGAGATGTGCGAGAACCCGGCGAAATTGACCAAGGCCGCCGATGCGGCGAGAAGCGCAGGCATTCACGACGCCGCCGAGCGGCTCGCTCAAGGTCGTCGTCGAGACGGCGACCCGTTCCTGATCGCCGCGCCACGGCCAACACTGATCGTTACGCGTCCCCCCGCGCCGGAGCGGCGGGGGCGGCGCGAGCCACCGAAGGTTTGACCCCATGAAGCTGCCCGAAAAGCTCGGTCCCATCCACTTCATCGGCATCGGCGGCATCGGCATGTCCGGCATCGCCGAGGTGATGCACAACCTCGGCTACACGGTGCAGGGTTCGGACGCCTCCGACAACGCCAATGTCCGCCGGCTCAGTGAGAAGGGGATGCGGACCTTCGTTGGGCACGACGCCGCCAACGTCGCGGAGGCCGGGCTCGTCGTGGTGTCGACGGCGATCCGCCGGGACAACCCCGAGCTCGAAGCCGCCCGCGAGGCCCGCCTGCCGGTGGTGCGCCGCGCCGAGATGCTGGCCGAGCTGATGCGGTTCAAGTCCTGCGTCGCGGTAGCCGGCACCCACGGCAAGACGACGACGACCTCCCTGGTCGCGACCCTGCTCGACGCCGCCGGGCTCGACCCGACCGTGATCAACGGCGGCATCATCAACGCCTATGGCGCCAACGCGCGCCTCGGTGCCGGCGACTGGATGGTGGTGGAAGCCGACGAAAGCGACGGCACTTTCCTGAAATTGCCGGCCGATGTCGTCATCGTCACCAACATCGACCCCGAGCACTTGGATCATTTCGGCTCGTTCGACGCGATCAAGGACGCGTTCCGGCGCTTCATCGACAACATCCCGTTCTACGGCTTCGCGGTGATGTGCATCGACCATCCGGTGGTGCAGGACCTCGTCGGCCATATCGAGGACCGGCGGATCATCACCTACGGCGAGAACCCGCAGGCCGACGTCCGCCTGATCGATGTCGATCTGCGCGGCGGCCAGAGCAAGTTCCGGGTGATGATCCGCGACCGGCGCCCCGGCTACCGGATGGAGATGGAGGACCTCGTCCTCCCCATGCCGGGCAAGCACAACGCGCTGAACGCCACCGCCGCGCTGGCGGTGGCCCACGAGCTCGGCGTGAAGCCCGAGGCGATCCGCAACGCGCTCGCTGGGTTCGGCGGCGTGAAGCGGCGCTTCACCCGCACGGGCGAGTGGAACGGCGCGACGATCTTCGACGATTACGGACACCATCCCGTGGAGATCAAGGCGGTGCTCAAGGCCGCCCGCGCCTCGACGGATCACGGTGTGATCGCGGTGGTGCAGCCCCATCGCTACACCCGACTGCAATCGCTGTTCGAGGAATTCTGCACCTGCTTCAACGATGCCGACGCGGTCATGGTCGCCGAGGTCTACGCGGCGGGCGAGGCGCCGATCGCAGGCATCGACCGCGACAGCCTCGTCGCCGGCCTGCGCTCCCGCGGCCACCGCGACGCCCGCGCCCTGGAGCGTCCGGAGGACCTGCCCGGCATCGTCGCGGAGCTGGCCAAGCCCGGCGATTATGTCGTCTTCCTCGGGGCGGGCACGATCACGCAATGGGCCTACGCGCTGCCGGGTGAGTTGGCCACGCGGGGGTGAGGGTGCGGACGGGCCTAGGAGAGGGCGATGTCCTCGGCCTCGACGCCGAGGGCCCGCGCCAGCCTCTCGACGACAGCCGCGTCGACCGTCGCCTGGCCGGCTTCCAACGCCGCGACCTGCGCGACGGACAGTTTGGCCTGCCGCGCCAACGCCTCCAGCGATACTGCTCGTCGCTCCCGCCAGAAGGAGAGGGGGCTCGCCGCCGCGCGCAGATCATCGAGATCGGCTTCGGTCAGAAGCTCGTCCTCGCCCGCGCGAAGCCGCGCCAGGGATGCCTCGACGATCCGGGTATCACCGCCATCCTCGGCGAGATCGCGCAGGCGGTCGAATTCGGCCTCCGGGAGGATCACGATGGCCTCGCCCGCCGGCGTCACGGTTCGCACGATGGTCACGGTCACGCTCCTAGCCGTAGATCGACCCGCGAGGGCCGACATCATGAATGATGATCCGGTCCTCCTCAACGGTGAAGACCGCGCGCCAATCTCCGATCCGAAGACGGTAACGGTGCCCTTCGCC
Source organism: Melastoma dodecandrum (assembly GCA_029817715.1). Classification (NCBI taxonomy): domain Eukaryota; kingdom Viridiplantae; phylum Streptophyta; class Magnoliopsida; order Myrtales; family Melastomataceae; genus Melastoma; species Melastoma dodecandrum. The sequence continues at coordinate 33,064 of JARUPY010000457.1, forward strand.
CTTCAAGGCCTTGACGTTGTTGGCCAGCGCGCCGGGATCGGCCGCATAGAGGCGAAGCTTGTCGCGGATCAGCCGCTCCGTGTCCGCCGGCATGCGGGAGAGCGCCCGTGCGGCGACACGCGTATAGACGACCTGGCGGGATACCTGTCCCATCTTGCCCCCGACTCGCCGGGGATCATGAACCGATTCCCATCATGACATCAAATGTCCTTACCGACACCCTCCGCGCCATAGCCCCCACCCTCCGGGGTCGCCTCGTCGCGGGGGCGAGCCTCGCCGACCTGACCTGGTTCCGCGTCGGCGGCCCGGCCGAGGTGTTGTTCACCCCCGCCGACGAGGAGGACCTCGCCGCCCTGCTCGCCGCCCTCGACCCGGCTGTGCCGGTCACGGTGATCGGCGTCGGCTCCAACCTGATCGTGCGCGACGGCGGCATGCCCGGCGTCACCGTGCGCCTCGGCGGCAAGGCCTTCGGCTCGGTCGAGATCGACGGGACCCGCCTGCGCGCTGGGACCGCCGTGCCGGACATGCGGCTCGCCAAGGCGGCGGCGGAAGCCTCCCTCGACGGGCTCGCCTTCTTCCGCGGCATCCCGGGCTCGATCGGCGGCGCGCTGCGCATGAACGCCGGCGCGCATGGCGGCGAGACCACCGACGTCTTCGTCGAAGCCCGGGGCATCGACCGGCGGGGGACCCTGCGCCGGTTCGATCACGCCCGGATGGGCTTCTCCTACCGTCACTGCGACGCGCCGGAGGACGTGATCTTCACCTCCGCCCTGTTCGAGGGCCGACCCGGTGACCGGGAGGCGATCGAAGCCGAGATGGAGCGGGTCACCGCCGCCCGCGAGGCGGCCCAGCCGATCCGCGAGCGCACCGGCGGCTCGACCTTCGCCAACCCGGAGGGCGGCAAGGCCTGGCAGCTCATCGACGCCGCCGGCTGCCGGGGCCTCACCCGGGGCGGGGCGCAGGTCAGTGAGATGCACTGCAACTTCCTGATCAACACCGGGACGGCGACCGCGGCCGATATCGAGGGCCTCGGCGAGGAAGTCCGCCGCCGGGTCCGGGAGACGAGCGGCGTCGAGCTGCGCTGGGAGATCAAGCGGATCGGCGTTCCGGCACCCACCGCGCCCTGAACGCCCCTTCGACCGTAGACGACCGGAGCCCCACTCATGACCCGTCACGTCGCCGTCCTGATGGGCGGCTCATCCTCCGAGCGGGAGGTCTCGCTGAATTCCGGCAAGGCCTGCGCCGACGCCCTGGAAGGGGAGGGGTTCACGGTCACCCGAATCGATGTCGGGGCCGACATTCCCACGGTGCTCTCCCAGCTGAAGCCGGACGTCGCCTTCAACGCGCTGCATGGGCTCGGGGGCGAGGACGGGACGATCCAGGGCCTCCTGGAAATCCTGAAGATTCCCTACACCCATTCGGGCGTCCTCGCCTCGGCGCTCGCCATGGACAAGGACCGCGCCAAGACGGTGATGCGCGCAGCCGGCGTCGACGTGCCCGGCGGCCTGATCGTTAACCGTCTCGATGCCGCCCGCGCGCATGTGCTGCCCCCCCCTACGTGGTGAAGCCGATCGCCGAAGGTTCATCCATGGGTGTGATCATCGTGCGCGACGGACGCTCGCACCCGCCTCAGATCCTCGCCTCCGACGAGTGGCGCGTCGGCGAGCAAGTCCTTGTGGAACCTTACATTGCCGGCCGCGAGCTGACCTGCGCCGTGATGGGCGACAGGGCGCTCGGCGTCATCGACATCAAGGCCGCCACGGGGGAGTGGTACGATTACGACGCCAAGTACGCTCCGGGGGGGTCGATCCATGTCCTCCCGGCCGAACTTAAACCAAATGTTTACCACCGGGTCCAAGAGTTGGCGTTAACGGCGCATCAAGCGCTGGGCTGCCGAGGCGTCAGCCGTGCGGACCTTCGCTACGACGATACACCGGGTGGAACCGGTGCCCTCGTCGTGCTCGAGGTCAACACGCAACCCGGTATGACCCAGACGAGCCTTGTGCCGGATATGGCGGCCCATGCGGGCCTGAGTTTCGGTGAGCTCGTCCGATGGATGGTGGAGGACGCTTCCCTGAATCGCTGAACCCGGCCCCCGGCCGGGCATCGAGCGTCGCTGCGCGGGTGAGCGCGGCGCTGCTCGGGCGGTTCACCCTGCGGTCGTCGTCCCGCACCTTGTCGGTGCGCCGCCTGCGCGCGGGCCAGTCCTGGTCCGAGCGCCTGCCGCGGGGGACCGGCCTCGTGGGCGTGTCCGCCGCGCTGGCCGCCCTCTCGCTGACGGGCTTCGTCGCCAGCGGCCGCTACGACTCCTTCGTCGTCGAGCAGGGCCGCCCCCTCGATTTCATCGCCCGGATGTGCGGCTTCGGCGTACGCCGGGTGACGATCACCGGCATCTCGCGGATGTACGAGCGCGAGGTCCTGGCCGCCGCCGGGATCGACTGGCGCTCCTCCGTGCCCTTCCTCGACGTGGCCGAGGCCCGCGACCGGCTCCTGCGCGTGCCGCTCATCGCCCAGGCCTCCGTCCGCAAGATCTACCCGAGCGACATCGTCATCACCCAGGTCGAGCGCGAGCCCGCCGCCCTGTGGCAGAAGGACGGCGTCATCAACGTCATCGCCGCGGACGGCACCGTGATCGACGCCATGCGCGACGACCGCTACGCCAGCCTGCCCCTGGTGGTCGGCGAGAACGCCAACGCCAAGCTTCCGGAATACCTCGCCCTGATCGCCTCGGCCGGTCCGCTGGCCGATCGGATCAAGGCCGGCACCTACGTCTCGGGCCGCCGCTGGACCCTCAAGCTCGACGGCGTCGACGTGCGCCTGCCCGAGGCCGATCCGGCCGCCGCGCTCGCGCGCCTCGTGCGCTTCGAGGGCCGCGACAAGCTCCTGGAGAAGGACATCATCGCCATCGACCTGCGCATGCCGGACCGGGTGGTGGTGGTGCGCCTCACCGAGGAGGCCGCCGCCGCCCGCGCCGAGGCGCAGCAGTCGTTCCTGAAAAAGAAGCTGGGGGCGCCGACATGACCGCCGGCCCCATCCCCGCCCCCGCCCTCCATCCCGCCTTCCGCGTCCGGTAGCGTTTCATGCACAGCCAACACGGCCTTACGCCGCGTCTGAAGCCGCTCTCGGCCCGCCGCTCGACCACCCTGTCGGTCCTCGACATCGGTACGAGCAAGGTGGTCTGCCTGATCGCGGAGCTGCAACCCGCCGAGGCGCTCTCGACGCTCCGGGGGCGCACCCATCTCGCGCGGATCATCGGCATCGGCCACCAGCGCTCGCTGGGCCTCAAGGGCGGCGCGATCATCGATCTGGAAGCGGCCGAGAACTCGATCCGCCAGGCGGTGCATGCCGCCGAGCGGATGGCCAAGGTCGAGGTCCAGTCGGTCATCGTGAACATGTCCGGCGGGCGGCTCGCCTCGCAGCACTACCAGGCCCGGGTGAACGTCCGCTCGGGCAGCGTCACCGGCTCCGACGTGGAGCGCGTGCTGGAGACGGCGAGCGCCCACGGCGTCAGCCCCGGCCGGGCCGTGCTCCACGCCCTGCCCACCGGCTACGCGCTGGATGGGCAGGGCGCGGTGATCGACCCCTCGGGGATGATCGGCGAGGCCTTGGGCGTCGACCTGCACGTCGTCACCACCGAACTCGCCGCCGCGCGCAACGTGATGCTGGCGATCGAGCATTGCCATCTCGGCGTCGAGGCGGTGATCGCCACGCCCTACGCCGCCGGCCTCTCGGCCCTGGTGGACGACGAGGCGGAGATGGGCGTGTGCGTCGTCGATATGGGCGGCGGCACGACGAGCGTCGGCGTGTTCTCCGGCGGTCACTTGGTCCACTGCGACGCCCTCGCGGTCGGCGGCCATCACGTGACGATGGACGTCGCGCGCGGTCTCTCCACCCGCGTGGCGGCGGCCGAGCGGCTGAAGACCCTCTACGGTTCGGCCATCTCCACCCCGTCGGACGAGCGCGACATGATCGCGGTCCACGGGGTCGGCGAGGACGAGGGCGAGGCCCCGGCGCATATCCCCCGCTCGCAGCTCGTGCGGATCATCAAGCCGCGGGTCGAGGAGGTGGTCGAGCTGGTGCGCGACCGGCTCCGCAACGCGGGCTTCGCCGCCCAGGCCGGCCGCCGGGTCGTGCTGACGGGCGGGGCGAGCCAACTCGGCGGGCTGCCGGAGGTGGCCCGGCGGGTGATGCAGGGACAGGTCCGCATCGGGCGCCCGTTGGGCATCCGTGGCCTGCCCGAGGCGGCCAAGGGGCCGGCCTTCTCGGCGGCGGTCGGCCTGCTCGTGTACCCGCAGGTCGCCCACGCCGAATACTTCGAGCCGCGCGGGCACGGTGCCTTCGCCGCCACGGGCACGGACCACCGATACCTCCCGCGGGTCGTCCGCTGGATCAGGGACAGCTTCTAACGGTCCGCGAGGGGCGCTCACGACAAAACCGGCGCCGCAAGACGCCACACCATAACGACGTTCAGCAGAGGCTCGACACCATGGCCATCTCCCTCCAGGCGCCGGACATCCGGGAACTCAAGCCCCGCATCACGGTCGTCGGGGTGGGCGGCGCCGGGGGCAACGCCGTCAACAACATGATCGAGTCGGGCCTGCTCGGCTGCGAGTTCGTGGTGGCCAACACCGATGCCCAGGCGCTCACCTCCTCGAAGGCCGAGCGGGTCATCCAGATGGGCCTCAACGTCACGCAGGGTCTCGGCGCCGGCTCGCACCCGGAAGTCGGCTCGGCGGCGGCCGACGAGGTGATCGACGAGATCCGTGACCAGCTCTCCGGCGCCAACATGGTCTTCCTGACCGCGGGCATGGGGGGCGGCACCGGCACGGGGGCCGCCCCGGTCATCGCCCGCATCGCCAAGGAAATGGGCATCCTGACCGTCGGCGTCGTGACCAAGCCGTTCCAGTTCGAGGGCAAGCGCCGCATGCGCACCGCCGAGTCCGGCATCCAGGAGCTGCAGGCCGCGGTCGACACGCTGATCATCATCCCGAACCAGAATCTGTTTCGGGTTGCCAACGAGAAGACCACCTTCGCCGACGCCTTCGCGATGGCCGACCAGGTGCTCTACTCGGGCGTGGCCTGCATCACCGACCTGATGGTCAAGGAAGGCCTCATCAACCTCGACTTCGCCGACGTCCGCGCCGTGATGCGTGAAATGGGCAAGGCGATGATGGGCACCGGCGAAGCCTCCGGCGACAAGCGCGCGCTGACCGCAGCGGAAGCCGCGATCGCCAACCCGCTGATCGACGAAGTCTCGATGAAGGGTGCCCGCGGCCTGCTGATCGCGATCACCGGCGGCTCGGACCTGACCCTCTACGAGCTCGACGAGGCCGCCACCCGCATCCGCGAGGAGGTCGACCAGGACGCCAACATCATCCTGGGCGCCACCTTCGACGAGAGCCTCGACGGCATCATCCGCGTGTCCGTGGTCGCCACGGGCATCGAGCCGGCGCTGATCTCCGCGAACTCGACCAACAACCCGGCCATCGCCGAGACCGAGCAGCGCATCGCCGAGGTTGCCGAGCGCCAGCGCGCCGAGGCCCGCTCGCGTGCCGCCTCGCCGGTGCCGAGCATCCGCACGGAATCCGTCGCCGCCCCGGTGTCGGCTCCGGCCATGCCCGCCGCCCCGATCCAGGCCCCCGTGGCGGCGCCCGCCGCACCCGTGATCGAGCGCCGTCCGGAGTTCCGGCCCGAGCCGGCCCCGGTGACGACCCGCGACGACGTGCTGCTCGCCCCCGTGCAGCCGCGCGCCGCCGCCCCGTTCGTGCCGACCCCGGCCGCGCCGCAGACCGAGGCCGCGCCGCAGCTGCATAACGGTCCGTTCGTGCCGCCGCCGGTGGCCCGTCCGCCGCGGATGCCGCAGATCCACGAGCTGCCGCCCATCGCGCAGAGCCAGATCGCGGCCCAGCACCGGGCGGCTGAGGACACGGCGCCGGAGTCGAAGCGGACGTCGCTCCTGCGGCGCCTCGCCACGGTGGGCTTCGGCGGACGCCGCGAGGACGAGGTGGCCCCCGCCCCCGCGCCCCGCGCCCAGGCTCCGGCCGCGCCGCAGGCTCCGGCCACGGCCTACCAGCCGCCGATGCCGCAGGCTCCCCGCGCTCCGCTGCCGCAGGCCCCGCAGTACCGTCCGGCCCAGGGTCATCTCGACGGACAGGGCCGGGCCGTGCCCCAGCCGCGCCTGATGGACGACGACCAGCTGGAGATCCCGGCCTTCCTGCGCCGCCAAGCCAACTGAACGGCACAAACCGACCGGCGAACCGGTGGTGGGAAGACCTCACCACCGGTTGCTTCGACCGACAGGGATCGCCTCGGCCCGATCGGCCTTCACAAACGGGGCGCGGACCACAGACTGCTGCAGCGCAATACTTTCAACCCTACGTTGAATTGTCCGAGAGGACGATCCGGCGTGGGGTTGTCGTGTGCGCTATCTCTCGCGGCCCGACGATGCAACTATGCCACAGATCCGCCGTGGATAAGCCATCGCACAACCAACTTTTAACCCATTGGTGGATCGACGTTTTACGGATCGTGCCCTAACGGCCCGCTTGTAACAAGCGGTAAGAATCCGTGATTTGGCTGGCCTGCCGAGCGCGGCTATAGCTAATCCCGTAAGAACGAGCGTGCCGCGGGGATACAACCTGTCAGCGGTATAGGGGCATCAAGCAGCGGACGGGTCGGAGCACGCGCCATCTCTTTCATGACGGGTTGGCGAAGCCGGATCGCGGCCGAGGGCTCAGGAATGCGAACGAACAATCAGACGACGCTCAAGGCGGCGGCCACGCTCTCCGGCGTCGGCGTCCACTCCGGGAACCCCGCCGGGATCACGATCCGGCCCGCTCCCGCAAACCACGGCATCGCTTTCCTCCGCACCGGTACCCCCCTCGGCAACGACCGTCTCATCAAGGCCCACCACGCCCTCGTTTCCGCCACCGAACTCTGCACCGTCATCGGTGACGTCGAGACCGGGGCCGTCGCCACCATCGAACATCTGATGTCCGCCCTCTTCGGATTGGGCGTCGACAACGCCCTGATCGAGATCGACGGGCCCGAGCTTCCCATCCTCGACGGTTCCGCCAAGCTCTTCGTGGAGGCCATCGACGCCGTCGGCCTCGCCTCCTGCGGCGCCCCCAAGCGCTGGCTGAAGGTCCTGCGCCCGGTACGCATCGAGGTGGGCCGCGCCTTCGCCGAACTCCGCCCCATCGACCGAGGCTTCCGCCTCGACGTCGAGATCGATTTCGACAACCCGGTGATCGGTCGCTCGCGCAAGGCCATGGACCTGTCGCCGGCGACCTATCGTCGTGAGGTCGCGGAGGCCCGCACCTTCGGCATGATGAAGGACGTGGAGCGCTACTGGAAGGCCGGCTTCGCGCTGGGCGCCTCCCTGGAGAACACGGTGGCGGTCGGCGAGACTGCCGTGGTCAACCCCGAGGGCTTGCGCTTCCCGGATGAGTTCGTCCGGCACAAGATCCTCGACGCGGTAGGCGACCTCGCCCTGGCCGGCCTGCCGATCCAGGGCGCCTATCGCTCCTTCTGCGGCGGCCACCGGATGAATGTCGGCGTGCTCTCCGCCCTGTTCTCGGACCGTGCCAATTACGTGATCGAAGAAGCGACCAGTTCCCGCCTCGAGGGCAGCTTGGTCGAACTCGGCGCGAGCCTCGGCCTCGCGTCCCTGTCGGCCGAGCTGTAAGGCACCGCCAGGGTTGTGGCGGCCCGGTCACACTGCGTGATCGACGCGAACCGCCTCACCATCGCCGCTTTCACGCCAGAATCGAGCGTCACGGTTTAACCGCCCGTAAATGGCGGACGCGATCCCTCCGGGGCGTCGCGGATCTCCTACGGGATGGCACTCCGGCGGCGGGCTCCGCGCCGGATCGGGGAAAGAGCGCGAGAATGCTGGTCACCACTCGTCATCGCGGCCTCAGCCGGTCGGCGGTCTTGGCAGCGCCCCTCGTGGCCGTGCTGGGCCTGGGCCTCGGCGGCTGCGACTTCGATCCCACCGGGCTCTTCGCCGAGAAGTACAAGCCCGAGGTCGTGCCGGACGTCCCCGCCGACAAGCTCTACAGCGAGGGCTTGGCGAAGATGGAGGACAGCGACTACGAGGGCGCGGTCAAGAAGTTCGATGGCGTCAGCAAGCAGTACCAGTATTCCGAATGGTCCCGGAAGGCGCTGCTGATGACGGCCTACGCCAATTACGAGGGCCAGAAGTACGACGACGCGATCAGCGCCTCGAAGCGCTACCTGCAGCGGCACCCGGCCAGCAAGGATGCGGCCTACGCGCAGTATCTGATGGCGATGTCGAACTACAAGCAGATCCCGGACGTGACCCGCGACCAGGAGCGGTCCGAGAAGGCTCTCGTTGCCCTGCAAGAGCTGGTGCAGCGCTATCCGACCTCGGAATACGCCGCCGACGCGAAGGCGAAGATCCAGATCACCCGCGACCAGCTCGCCGGCAAGGAGATGGAAGTCGGCCGCTTCTACCTGGAGCGCCGCAACTTCCCGGCTGCGATCAATCGCTTTCGCGATGTCGTCTCAAAGTACCAGACCACCCGCCACGCCGAGGAGGCGCTCGAGCGCCTGACCGAGGCCTACTGGGCGCTCGGTATCGCGCAGGAGGCCCAGAACGCCGCCGCCGTGCTCGGCCACAACTTCCCGGACTCGCCCTGGTACAAGGACGCCCACGCGCTGCTGGCCAGCAACGGCCTCGAGCCGCGGGAGGAGAAGTCGTCCTTCCTGTCGCGGACCTTCCGCACCCTCACGGGCCGGACCGCATCGGCGGAGTGAGGCGGCGGGCATCTGCCCCCCCTCCATCGTCTTTGCGAGCCAAGCGCAGCAACCCAGGGCCGCGAACCGTCTTCAGACGTGGCGCCAGCCCTGGGTTGCTTCGCTTCGCAACGGCGGACGTGATGTCCGGGCCGCCCTCGACGCGATGACGGCGCTGCAAACGGGTGCCTGATGAGCATCGCCCCGCGATTTTTCAGATGAATCGCGCCTGCGCCCGTCCTATGTACGCAGTCCGGTCCTGGGAGCGTGCTCCCGGTCCCTTTCGCCCCTGGGATGCCCCGCCGCAGCATGCTCGCGCAGCTCGCGATCCGCGACATCGTTCTGATCGACAAGCTCGAACTGAACTTCCGCGAAGGGCTCAGCGTCCTGACGGGAGAGACCGGCGCGGGCAAGTCGATCTTGCTCGATGCCTTCGCCCTCGCCCTCGGCGGCCGGGGTGACGGCCGCCTCGTGCGCTCCGGCGAGGCGCAGGGCGGCGTGACGGCCGTGTTCGACATCCCCCTGGACCATCCCGCCCGCCGCATCGCCGCGGAGTCGGAGATCGACACGGAAGGCGACCTGATCCTCCGCCGCACGCAGATGGCGGATGGGCGCACCCGCGCCTTCGTGAACGATCAAGCCGTGGGCGTCCAAGTACTTCGGGCGATCGGCGCGGCGCTGGTGGAGATCCATGGCCAGCACGATGACCGGGCGCTGGCGGACCCCGCCTCCCACCGGGCGATCCTCGATGCTTTCGGCGGCCTTCAAGCCCAGGCCGCCCGCGTCGCCACCGCCGCGAAGGCCGTCCGGCAGGCCCGCACCGCGTTGAGCGATCACCGCGCGCGGGTGGAAGCCGCCCGGCGCGAGGCGGATTTCTTGCGTCACGCGGTGGAGGAACTCGGCGCCCTCGCGCCCCAGCCCGGCGAAGAGGCGACGCTGGCCGAGCGCCGCACGGTGATGCAGCAATCGGAGAAGATCGCGCGGGAATTGAACGAGGCCCTCGACGCAACCGGCGGCCCGCATTCGGCGGCGCCGCACCTGTCCGCGGCCCTGCGCAAGCTCGAACGGCGCGCGGCCCTTCTGCCGGCCCTGGTGGATCCTTGCGTCGCCGCCCTTGATGCGGCCCTCGTCGCCCTGGACGACGCCCGCGCCGCCATCGAGACCGCCGTGGCCGAGGCGGAGTTCGACCCCCGCGAGCTGGAGCGGGTGGAGGAGCGCCTCTTCGCCCTCCGGGCCGCCGCGAGGAAATACACTGTCGCCGCCGACGACCTCGCCGATCTGGCCGAGCGCTTCACCGCCGACGTGGCGGCCATCGACGCGGGCGAGGCGGAACTCACGGCCCTCGAAGCCACGCAGACGCAGGCCGAGGCGGCCTATGCGGCCGCCGCCGAGGCCCTGAGCGCCGGGCGACGCAAGGCGGCCCGCAAGCTCGATGCGGCGGTGCAGGCGGAACTGCCGCCGCTGAAGCTGGAGCGGGCCCGCTTCATCACCGAGATCGCCACCGATCCCGCCTCGCGGGATCCGGCGGGAATCGACCGTGTGGAATTCTGGGCGCAGACCAACCCCGGTACCAAGGCGGGGCCAATGATGCGCGTCGCCTCCGGCGGCGAATTGGCGCGCTTTATGCTGGCCCTCAAAGTTGTCCTGGCGGACAAGGGCTCGGCGCCGACGATGATCTTCGACGAGATCGATCGCGGCGTCGGCGGCGCGGTGGCGTCTGCGATCGGCCTGCGCCTCGCCCGCCTCGCGCAGACGGTCCAGGTCGTGGCGGTGACCCACGCGCCGCAGGTGGCGGCGCGGGCCGCGACGCATCTCCTCATCGCCAAGGCGCCGGTGAAGGGCGCGGGGCGGGTCGCCACCCGCGTGTCGATGCTACCCGTGGAGGCCCGCCGCGAGGAGATCGCCCGGATGCTCGCGGGCGCGACGGTGACCGATGAAGCCCGCGCCGCCGCCGCGCGTCTCCTCGAAGGGGCCTGACGCAAAAGAGCGGAAACCGCCCGCCGCCGCGGCAATCCAGGCCAAGTCCGCGGCAAAATGTCCTTAACTAAGCCTTAAGCTTAACGATAAGTTGATAGTAACGGTCGATTAACCATCTCGTGGGACGAGAGTCACTGTTCCGGTTCATGCGAGCCGGGAGGGTTTTCCGCTTCGGGAGGAAACCATGAGCCAGGTGATCGTAGCAACCGACGGCCCTGAGTCGGCCGCGAAATCGGGTGCGGGAATCGATACCGGCCATCTCGGGCAGACTTTGCGTCAGGTGTACGAGGGCAGCATCGACACCCAGCCGATCCCCGATTCGCAGATCGATCTCCTGCTGCGCCTGCGCCACAAGGAGCGGGACCGCCGCCGGTCCGCCTGAGGCATCAGGCCGGGCGGTTCAGGTCCGCGCGGCGCGCCCGATGGCCGGACGCCGATGGCCGGGCCGGCGGCCCGCCCTCACCATTGCCGCGCGCCGGGCCGGCGCCGATATTCCTCGGCACGGATACGGGTTAGGACCCTGTCGAGGTTGACGAGCAGGTCGGCCTCCTCCTGCTTCACCTGCGCCGTGTCCTCGGGCGCGACGGCGATCCGGCGACGAACCTGGACGAGGGCGAGCGCCCGCTCCAGGGCCTCGCGCTCCTCATGCAGGGACTGCCAGAGCGCGTCCGCTGCACCATCCCCCTTGGCGGCAGGCCTCGTCACGACCGATCGTTCCCTCGAGTCCAAGGCCTGGGCCGGGCGCGACGGCCTGATGCCCGTCGCGCCCTGCGTTTCACCGGATTAACGCGACAGACCCGCAAACCGTGCCATCGCCTCGACGGGCGCCTGTCACAGGGGGAAATCACGCGCGATCAAATGCTTAAGCGGTTTCTCCCGGGTCGGTGACGGGTCGTGTCATTGGCCTGTCACAACCCTGCGATACCGCCCCGGCGTCGGCCGGGCCCTTCGTGCCCCGAGCATCTGCGCGGTCCCGCTCCGGTGTGGCGGCCGCGCGACCGACCGAGACGGAGAATCCTTTGAAACCCTTCGCTTACGCGCTCGCCCTCGGCCTCGCGACGGCCCAGCTCGCCTCCGCAGCCCTGGCTGCCGACATCACCGGTGCGGGAGCCACCTTCCCCTTCCCGGTCTATTCCAAGTGGGCGGAAGCCTACCGCAAGGAGACCGGCACGGGCCTGAACTACCAGTCGATCGGCCCGGGTGGCGGCATCAAGCAGATCAAGGCCAAGACCGTCGATTTCGGCGCCACCGACATGCCGCTGAAGGGTGAGCAGCTCGCCAAGGACGGCCTCGTCCAGTTCCCGACCGTGATGGGCGGCGTCGTCACCGTGGTGAACATCCCCGGCGTCGAGGCCGGCAAGCTGAAGCTGACCGGCGAACTCATCGCCGACATCTACGCCGGCAAGATCGCCAAGTGGTCGGACCCGCGCATCGCCAAGCTGAACGAGGGCGTGAAGCTCCCCGACGCGAACGTGACGCCGGTCTACCGGTCCGACGCCTCGGGCACGACCAACATCTTCACGACCTACCTCTCCCAGGCCTCCGAGCCGTGGAAGAAGGAGTTCGGCGCGGCCACCACGGTGTCCTGGCCCGTCGGCCAGGGCGGCAAGGGCAACGAGGGCGTGACCGCCACGGTGAAGCAGGTTCCGAACTCGATCGGCTACGTCGAGTTCGCCTACGCCAAGCAGAACAAGCTGGCCTACACGCTCATCCAGAACAAGGACGGCAAGTTCCCCGAGCCGACCGACAAGGCGTTCCAGGCGGCTGCCGCCAGCGCCGACTGGAAGGCCGCCCCGGGCTTCGGCATCTCGCTGACCAACCAAGCCGGCGCGGACGCGTGGCCCATCACTGCCGCGACCTTCATCCTGGTCCACAAGGAGCCGGCCGACCCGGCCAAGACCGCCGAGGTCTTCAAGTTCTTCGACTGGGCCTACAAGAACGGGGACAAGCTCGCCTCCGACCTCGACTACGTGCCGCTGCCGGACAACGTCGTCGAGCTCATCCACCAGGAGTGGAAGGACGTGAAGGGCAAGGACGGCAAGGCCGCTTTCTCGAACTGACGAGCGTCGGGAGGGGGCCACGGCCCCCTCTCTCGCCTCGCGGCTCCCCCCGCGGTAACAGTCCCGGTCCTTAGAGAATTGCGGATGCCCGCCTTGACGCAGTCCGTCGCCGTCGCCCAGTCACGCCCCGGCCTCCGCAAGGGGCCGAGCAAGGGATTGGACGCGCTCTTCCGCATCGGCGCCTACGCCGCCGCGCTGCTGGTGCTGCTGGTCCTCGGCGGCATCCTGGGCTCGATCCTGTACGGCGGCTGGCCCGCCTTCCGCGAGTTCGGCTTCGGCTTCCTGACCTCCAGCGCCTGGAACGTCGGCACGGAGCAGTACGGCGCCCTCGTCGCGGTGATCGGGACCGTGGCCTCCGCCGTGCTGGCGCTGCTGATCGGCGTGCCGGTGTCGCTCGGCATCGCCATCTACCTCACGCAGCTCTGCCCCGGCTGGGCGCGCAAGCCGGTCGCGATGACGATCGAGCTGCTGGCCGGCATTCCCAGCATCATCTACGGCATGTGGGGCCTGTTCGTGTTCGCGCCGCTCTTCGCCCGCTTCGTCGAGATCCCGATCTCCAACGTGGTCGAAGGCCTGCCGATCGTCGGCACCGTGCTGTATGCCCGCATCCCGTCGGGCGTCGGCGTGCTCACCGCCGGCATCATCCTGGCGATCATGATCGTGCCCTTCGTGGCCTCGGTCGCGCGCGACATGCTCGACCAGATCCCCACGATTCTGCGCGAGAGCGCCTACGGTGTCGGCTGCACCACCTGGGAGGTGACGCGCTTCGTCCTGATCCGGCACGCCTCGGTGTCGATCATCGGCGCGATCATGCTCGGCCTCGGCCGCGCGCTCGGCGAGACGATGGCGGTCACCTTCGTGGTCGGCAACGCCAACCGCCTCTCGGCCTCGATCTTCGACCCCGGCTCGACGATCGCGTCCCGGATCGCCAACGAGTTCAACGAGGCGGACGGCATGCAGCTCAACGCCCTGATGGCGCTCGGCTGCATCCTGTTCGTCATCACCTTCATCGTCCTGATCGTCGCCCGGCTGCTCACGCGCCGTGTGCGTGCCGCCTGACGATCCCGCTGCTGAGGTCGCGACGAACATGGACGCCACGAACACCCTCCTGCCGCCCCCGCCCGCACCGGTCGCGTCCGGCCGGGCCGCCGCATCGCGGATCGGGCGCTGCGCCTCTCCTGTCTCGCCGCCACCGTGGTCGGCGCGCTGGTCCTCGGCTCGATCCTGCTGATGCTCATCGTCGAGGGCATCCAGGGCTTCAGCCCCAACCTGTTCACGCAGCCGACCCCCGGCCCCGGCTCGGAAGGCGGCGGCATCGCCAACGCCATCCTCGGCAGCCTCGTGCTGACGACGATCGGCATCATCATCGCGACGCCGATCGGCGTGATGGCCGGGACCTTCCTGGCGGAATACGGCCGGACCTCGAAGCTGGCCGTCATCATCCGCTTCCTCAACGACATCCTGCTCTCGGCACCGTCGATCCTGATCGGCCTGTTCGTCTACACGCTGATGGTGCGGCCGATGGGCAGCTATTCCGGCTGGGCCGGCGGCGTGGCGCTGGCCATCATCGCCGTACCGGTGATCGTGCGCACCACCGAGGATATGCTGAGCCTCGTGCCCGGCACCCTGCGCGAGGCCGGCGCGGCGCTCGGCGCCCCGCCCTCCAAGGTCATCACCTCGGTGACGTGGCGGGCCGCCTCCTCCGGCATCGTGACGGGCATCATCCTGGCGCTGGCCCGCATCGCCGGCGAGACTGCGCCCCTGCTGTTCACCGCCCTCAACAACAACAGCTGGTTCAACGCCGACCTGATGGGCGGCATCCCGAACCTGCCCGTGATGATCTACCAGTTCGCGCTCTCGCCCTATCCCAACTGGCAGCAGCTGGCCTGGGCCGGAGCCCTTCTGATCACCGTGACCATCCTCGCCCTGTCGATCATCGCCAGGCTGGTCATCAACCCTCAGCGCAGCCGCTGAGGGCGGGACATGCGCACCACCGACGAGGATATGACGATGAACGCCGCCTCCGCTCTTCCGACCGGCACCGTCGGCCGCGAGACGTCCGCGCCGGCCCGGGCGGTTCGCATCGCCGTGAAGGATCTGAACTTCTACTACGGCCAGTTCCACGGCCTGAAGAATATCAATCTCAACTTCCACGACCGGCAGGTGACGGCGCTGATCGGCCCGTCGGGCTGCGGGAAGTCGACCCTGCTGCGCACCTTCAACCGGATCTACAGCCTCTATCCGGAGCAGCGCGCCGAGGGTCAGATCCTGTTGGACGGCGTCAACATCCTGGATCCGAAGGTCGACCTGAACGATCTTCGCGCCCGGGTCGGCATGGTATTCCAGAAGCCGACGCCTTTCCCGATGTCGATCTACGACAACGTCGCCTTCGGCATCCGGCTCTACGAGAAGCTGGGCAAGTCGGAACTCGATGACCGGGTCGAATCGTCGCTGCGCAAGGCGGCCCTCTGGGACGAGGTGAAGGACAAGCTCAAGCAATCGGGCATGGGCCTCTCGGGCGGCCAGCAGCAGCGCCTGTGCATCGCCCGCACCGTGGCGCAACGCCCCGAGGTGATCCTGTTCGACGAGCCGACCTCGGCGCTGGATCCGATCTCGACGGGCCGTATTGAGGAGCTGATCGAGCAGCTGCGCGACGAATTCACCATCGCGATCGTCACCCACAACATGCAGCAGGCGGCCCGCATCTCGCAGTTCACCGCCTTCATGTATCTCGGCGAGCTGGTGGAGTTCTCGCAGACCGAGAAGATGTTCATGAACCCGACGCAGCAGCGGACGCAGGACTATATTACCGGCCGCTTCGGCTGAGCCGAGAAGAGAGGGTCACGCCATGCCCGGCCACATCGTTACCTCCTACGACACCGACCTCGAAAATCTCCGCCGGTCGATCTCGGAGATGGGCGGCATTGCCGAGAAGATGACCAGCGAGGCGACCCAGGCCCTCGTCCGCCAGGACAGCGTCCTCGCCCAGACCGTCATCGCCGCCGACAAGCGCCTCGACACCCTGCAGCGCGAGATCGAGGAGCGCGCCGTGCTCCTCATCGCCCGGCGCCAGCCCATGGCGGTGGACCTGCGCGAGACCATCTCCGCGATCCGCGTCTCGGGCGATCTGGAGCGGATCGGCGATTTGGCCAAGAACATCGCCAAGCGCGCCATGGCCATCGCCGATCACGCCCCGGCCCAGAAGATCGTGCTCGGGGTGCGCCACATGAGCGACCTTGCCGAGGCGCAGCTCAAGGATGTCCTCGACGCCTATGCCAGCCGAGACACCACGGCGGCGCAGGATGTTTGGAACCGCGACGGCGAGATCGACGAAATCTACAACAGCCTGTTCCGCGAGCTCCTGACCTACATGATGGAAGATCCGCGCAACATCACCTTCTGCGCGCACCTCCTGTTCTGCTCCAAGAACCTCGAGCGCATCGGCGATCACGCCACCAACATCGCCGAGACGATCCATTACCTCGTCACGGGCGAGAACTTCGTCGGCGACCGTCCGAAGAACGACGCGTCGAACTACGCGACGGTGGAACCGGGGGCCTGAGGCCCCCACTGGAATCGATGTGGACGGCGCGGTCGCCCCCCTTGGGTTCGACCACGCCGCGGATCACCGTTGCCCCATCCCCGTTTCCCATGAAACGGCTCGGCACTCGTCTTCCGACATCGACGCTGTGACCGTCGGTGCCGCCCCCCGGTCATTCCCGGGGCGCCGCAGGCGAGCCCGGAATCCAGACCCGCCGACGGCGACCGAAAGCCCGCTGTCGGCGGATCTGGATCCCGGGTTCCGCGCTGCGGCCCCGGGATGACGGGGCTGGATTGGATCATAGGGAATTGCCCTCCGCCACGCGGCCGGGGGCGTGAGATGGACCATCGACCATGCGTGTCCTGATCGTCGAGGACGAAGAGGCGCTCACCACCCTGCTGCGCTACAATCTCGAATCCGAGGGGTTCAGCGTCGATGCCGCCGCCCGCGGCGACGAGGCGGAGTTGCTGCTCGCCGAGCGTACGCCGGACCTCGTCGTGCTCGATTGGATGCTGCCGGGCCTCTCCGGCATCGAGCTGTGCCGCCGCATCCGCGCCCGCCGGGAGACCGAGCGCCTGCCGGTCATCATGCTCACCGCCCGCGGCGAGGAGAGCGACCGGGTGCGCGGCCTCGACACCGGGGCGGACGACTACATCACCAAGCCGTTCTCCGTGCCCGAACTCCTCGCCCGCGTCAGGGCGCTGCTGCGCCGGGCCAAGCCCGCCCATGTAGCCGACCGGCTGGCGGCGGGGGACATCGAGCTCGACCGCACCGGCCACCGGGTCCGCCGCGGCGGCGAGGAGCTGCATCTCGGCCCGACCGAGTTCCGGCTCCTGGAATTCCTGATGCTCGCCCCGGGGCGCGTCTTCTCCCGCGAGCAGCTCCTCGACGGGGTCTGGGGGCACGACGTCTACATCGACGAGCGCACCGTGGACGTGCATGTCGGGCGCCTGCGCAAGGCGCTGAACGGCCCGCGCCAGACCGACCCCATCCGCACCGTGCGCGGCTCCGGCTACGCCTTCGACGAGACCTTCTCGCTGGAGGCGTGACCGCTCGTCGTGGCGATCTCACCGGACCAGGGCGGCGTCCCGCCCCCTGTCCGGGATCGCCTTCAGCGCGTCCAGCACCGTGCCCTCGGTGAGGATCTCCGGCAGCACGTGCGGCTCGCCCGCGTCGGCGTAGAGCAGGTAGAGCGGCACGCCGCTGCGGCCGTGCTCCTCCAACAGGCGGGTGATCTCCGGGTTCTGGTTGGTCCAGTCGCCCTTGAGGTAAGTGACGCCCTTCGCCTGCATCGCCGCCTTCACGGAGGGGCGGTTGAGGGAGGTGGTCTCGTTGACGGCGCAGGTGATGCACCACGCCGCCGTCAGGTTCACGAAGACCGGGCGCTTGCCCTCGCGCAGGGCCTCCAGCCGCGCGCGGGTGAAGGGCTCGACACCCTCGGCGGAGGCCGTCTGGGCGGCGGGCGCCGTCTGGTCCCAGCTGATCTCCGCCCCGATAAATCCCATTGCGATCAACGAGAGAAAGAAAACTCCCTGGCAGATTCGTTTGCCGAACGGCCCGGCTTCGCGGCCTTGCTCCTGAACCCAGGGTAAGAAGCCGACGAGGACGACGCCGAGCAGCGCGGCGAGCAACCCCCGCGCATCGACCTGCTGCGACAGGACCCAGATCAGCCACGCCGCCGTCGCGTAGACCGGGAAGGCGAGCACCTGCTTGAGGGTTTCCATCCAGGCGCCCGGCCGGGGCAGGAGCCGCAGGGCGCCGGGGAACAGGGTGAGCGCCAGGAAGGGCAGGGCGAGGCCGAGGCCGAGGCTCGCGAAGACCGCCAAGGCCACGCCTGCCCCCTGCGTCAGCGCGAAGCCCACCGCCGCGCCCATGAATGGCGCGGTGCAGGGCGTGGCCACCACCGTGGCGAGCACGCCGGTGAAGAACGAGCCCGAAAGCCCCGAGCGCCGGGCGAGCCCGTCGCCAATCCCCGCGAGCCGTCCTCCGAGGTGAAAAACGCCGGACAGGCTCAGGCCCACCGCCACCATCAGGTAGGCGAGCCCGGCTACCACCGGCGGCGACTGGAGCTGGAAACCCCAGCCCAGTGAGGCGCCGCCGCCCTTCAGGGCGATCAGCAGGCCGGCGAGGGCGAGGAAGCTCGCGAGCACGCCGGCCGTGTAGGCGAGGCCGTGCAGGCGCACGCGGGTCCGGCTCTCGCCCGATTGGCGCACGAGGCCGAGCACCTTGATCGACAGCACCGGGAAGACGCAGGGCATCAGGTTGAGGATCAGGCCGCCGAGCAGGGCGAGCAGCATCGCCGCCGCGAGGGTCGGCGGATCCTGGGCCGGCACGGGCGACCGGGCCAAGGAGGGGGAGGGGGCTCCCGCGACGGAGGGCGTCGTCGCGGCCGGGGCGGTCGGAGCGTCACCGTAGGCAAAGGCGAGGCGGGAGGTCGTGCCGCCGATCGCCTCCTCGATCACCAGCACGCCGGGCAGGGTGCCGATCCCGGCCTTGTCGTCGCCCTGGGCCAGGGTGAGGTGGAGCCCCTGCGCGTCGACGCTCCGCGTCTGCTCGGCGGCGTTGTCGATCACCGTCTCGCCATAGGGGAAGTAGGTGGCCGCCTTGATCTGGTCGGCCTTCAGGCCGGTGGCGGCGAAGTCGAGACGGATCGCGTCGCCGGTCCGCGCCAAGCTCATGGGCCAGACAGGGGCCACGGGCATCGCGGCGCGGGCCCGCGCGAAGAGGGCGGCATTGGCGGCATCGGGAGTCGCAGGGCCCACGGGGAGGGTCAGGCGCAGCTCGGCCGAGCCTGGGATGCATTCGGTCTCGCAGACGAGATAGGTGAGCTTGCCCGCGATCCGCACCGGCTCGGCCGGGTCGAGGCTCGGCGGCGGCGTGACGGGGACGAGGAGCGTCACCTCGTCCTCGTAGCCGTAGTTCATCAGCGTCGCGATGGGGATGCGGTGCGGCGCCGGCCAGCGGATCGCCCCCGTGCCGAAGCCGGCGGGCAGCGTCCACGTCACCTCCGGCGGCAGGCCCGAATCCCCCGGATTGCGCCAGTAGACGTGCCAGCCGGGCTTCATCACCATCCGGATGGCCACCGTGAAGGGCGTCGCGCCCGAAACCGCCTGCGGCTCGGCCACGAGGCTCGCCCGCACGAGGTCCGCCGGCACGCGGAACCCCTGAGCCAAAGCGGGGCCGCAACCGAGGCAGGCGAGGATCAGGAGCAGGCGGGCGATCATGCGGGACTCTTCGCGCCGGGCGGCCGGAGGTTTCTCGTCGGTTCCACCGGCTTTTCTAGGGCGGACCACCCTTCCAATCCCTCCGTCATTGCGAGCGGAGCGAAGCAATCCAGGGCGGCGGGCCGTCTTGGGAGGTTGCGTTTCCCTGGATTGCTTCGCTGACGCTCGCAATGACGGGAAGAGGGGTGCGGCTTCACCGCACCCTCACCCCTCCAGCGGCGCCGTCGCCCGCTCCAGCCAGGCCCCGGTCGCCCCGTCCACGAGCGGCGACAGCGCCTCCCGCACGCGGGCGTGGTAGGCGTCGATCCAGGCGCGCTCGCCCGGTTCCAGCAGGGACGCATCGATGAGGCGCCTGTCGTAGGGCGCGAGGGTCAGGGTCTCGAAGCCGAACACCGGCCGCTCGCCGCCCGGCACCTCGCGGGGCTCCACGAGGACGAGGTTCTCGATGCGGATGCCATAGCGACCGGCGGCGTAATAGCCGGGTTCGTTGGAGAGGATCATGCCGGGGACGAGCGCCACGGTGCCGGCCTTGGCGATGCGCTGCGGCCCCTCGTGCACCGAGAGGAAGGCGCCGACCCCGTGGCCGGTGCCGTGGTCGAAATCGAGCCCGGCCCGCCACAGGGGGAGGCGGGCGAAGCCGTCGATCTGCGCGCCGTTCGTGCCCTTGGGGAACACGGCGCGGGAGATGGCGACGTGGCCCTGCAGCACCCGCGTGTAGCGGTCGCGCATCTCCGCCGTGGGCTCACCGATGGCGAGGGTGCGGGTGATGTCGGTGGTGCCGTCGGCATATTGCGCGCCGGAATCCACGAGGAACAATTCGCCCGGACGCACCGTCCGGTCGGTCTCCCGCGTCACCCGGTAATGGACGATGGCGCCATTGGCGCCGGAGCCGGAGATGGTCGGGAAGGAGACGTCGCGCAGGTCGCCCCCCTCGGCGCGGAAATTTTCCAGCGCCTCGACGGCGGTGATCTCGGTGAGGTCGCCCCGCGCCGCCGCGCCGTCGAGCCAAGCGAGGAAGCGCACGATGCTCGCCCCATCCCGGCGATGGGCGGCGCGGGTGCCGGCGATTTCGGCCGCGTTCTTGACCGCCTTCATCCCGGTGATCGGATCCTTGCCGACATCGACGGTGCCGCCCGCCGCCTCGATCCGCTCCTTGAGGGCGATAGCCGCCGTCGCCCCGTCGAGGCGCACGCGCACACCCGCCAGGGTGGAGAGGCCCTCCTCCAGATCGAGCCGGGGGGCGATCTCCGCGATCGGCTCAAGGGCCGCCCGGAGGGCAGGGTCGATGTCGCTGGATCCGAGATAGAGCCGGGCGAGACCCTCGCGCGGCAGGATCGCGTAGCCGAGGGCGAGCGGCGTGTGGCCGACATCGGCCCCCCGCAGGTTGAAGGCCCAGGCGAGGTTGTGGGGATCCGAGATCACCAGGGCGTCGCAGGAATCGGGGACGAGCGCCGCGCGGATCCGGGCGAGCTTGTCCGCCGCCGGCATTCCGGCCAGGGCCTCGGGATGGGGCACGACGCGCCCGGCGGGGGAAAGCGGCCGCCCGGCCCAGCAGGAATCGACCGGGTTCTCGGGCAGCGCCCGCAGGCTGCCCCCGGCCTTCGCGGCGGCCCGTTCCAGACGTCCGACCCCGTCCGGCGTGTGCAGCCACGGATCGTAGCCGAGCACCTTGTCGCGGCCGAGATGCGCGGCGATCCACGCCTCCGGCGTGTGCTCGGCGAGCGGCACCACGCTCACCACGCCGGTATCGACCTGCGCGGGCGCCTGCAGGGTGTAGCGCCCGTCCACGACGAGGGCGGCGGCGTCGGTGAGGATCACGGCGGTGCCAGCCGAGCCGGTGAAGCCGGTGAGCCAGGACAGCCGCTCCGCATCGGCGGGCACGTATTCCGACTGGTGCTCATCGGCCCGGGGCACGACGAAGCCGTCGAGGCCTGCCTCGCGCAGGGCCGCTCGCAGGGCCCCGATCCGCTCGGCACCCTTGCGATGGCCGGGATCCTCAAAGGTCTGGAAGCGGGGTCGGGTCATGGCGAGAGCCTATCGCCCCGGGCAGGCGGCCCGCAACGGGGCAGCGGCGTCCCAGGCGGTGGATCGGCGGGTCAAAATCCCGAGCGTCGCCTCACTCGAACGGCTGCCCAGGCCCCGGCCCGGCGGGGAGGCCGTCGTAGCCCTCGAGCCACGCGGTCCGCGCCGCCGACTGCACCGGGTAGGGGCAGGCATCCTTCGGGCGGCCATGCGCGCGGGCGCGGGCGCCCTCGGCGAGGGGATCGTCGGCGGGGGAGATGGGGCTCGTGTCGGTCATGTCCGAGAAATGCCGCCGGCCCCGCGCGGTTCAGCGCCTCGCCCGCGGCGCGGCGCCACCCCGGCGAAGGACGAGGTGGACCCAGCCTTCGATGACGCCCTTGCGCACCAGCGTGAAGCCCTGAAGGCGATAGGCCGAGAGCACCCCCGGCACGTCGCGCTCGATGAGCCCCGACAGGACCAGGGTCCCGCCCGTCGCCACCACGGCGGACAGGCTCGGCGCCAGCATCCTCAGGGGCTTGGCGAGGATGTTGGCGAAGACGAGGTCGAAATGCCGGGGCCGGTCGGCCATGCGGTGGCGGGTGCCCGCCGCGTGGTAGAGCTTGAGCCAGGGGCCGAGGCCGTTGAGCCGGGCGTTCTCCCGCGCGGTGGTCACCGCCTCGCCGTCGAGGTCGCCCGCCACCACCGGCTGGCGCAGGTCCTTGGCGGCGGCG
Source organism: Melastoma dodecandrum (assembly GCA_029817715.1). NCBI lineage: Eukaryota > Viridiplantae > Streptophyta > Magnoliopsida > Myrtales > Melastomataceae > Melastoma > Melastoma dodecandrum. The sequence goes on from JARUPY010000457.1 coordinate 55,358, forward strand.
AAGGCCAGGATCCCGGTGCCGGTCCCGACATCCAGCACGTGACGCGGGCGGCGGCGCTTGCGCTCGGCCACGAAGGCCCGCAGGCATCCGAGCGTGGTGCCGTGGTGGCCGGTGCCGAAGGCCAGCGCCGCCTCGATCTCGATGGCGAGGTCGTTCGTCCGCCGCGCGTCCCGGTCGTGGGCGCCGTGGATCAGGAAGCGGCCGGCCCGGACGGGCTTCAGCCCTTCCAGGGAAGCGCGCACCCAATCCTGCTCGGCGATGGTGCGGAACTCGGCCTCGTCCGCCTGGTCCCCGATCACCGGGCGAATCAGCTCGCGGACGAAATCCTCGTCCGGCTCGTCGGCGAAATAGGCTTCGAGGCGCCACGTCTTCCCGTCCTCGTCCTCGAAGGCGGCGACCGCCGTCTCGGTGGGGTCGAACATCTCGCCCAGGAGGTCGGTCATCGCCCGCGCCGACTTCTCGTCGGTGTCGAGGCGGAGGACGTGAGTCGGGCGGTGGGGCGGGAGGCCTTCGAGCATGGTCCCGTCCCTGTAAGCGTCCGCGGGCATCCTGTCACAGGGAAACGCACGAGAACGGGGCGTCCCGCGATTCTTCTGCAACGGTGCCTGGGATTGCGTCACCCTGTCCGTGCGTTGACCACGCATGCCAGGAACTCGCGCAAGGAGCCGGCGTTTTCGGGAGCTTCGTGTTCGAGCCCTCTCAAGGATGCGTAAAAAGTGACCAGTTCGCGTCGTCCCCTACCTGACCGGTCCGGTCCCAACGGGCCGATCGTCCTCGCACGGACCCCGAATCGGCCGCCCGTCTCACCGTATGGGGGCCCGCCCGCCGAGGCCCCCCTGTCCGGCCGCCTGCTGGTGGCCCTGAGTCGCCTCCACCGGGCGGAAACCGCATCGCGCAAGCCGTCCTCCGGCAAGGAGTGAACGGGGGTCCTCCGCCTTCCTCCCGCCGCCAAGATTGGCCCGGCTTCCCATCGGTCATAAGATCGCGCGCTCGGCGGATCGGAACGACCGGCCGCGGCCGATGGAATTGGCGCATGGCGATCACAGCACGCAGGGTCCGCGGGCCGGACCGGCGGGCATGAGCTTCGGCCTCGTCCCCGGGGAGTGGCTCGGCCCCGAGGAGTGGCAGGCCGTCCTGCTCAGCCTTCAGGTGGCGACCTTGGCCACGCTCGTCTCCCTGCCCCTCGGGCTCGGGGTGGCGTGGCTGCTGGCGCGGCGGCGCTTCCCCGGCCGGGCGTTCCTCGATGGGCTCGTCCACCGGCCCCTGATCCTGCCGCCGGTCGTCACCGGCTACCTGCTCCTCCTCGCCTTCGGCCGGAAGGGCGTGTTCGGCGCGCCGCTCGCGGAGTTCGGCATCGTCTTCGCCTTCCGCTGGACCGGGGCGGCGCTCGCCTGCGCGGTGATGGGCTTCCCCCTGATGGTGCGGGCGATGCGCCTCTCCCTCGAAGCCGTGGACCAGCGCCTCGAACAGGCGGCCGGTACGCTCGGCGCCTCGCCCTTCCTCGTGTTCCTCACCGTTTCCCTGCCGCTGAGCCTGCCCGGCTGCCTCGCCGGGGCAGTGCTGGCCTTCGCCAAGGCGATGGGCGAGTTCGGCGCGACCATCACCTTCGTCTCGAACATCCCCGGGCAGACGCAGACCCTGCCCTCGGCGATCTACACCCTCACCCAGGTGCCGGGCGGGGAGGGGGCGGCGCTCCGCCTCACCCTCATCTCGGTCGCGCTGTCGATCACGGCGCTCCTCGTCTCCGAGGCGCTCGCCGCCCGCGCCGGTCGGCGGCTGGAGGCGGAATGAGCGGGGAAGCCCCTTTCACCCTGGACGTGAGCCTGCGGCGCGGCGCCTTCTCCCTTGAAGCCGCCTTCACCGCCGGGCCGGGCCTCACCGCGCTGTTCGGCCGCTCCGGCTCCGGCAAGACCACGCTGATCGACCTGATCGCCGGGCTGGCGCGGCCCGAACGGGGACGCATCGCGGCGGGAGATCAAGTGCTCGTCGACACGGGTGCGCGGATCTTCCTGCCGCCGCACCGCCGCCGGGTCGGGGTCGTGTTCCAGGATGCGCGGCTGTTCCCGCATCTCAGCGTCGCGCAGAACCTCGCCTATGGCCGCGTCTTCGCCCGCCTGCCCCACGACGAGGCGGAGTTTTCCGCCATCGTCGGCATGCTCGGGATCGGCCCGCTCCTTGAGCGGCGCCCGGCAGGGCTCTCGGGGGGCGAGCGCCAGCGGGTCGCGATCGGCCGGGCGCTGCTGGCGCGTCCCCGGCTGCTGCTGATGGACGAGCCGCTCGCCGCCCTCGACGACGACAGGAAGGCCGAGATCCTGCCCTACATCGAGCGGCTGCGCGATGAGACCGGGGTGCCGGTGGTCTATGTCAGCCATTCCGTCGCGGAGGTGGCCCGGCTCGCGGGCACTCTCGTGGTGCTCGATGCCGGCCGCGTCGCCGCCTCCGGCCCGGCCGAGACGATCCTCCGCCGGGCCGATCTCATCCCGGTGCACGGCGAGCCCGGCGCCCTGCTGGCGATGGAGGTCGAGGGATGCGATCCCGCCACCGGCCTCGTCCGCCTGACCGGGCAGGCCGGGCAGCTTCTCGTGCCGGACCTCGCCCATCCGCCGGGCACGCGGGTCCGGGTCAGGGTGCCCGCCCGCGACGTCCTCGTCGCCCTCGACCGGCCCCAGGGCCTTTCCGCCCGGAACGTGCTACCCGGCCGGATCGCGACGCTCACCTCCGCCGGGACAGGGGTGCTGGTGGAGATCGATTGCAACGGCGCGATCCTCGCGGCGCGGCTGACGGCGGCGGCGGTCCGAGACCTCGCCCTGGCGCCGGGGCGTGACGTCGTCGCCGTCATCAAGAGCGCCGCCATCGACCCCGCCGGCTTCGGGACGAGCCGCCCGGCTGTCGTCATCTGATGGGGGCGCCGGCCGCGGCGACCGTGCGCCAAGAGGCCGGCTCCGGCCTTCTTCACCAAGAGCAAGAGCCGGGGCCTGCCGTGATCCGGCGATCCCCGCGTGTCCTCAGCCGAGCTGCGTCAGCAGGGTCAGGGCGCCGAAGATCAGCACCGCCGCGACGGAGAGGCCGAGCAGGATGAGGCTCGCCCGCGATTCCCGTAGGTCGGCCGACATGCCCCCTCCCTGGCCCCTCGCCGGATCGTCCGCCGGCGACTGTCTCACCGGCTTTCGCTCCTGTCGAGCCCCGGCTCGCGCCGTCCGCGTCAGGCGGCCGTCCGCCGCTCCACCAGCCGCGCCAGGAATGCGCTGCCGACGGGGATGATGGAATCGGCGAAGTCGTAGCCGGCATTGTGCAGGCCCGCGCCCGGGCCGGCGCCGAGCCAGACATAGGCGCCGGGCACGGCCATCACCATGTCGGCGAAATCCTCGCTGCCCATCCGGGGCGGAGCGTTCGTATCGACCTGCGCCTCGCCGATCAGCTCGGCGGCGATGTCGGCGGCGGCCGCCGCCTGCTCCGGGGCGTTCTCCAGCACGGAGAACTTGTCCTCGATGTCCACCGTGATCTCGGCGCCGTAGGCGGCGGCGAAGCCGGCGCAGAGCTCGCGCATCCGTGCGCCCGCCAGCGCCCGGACCTCCCTGTCGAAGGTGCGGATCGTGCCGGCCATGTGCGCGGTCTCGGGGATGACGTTGTAGGCCGAGCCCGCCTCGATCCGGGTGATCGAGAGGACGATGGATTTCAGCGGATCGACGTTGCGCGAGGCGATGGATTGCAGCGCCTGGGCGAGGCCTGTCGCGACCACGATGGGATCGATGCCCCGATGCGGCTGGGCCGCATGGATGCCGCGGCCACGGATGCGGATATCGAAGAAGTCCGCCGCCGCCATCAGGGCCCCGGGGCGGAGCTTGATGTGGCCATGCTGGCCGCCCGGCTGGTTGTGCAGGCCGTAGACCACGTCGCAGGGAAACTTCTCGAACAGCCCGTCCTTCAGCATCGCCAGCGCGCCGCCGAGGCCCTCCTCGGCCGGCTGGAAGATGAATACCGCCGTGCCGTCGAAGTTGCGCGTCTCGGCCAGGTAGCGGGCCGCGCCGATCAGCATCGTCGTGTGCCCGTCATGCCCGCAGGCGTGCATCTTGCCGGGCACGGTGGAGCGGTAGGGGAGGTTGGTCTCCTCCTCGATGGGCAGGGCGTCCATGTCGGCGCGCAGGCCGATGCGTTTGCCGTTGTCGGTGCGCCCCTTCAGTAGGCCGACGACCCCGGTGCCGCCGATGCCCCGGTGCACCTCGAACCCGTATCCCTCCAGCAGGTCGGCGACGATGCCGGAGGTGCGCACTTCCTCGAAGCCGATCTCGGGATGGGCGTGGAGGTCGCGGCGGATGGCGGTGAGGTCGTCGGAAAAGCCTTGGATGTGCGTGATCGGATCCATCATGCCTGCTCGTCGGGGGTGCAGCGCCGGAACGGGGTGAGGGTGTCGAGGACATCGACCGCCTCGGCCACGTGGGCGCGCTCGCGCTGCAAGTAGTCGGCCACCGCCCGGCGCAGGGAGGGGTCGGCGATGTCGTGGGCGGAGTGCATCAGCACCGGGCGGTAGCCGCGGGCGAGCTTGTGCTCCCCCTGCGCCCCCGCCTCGACCCGCTTGAGGCCGTGAGCGATCGCATACTCGATCGCCTGGTAGTAGCAGACCTCGAAGTGCAGGAACGGGTGGTCCTCGATGCAGCCCCAGTTGCGCCCGTAGAGCGCCCTGTCGCCGATCAGATTGATGGCGCCCGCGATATAGGCGCCGGCGCGCTTGGCCATCACCAGCAGCACCCGGTCGGCCATGCGCTCCGACAGCAGGGAGAAGAAGCGGCGGTTGAGGTACGGCCGGCCCCACTTCCGGGCGCCGGTATCGGTGTAGAACCCATAGAAGGCGTCCCAGACCGGCTCGGTGAGGGCGGCGCCCGTCAGGTGCTCGATGGTGATGCCGGGCGCCAGCGCGTCGCGGCGTTCGCGCTTGATCGTCTTGCGCTTGCGGGAGGAGAGGGCTTCGAGAAAGCCGTCGAAGCTGGAATAGCCGTCGTTCTCCCAGTGGAATTGCTGATCGGTACGCTGCAGGAACCCCGCGGCGCCAGCCCGGTCCCACTCGGCCTCGCGCATGAAGGTAACGTGGATCGAGGAGGCCTTGGTCTCACCCCGCAGCGCCCGCAGGCCGGCGAGGAGGGCCGCCGTCGCCTCGTCCGGGTCGGCGCCGGGACTGATCAGGAAGCGCGGCCCGGTCACCGGGGTGAAGGGCACGCTCACCTGCAGCTTCGGGTAGTAGCTGCCGCCGGCGCGCTCGAAGGCGTCGGCCCAGCCGTGATCGAACACGTACTCGCCCTGGCTGTGGGATTTCAGGTAGCAGGGCGCCGCGGCGAGGACCTTGCCCTCCCGCTCCACCACCACATGGACCGGCAGCCACCCGGTGCGGCGCGAGACGCAGCCGGAATCCTCCAGCGCCGAGAGGAAGGCGTGGGTGACGAAGGGATTGTGGGTCTCGTCGCCCGCCGCGAGGGTTTCCGGCGAGAGGGCACAGGCATCCCAGGCCTGCGCCCCGATCTCCTTGAGCCCGGGGAGAGCCCTCACCGTCAGGGCTGCGGCGTCCGGCGGCGGCGCGGAGGCTTCCTTCATGCCCGGCACTCTAACGGCCCACGGGGGAGGGGCAAGCGGCGGATGGATGCAGGGGGACTTCGCTGTCGCTGGAACCGGCGCGAGGTCTCCGCCTTTCTCGACGGGCTTCACCGGCTCGGCTGAGAACCCCTCAAGGCACAAACCCCTCGAACACCATCTGATCCGCATGCGCGGCGGCGTTGGCGCGCTGCTCCGGTGTGCGCACCGTCCAGGCCATGACCGGGAGCCCCGCGAGGAGGCGGCACAGGGTGGTGGGGGCGCAGGGCAGGTCGTCCACGCGCCAGGAGAGGAAGTCCGGCCGGGTCTCGTCGAAATGCAGGAGATCGGACAGGCTGCGGCGCTGGCTCGGCGTCATCGCCGCATAGGCGGGATCGTCCTGCCGCGTCTCGGCGACGATGCCCCTCGGGATACGGGCGGGCAGGCCCTCCCGCAGAGCGGCGACGACCGCCGGATCGAAGGATTTCAGCGCCACCGGCCCGTCATGGGCGGCCGCGACCTCCGCCGTCCTCCGGGCGAGGCGCAGGTCGCCGTCATAGGCCGACTTGATCTCGACGATCACCGGCACCGCCCCGGCCACCGCCGCCAGGAACGCGGGTAGGGTGGGTATCGTCTCGGCGGACCCCGCCACGGTCAGCCGGCCGAGGGCGGAGGCCATGGTGGCGCCGACCCGCTCGCTTGCCTCCGTCAGCCGGCCGAGGGCGAAGTCGTGGAAGACCATCGCCTCGCCGTCGGCGCTCATTTGCACGTCGCATTCGATGGCGAATCCGCCCGCCACCGCCGCGCGGGCGGCGCTGAGGGTGTTCTCCGGCCGGCCCGCCGCCCGGTCGTGCAGGCCGCGATGGGCGATGGGCCGCGCGGTGAGCCAGCCGAACCCCGTCACCCCTTCACCTCGAACAGGCCCTCGACCTCGACGGCGGCGTCGAGGGGCAGTTCCGCGACGCCCACCGTCGAGCGGGCGTGCCGGCCGCGATCCCCCAGCAGTTCGACCATCAGGTCGGAGGCGCCGTTCATCACCCCGGCCACCGCCGAGAAGCCGGGGGCGGCGTTGATGAAGCCGCCGAGCCGCACGCATTGCTCCACGGCCCGGTCGAGGTCGCCCACCGCCGCTTCGAGCTGGGCCAGGACGTTCAGGGCGCAGAGCCGGGCGGCCGCCTTGCCTGCCTCCGGTGAGACCGCGCCGCCGACCTTGCCGACATGTTCGGGGGCGATCGTGCCGTCCGCGCCGAAGCAGATCTGCCCCGAGATCACGACGAGGTTGCCCGCGCGCACGAAGGGCACATAGTTCGCCACCGGTGCCGCCGCCTTGGGCAGGCTGAGCCCCAGCTTCGCCAGACGGTCCTTGATCGTGCTCATGCGGTGCTTCCCCTTTCGCGTTCGCGGCGGGTTCTGGAGCATGGCGGAGGCCCTCCGCGCAAGGGGCCGAGGCGGGCGCCGGAAGCGCCTCCGGCCCGCACGGAGGGACCCTGCCCCGCGCCCGGCACGGAGTTTGCGCGATTGACACGGCAGAGGCGATTCATAGTAATCGCGCGCGTGCCGCCCGGTGATCGAGGCGGCACTTTCATTTGGTGCCGCCGACCCCTCGCGCGACGGAGACCGGACCGTGACATCCGCCCTTCTGCCGAACTATGCCCGCGCCCCCCTGGCTTTCGCCCGAGGCGAAGGCGCATGGCTCGTCGCGGAGGACGGTCAGCGATATCTCGATTTCGGCGCCGGCATCGCCGTCCTCTCGCTCGGCCACGCCCATCCGCACCTCGTCGCCGCGCTGACCGAGCAGGCGGGGAAGGTCTGGCACGTGTCGAATCTCTACCAGATCCCGGAGGGCGAACGCCTGGGCCGGCGATTCGTGGAGGCGACGTTCGCGGAGGTGGCGTTCTTCTGCAATTCGGGCGCCGAGGCCAACGAAGCGGCTATCAAGATGGCCCGCAAGTATCACTCGGCCAACGGCGAGCCCGGGCGCTTCCGCATCGTGACCTTCGAGGGCGCCTTCCACGGGCGCACGCTCGCCACCATCGCGGCCGGTGGGCAGCAGAAGTACATCGACGGCTTCGGCCCCAAGGTCGACGGGTTCGACCAGGTGCCGACCGGCGATTTCGCGGCCCTGGAGGCGGTGATCGGCCCCGAGACCGCGGCCCTGCTGATCGAGCCGATCCAGGGCGAGGGCGGCGTGCGGGTCATCCCCCCGGCCGACCTGCGCCGCCTGCGCGAGCTTTGCGACCGGCACGGGCTGTTGCTGATCCTGGACGAGGTGCAGACCGGCGTCGGCCGCACCGGCAAGCTCTTCGCCCATGAGTGGTCGGGCATCGCGCCGGACATCCTCAGCGCGGCCAAGGGCATCGGCGGGGGCTTCCCGCTCGGGGCCTGCCTCGCGACGAAGGAGGCGGCCCGGGGCATGGTCGCGGGCAGCCACGGCTCGACCTTCGGCGGCAACCCGCTGGCCATGGCGGTCGGCAACGCCGTCCTCGACGTGATCCAGTCGGACGGGTTCCTGGAGCACGTGGCGCAGACGGGCCTGCGGCTCAAGCAGAAGCTCGCGGCGCTGAAGGACCGGCACCCGCGCGTGATCGAGGAAGTGCGCGGGGAGGGGTTGATGATCGGCCTCAAGCTCGGCGTGCCCAACACCGAATTCGCCGCGGCGGCGCGGGAGGCCAACCTCCTCGTGATCCCGGCCGGCGACAACGTCGTGCGGCTGATTCCGCCGCTGATCGTCACCGAGTCGGACGTCGATGAGGCGGTCCGGCGGCTCGATGCCGCCGCGGCCGGGTTCGAGGCGCTGCGCGGGGCGGCCGAGTAGGGCGCCGCCGGAAAGTCCATTGCGATGACAACCCTCCCCCACGCTCGCCCCCTGAACGGACGGGCGAACGGCGCGGTCGCCACCCCGGCCCCCCGCCACTTCCTCGACCTCTCGGATTTCTCCGGGACCGAGATCCGCCGCATGCTGGATTCCAGCGCCGCCATGAAGGCCCTGCGCCGGAAGGGCGAGCGCGCGGCCGAGCGCCCCCTCGTCGGCAAGATGCTCGCGATGGTGTTCGACCGCCCCTCGACCCGCACCCGCGTCTCGTTCGACGTGGCGATGCGCGAGCTCGGCGGCGAGACGCTGATGCTCACCGGCTCCGAGATGCAGCTCGGCCGCGGCGAGACCATCGGCGACACCGCACAGGTGCTGTCCCGCTTCGTCGACGCGATCATGATCCGCATCCTCGATCACGGGCAGATGCTGGAACTCGCCGAGCACGCCACGGTGCCGGTGATCAACGCGCTCACCAAGATCTCGCACCCGTGCCAGATCATGGCGGACGTGCTGACCTTCGAGGAGCATCGCGGGCCGATCCAGGGCCGGACCGTCGCGTGGTCGGGCGATGCCAACAACGTGCTGGCGAGCTGGGTCCATGCCGCCGCCCGGCTCGACTTCACCCTCAACGTCGCCTGCCCGCCCGAGCTTGCGCCCCCGCCCGCGCTGATCGCCTGGGCCAAGCAGGAGGGCGCAAAGCTCAACGTCACCACGGACGCGTTCGCGGCCGTGGACGGTGCAGACGCGGTGGTGACGGATTGCTGGGTCTCGATGGGCGACGACGACGAGAACCACCGCCACAACCTGCTCTCGCCCTACCGGGTCGATGCCAAGCTGATGGCGGCGGCCAAGCCCGACGCGATCTTCATGCATTGCCTGCCCGCGCACAGGGGCGAGGAAGTGACCGCCGAAGTGATGGACGGGCCGCAATCGGTGGTGTTCGACGAAGCCGAGAACCGTCGCCACGCCCAGAAGGGCATCCTCGCCTGGTGCCTCGAGGCGAGCGGGGCCTGACAACCGGGGTCTCGAAAGGGCCAAGCCCTTTCGCGGGTGCAGGGCGGCGGCCTGCATCGTCGGGGCTCCGCCCCGACACCCCGCCAAAGGGCTGCAAGCCCTTTGGAAACCCCGCCTCGGGTCACCATATGACGGGGATATCCCCGGAGAGATCATGACCGCAGGAACCGAGACCCCCGGCGTCGATGACGCCGTGCTGCCCTTCGCCGTCGAGGCGCTCGACGTGCGCGGACGAGTGGTGCGCCTCGGCCCGTCCATCGACACGATCCTGCGCCGGCACGGCTACCCGGATTCCGTCGCGCGGCTCCTGGGTGAGGCGGCAGCCCTCACCGTGCTGCTCGGGGCGTCCCTGAAGTTCGAGGGGCGGTTTCAGCTCCAGACCAAGACCGACGGCCCCGTCGAGATGATCGTGGTCGATTTCGAGGCGCCCGACCGGCTGCGGGCCACCGCCCGGTTCGACGCGGAGCGTGTGACGGCGCTCGGCGGCGGCCCGGTGCGCGATGCCGACCTGATCGGCAACGGCCATCTCGCCATGACCATCGACCAGGGCAGTACCGCGAGCCGCTACCAGGGCGTAGTGCCGATGGAGGGCCAGAGCCTCGAAGAGGCGGCGCACCAGTATTTCCGCCAGTCCGAGCAGATCCCGACCGTGGTCCGCCTCGCCGTCGCCGAGGCCTTGGACGAGGACGCGGGGCATTGGCGGGCGGGCGGCCTGATCGTGCAGTTCCTGCCCCAGTCGATCGACCGGGCGCGCCTCGCCGACCTGCCGCCGGGCGATATCCCCGAGGGCCATGCCCATCTCGGCCCGGATGCGCCTGAGGACGATGCCTGGGTCGAGGCCCGCTCGCTCGCCGCCACCATCGAGGACCACGAACTGGTCGATCCCGGCGTGTCGAGCGAGCGCCTGCTCTACCGCCTGTTCCACGAGCGCGGCGTGCGCGTCTTCGACCGCCAGCCGGTGCGCGAGACCTGCCGCTGCTCCCGCGAGCGGGTGATGGGCATGATCCGCTCCTTCAGCCCGGAGGAGCGCCGGGACATGGTGGCCGATGACGGGCGCATCGTGATCACCTGCGAATTCTGCTCCCGCCGCTACGATCTCGATCCGGCCGAGGTCGAGACGGAGATCGGCCAGGGGCAGTAGAGCCCGCGCCGCGGCGCATGCCGCCAAGACTACGTACACATCGGGCTCACGGCCAAGCTTATGGTCGCGTAACGCGCAAGTACTCATTAGTGTTGCGCGATTTTCTACACTCGGAGAGTTGAACCGTTTCCGTCCCCTCGGCGTTGCGCAGCGTAATTTTCGACCGGAGGAAACGCCATGTCTCCATTGACCACACGAGTGTCCGTCGGCTTGGCTGCGCTCCTGCTCAGCACGTCGGTCTATGCGCAGCAGGGAATGGGCGGCGAGCGCGGGGGCGCCGGCGGCGGCCAGGGCCGGCCCGAGGCCGGCATGAAGGCCGAGGGCGGCGCGAAGGCCGGCGGCGCTGAGATGAACGGTGCCCGGGCCGACCGCGACGCGGGCGGCAAGATGGGCCAGGATCGCGCCGGACGGGCCGATGCCAAGGCCGATACCGCGAAGGCCGATGCTGCCAAGACCGACGGCATGAAGGCCGACCGGGCCGGCGGCGCCGACCGCGCGGCCACGAACGATCGCAACGGCACCCGCGACACCGAACGCAGCGCCCGCAACGGCGCCGAGCGCGGTGACCGGGCCGACCGTGACCGCCGTGACGGCGACCGCACCGCGACGCGGGGCGAGTTCCGCGGCGGGCGCGATCGCGTCGAGACCCGCACCAGCGCGCGTTTCGAGGGCGGCTTCCGCCGCGAGGGGCGCTTCGTGTTCATCGGCGGTCGCCGCGTCGTCTACGGCTCCCCCGAGTATCGCCGCCTGATCGTCACCGAGAACCGCGGTCCGCGTGAGCGTTACGTTGTGATCCGCGGCCAGCGCGTCCTCTACGGCTCGCCGGAGTACCGCCGCCTCGTCAGCGTCCGCGAGACCGGGACCCGCACCCGCTACGTGACCATCCGGGGCCAGCGCGTGCTTTACGGCTCGCCCGAGTACCGTCGCCTCGTCAGCATCCGCAAGACCGGCCCCAGCGAGCGCTGGGTGGTGATCCGCGGCCAGCGCGTGCGCTACGGCTCGGACGAGTACCGTCGTCTCTCCGGTGGGGTGGTCGGCGCGAGCTTCGGCACCGAGACTCGCGCGGGCGTCCGCACGGACCGCGAGCGCGGCGGCTTCCGCAGCGACCAGAAACCGGCGTGGCGACGCGCAGGCCCGCGGTGACAATCGCGGCGAGAACCGCGGCGACATGAAGCGTGACGCCAAGAACGACATGAAGAACGACGGCGCCCGTAATGCCGGGATGCGCGGCGATGCGGACCGCAGCAACATGCGCAACGTCTCAGACCGCAACCAGGGCGGCGGCATGGAGCGCGGTGCCAATCGCGGTGGCGAGATGCAGCGTAGCGGCGGTCGCGGGGCCGAGAGCGGCGCCGGCGGCATGAACGCGGGCGGCGGCGCCAATGCCGGCGGCATGAAGGCCGGCGGCGGCGCGGGTGCCGGCGCGGGCCGGTAAGCTCGATCGATCGAGGGGCCGGGCGAGAGCCCGGCCCCTCTTTGTTCGTGACTGCGAGCGCAGCGACGCGGAGTGCTATGCCTTGAGCACCGGCTCCGCCGGATCGCCGCCGCCGCGGGCGGAGAGGTAGTCGGGCTGGAACAGGCACATGCGCACGGCGTCCCGGTAGCGCCCGTTCACGAAAAACTCGTCCTTGAGCACACCCTCGGGGCGGAAGCCACACCGCTCGTAGATCCTCACGGCGCGCTGGTTTTCCCGGTCGACGTGCAAGTAGAGCTTGTGGATGTTGAGGACGCTGAAGGCATAATCCATCACGATCCGCGTCGCGCGCCACGCATAACCCCGCCCCTGGAAGGAGGGGTGGATCGCGATCTGGAACTCGCAGCGGCGGTGGAGATGGTTGATCTCCACCAGCTCGATCAGCCCGGCGGGCTCGCCGTCCGGCGCGGCGACGATGAAGCGGCGCTCGGTCTGGTTGTGGATGTTGCGCTCGTAGAGCTGCTGGAGTTCGGCGAAGGACTCATAGGCCTCCTCGAACCAGTAGCGCATGACGCTGGCGTTGTTATCCAGCTGATGAACGAAGCGCAGATCCTCGCGTTCCAGCGGGCGCAGCTTCACATGTTCGTTGGTGCGCAGCGTCATGCCGCGCACTCCACGATCAGCCGGCGCAGGAAGGCCTCGCCTCCGGCGAGGGCTTCGAGGGTGATGAACTCGTCCGGCTGGTGCGCCTGGGCGATGTCGCCGGGGCCGCAGACCACCGTGGGGATGCCAGCCCCCTGGAAACGGCCGGCTTCCGTCGCGTAGGGCATCGCCACGGTGTGGTTGCGCCCGGCGAGCCGCAGGGCAAGGCGCTCGGCCTCGGAGCCGGGATCGGGAGCGAGGCCGGGGATGGCCACCTCTTCCAGCGTGTCGATCCGCCCATAGTCGCCGTAGCGGTTGAGCCGCCGCGCGGTCACCTCGGCGGCGGCCGCCGCGAACAGGCGGGGCACCTCGGCGGGATCGAGATCGGGCAGGCCGCGATACTCCCAGTGGAACCGGCATTCGCGGGCGAGGATGTTACGGGCGGTGCCACCGTGGATTGTGCCCACATGGAGGGTGGTGGCCGAGGGCTCGAACCGGCCCGAGGCGTCGCCCCGCTCGATCATCCGGTCGGCGATACGGTTCAGTTCGGCGACGAGGTCGCAGGCCGCCGAGACCGCGTTGGCCCCGAGTTCCGGCCGAGAGGAATGCGCCTCCCGCCCGTGGACGGTGGTGAGGCAGGTGACGATGCTCTTGTGCGCATCCGCCACGTCGAGGCCGGTGGGTTCGCCCACGAGGCAGGCGGCGGGGCGCGGCAGGTCCTCGCCGAACCAAGCGATGACGTCCCGGGAGCCGAGGCAGGTGGTCTCCTCGTCATAGGACAGCAGCAGGTGGATCGGCCGGGTGAGCCCGGCCGCCAGCATGTCGGGAACGAGGGCCAGCGCCAGCGCACAGAAGCCCTTCATGTCGACGGCGCCGCGCCCGTAGGCCCGCCCGTCCGCCACTCGCAGGGTGAAGGGGTCGGAGGTCCAGTCCTGACCGGCGACCGGCACCACGTCGGTATGGCCCGAGAGGACGACGCCGCCGTCGCGGGCGGGGCCGAGCGTGGCGAAGAGCGCCGCCTTGTCGCCGGCCGCATTCGGGAAGCGGCGATACGGGACACCCCACCCGTCGAGGTAGGTGCCGACCCAATCGATCAGCGCGAGGTTGGGCTTGTCGCTCTCCGTGTCGAACGAGACGAGGTGTGAGAGCATTTCGAGCGGGGTCATCCGCTCGCTGGTCGTGGGCATGATCCCTCCGGGGAACCCCCGGCTTGCAAGTCACCCGAACGGGACCGGCCGGTCTCAGTGCAGGCTGCGGCGGACGTGCGGGCTATCGAGGGAGAAGGCGGGGATCTCGGCCTCGAAGCTCTCGCCGGCCACCGTCGCCATCGTGTAGCTGCCGGCCATCAGCCCGTCGGGAGTCGTGAGCGGGCACCCACTCGTGTAGCAGAAGGACTCGCCGGGCTCCAGAACCGGCTGTTTGCCGACGACGCCCGCGCCACGCACCTCTTGCAGGGCGCCGCGCCCGTCGATGATGCGCCAGTGGCGCGAGCGCAGCTGCACCTGCTCCTCGCCGTTGTTCACGATCTCGACCGTGTAGGCGAAGAAATAGCGACTCTCGTTGGGGGAAGACTCTTCCTCCACGAAGCGCGGCTGTACAGTCACGCTTATTCCGCGCGTCTCGGCCCTGTACATCGCCCTTAACGGCCCCCGGAGAGCATGCGATTCGACCGGACCGGCTTTCGCCGCACCGCGGTGTAGGTGGTAGTTGGCGGGGGAATCGCCGTCAATTGCGGCGGATTACGTCGCGCGTTCCTGTCGTGTTGCAAAGCCGCCCGGTCCCGGGATCGTTAAAGCGGCCTTAAGCGCACCTATCGGACAAGGGATGGCGCGGTCGAAGGGGTCCTGTCGGGGGTCACCCGGTGGGGCCACACGACGGGAGCGGGGCGATGGGAGCGGGCGTGACCTCGAGGATCGACGGCATCCTGCCGGCCCAGGCGATCGACGCCCTGACCCGCGCGGGCGGCATCCGTCCGGCCACGCCCTACGCCGCGGACCAGATCCAGCCCGCGAGCCTCGACCTGCGGTTGGGGCAGCGCGCCTACCGGGTGCGCACCAGCTTCCTGCCGGGGGGCTCGCGCACGGTCGAGGCCTGCGTCGAGCGCCTGTCGCTCCACGCCATCGATCTGCGGCCGGGCGCCGTGCTGGAGACCGGCTGCGTCTACATCGCGGAACTGCAGGAGAGCCTTGGCGCTTCCCGCAGACCTCGCCGCCTCGGCCAACCCGAAGAGTTCCACCGGCCGCATCGACGTCTTCACCCGCGTCATCACCGACCGCGCCCGACGCTTCGACACGATCGAGGCCGGCTACGCGGGCCCGCTCTACGCCGAGGTCTCGCCCCGCACCTTCCCGGTGCGGGTGCGGGCGGGCTCGCGCCTGTCGCAGATCCGCTTCCGCCGGGGCCAGCCCCGCCTCGGGGAGGCCGACCTCGCCGCGCTGCATGCCCGCACGCCGCTCGTGAACGTCGCGACGCCGTCCTTCCAGGGAGGCGTGGCGGTCTCCGTGGATCTGTCCGGCTTCGACGGGCTGATCGGCTACCGCGCCAAGCGCCACACCGGACTCGTGGATGTCGATGCGCCGGGTGCCCACGGGATCGACGCCTTCTGGGAGCGCCTGCCCTCGGACGGCAGCGCCAGCCTGATCCTCGATCCCGGCGAGTTCTACCTCCTGGCCTCGAAGGAAGCGGTCCGCGTGCCGCCCGACCACGCCGCCGAGATGGTGCCGTTCGATCCGCTGGTCGGCGAGTTCCGGGTCCACTACGCGGGCTTCTTCGATCCGGGCTTCGGCTATGCCGGGGCGGGGGGCGCGGGCGCCCGGGCCGTGCTGGAGGTGCGCTCGCGCGACGTGCCGTTCCTGCTGGAGGACGGCCAGATCGTCGGTCGCCTCGTCTACGAGCGCATGTCCGAGCCGCCCCGCACCCTCTACGGCGCCGGCGCCGGCTCGAACTATCAGGCGCAGGGGCTCAAGCTCTCGAAGCACTTCGTGTAACGGGTTTCCAAAGGGCGAGCCCTTTGGCGGGTGCAGGGCAGCGCCCTGCGATGACTCAGGACCTTGCCCCTGGACCCCACCAAAGGACTCGATCCTTTGGGATCCCGATCTACAGCTCCGACACGGCCCGTTCGAACGCGGCGACCAGGGCCGGATCGAGCTTGCGCCCCATGCCGCGCAGGTGGGCGAGGGCCTCGGAGGTCGGCAGGGGCTCGCGGTAGGGGCGGCGCTCCACCAGCGCCGCGTAAATGTCGCAGACCGTGATCAGGCGGACGATGTCGGGGATCGCCGCGCCGGATAGCTTGTCCGGGTATCCCGTCCCGTCGAGCAATTCGTGATGGTGGCGCACGACGGAGAGGAGCGCGTCCTCGAACCCGCCGGTCTCGACGAGCAGGGCATGGCCCAGCGTGGTGTGGGTGCGCATCACGGCGCGCTCGGCCGGATCGAGGGGACCGGCCTTGTTCAGGATTTCAAGGGGAATGCGCGCCTTGCCGACATCGTGGACGAGGGCGGCGCGCACGAGATGCTCGCGGTCGCGCAGGCCGAAGCCGAGGTCGATGGCGAAGGTCGCCGCGACGCCCGCCACCAGGAGGCAATGCTGGTAGGTGGCGTCGTCGTAGGCGCGCACCGTGTCGAGCCACGCTCCGAGCCCCGCCTCGCTCACCGCCCCGAGGATCGGGTCGAGCCCGTCATCGACGAGTTGCGGATCGACGGTGCCCGTCAGCCGGGCGGCGTCGAGCAGGCCCGCGAGCACGCTTCCGGCCCGGTCGGCGGCCTCGCCGATCACCGTGCCCCGCGCCCGTGGCGGGGCGTCGCGGGAGGAACGGACGGAGGACGGAACGAGCGGGGCCGCGCGCATCACACTCTTTAAGAAATGGCCGGCGGACGACGCCCGCGCGGGACACGGCCTGGCCTGCGACGCGGAGATCGCGCACCTTAGCCGAGACATCCTTGCCAGAGGGTAACGGCCGCTACCCCGCCGCCGCCTCGTCCAGCAGCCACGCCACCTGCGGCCCGCTCACCCGCCCGGCGGGCAGGTCCTCGCCGGCGGCCAGCCGGGCGAGCGGGGCACGCTTGCCCTCGCCGGTGACGAGGAACAGGACGTGCCGGGCGCTCGCCAACGCCGGAAAGGTCAGGGCTGATCCGCGGCACGAAGGGTTCGAGGCCCGCTTCGGGCACGGGGGCCACGAGGGCCCGGGTCTCCTCGACAGCGGGCTTGCCGGGGAAGAGCGAGGCGGTGTGCCCATCCTCCCCGAGCCCGAGCAGCACGAGGTCGAAGAGCGGCCGGGCGGGATCGAGGGCTTCGGCGCCGTAGAAGTCGAGGAGGGTGCGCTCGTAGGCGCGTGCCCCCGCCTCGATCCCCTCATCCGAGGGAATGAAGTGGAGGTGGCTCGGCGGGATCGCGCTGCCGTGGCCGAAAGCCTCGCGGACCATGCGGACGTTGCTGCGCGGATCGTCCCACGGCACGGCCCTGTCGTCGCCGAAGAACCAATGGATCCGGTTCCACGGCACCCGCGCGGCGTAGTCGGGGCCGGCGAGGAGGGCGTAGAGGCGCTTGGGCGTCGAGCCGCCGGAGAGGCAGACGGCCACCGGCCCCTCCGCCGCCTCGTGGCAGGCGACGATCAGGCGCTCGGCGGCCTCCCGCGCCACCGCGTCGGCATCGGCCAGGACGTGCGTTCCGGCGGGAAGGATCGCCATGGGGTCCTCACGACTTCTTCGGTTCCTGGTGGCCGCCGAAGCCCTTGCGCATCGCCGAGAGGAGCTTGTCGGCGTAGGAGGCGTCCTCCCGCGACCGGAAACGGCGGTAGAGGGCGGCCGACAGGACGGTCGCCGGCACGGCCTGCTCGACGGCGGCGTTGATGGTCCAGCGGCCCTCGCCGGAATCCTCGACCCAGCCGGAGAAGTCCTGAAGGTTCTCGTCGCCCGCCAGCGCCTGGGCCGTCAGGTCGAGGAGCCAGGACGAGACCACGCTGCCCCGCCGCCACACCTCGGCGATGTCGCCGAGGTTCAGGTCGAAGCGCCGCTCCTCGGGCAGGTTCTCGGCATTGGCGTGGCGGAGGATGTCGAAGCCTTCCGCATAGGCCTGCATCAGCCCGTATTCGATGCCGTTATGGACCATCTTGACGAAATGGCCCGCACCCGGCGGACCGGCATGAATGTAGCCCTGCTCGGCGCGGGCGTCGCGGCCCTCGCGGCCCGGCGTGCGGGGCACGTCGCCGAGGCCCGGCGCCAGGGTGGCGAAGATCGGGTCGAGGCGATCCACGGCTGACCGATCGCCGCCGATCATCATGCAGTAGCCGCGAGCCAGGCCCCAGACGCCGCCGCTGGTGCCGACGTCGACGTAGTGAATGCCCTTGCCCCTCAGCTCGCCGCCCCGGCGCACATCGTCGCCGAAGAAGGAGTTGCCGCCGTCGATGATGCAGTCGTCCGCCTGCATCAGGGTGCCCAGCGTCTGCACTGTCTCCTCGGTGATCGGCCCGGCCGGGAGCATCACCCAGGCGGCGCGGGGCAGTTCGAGCTTGGAGACGAGATCCTCGAGGCTCGTCGCTCCGACGGCCCCTTCCTTCACGAGGGCTTCGACGGCTTGCGTGTTCCGGTCGAACACCACCGCCGTGTGCCCGTTCCGCAGAAGCCGGCGGACGATGTTGCCGCCCATCCGTCCCAGGCCGATCATGCCGAGTTGCATCGTGTGGCCTCCGTGTGAGGGGTCGCCGCGGACACAGCCCACGTCCGAACCGGCGCCGTCATGGCGAGCGGAGCGAAGCCATCCAGCAGCGCCCCGGTCGAAGATGTCCCGCTGCCCTGGATCGCTTCGCTCCGCTCGCGATGACGGGGAAGGGGTGTGGCGGCCGGGGCTCCCCGGCCGCCTGTCAGGCGACCGCCGCCTTCAGCGCCGCCGCGACCCGCTTCAGCCCGGCCTCCATCTGCCCGGCCTTGAGGTGGACCCGCAGAGCCCGGCGCCCGCGCTCGGCGAGCACGGCGAAGTCACCCCGGGCCTGCGCCGCAACCACCGTGCCGAAGCCGAGCGACCGGCCGGGGATCGGTAGGTCCTCCGTGGCATCGGCGGTGATCTGCAGGAATACGCCGCTGTTGGGCCCGCCCTTGTAGGCCTGCCCGGTCGAGTGCAGGAAGCGCGGCCCGAACCCCACGCAGGTCGCCACCTTTCGCGCGTCCCGCAGGGCGAGACGGGCCTCCTGCAACACGGCGTGGTTCGCCTCGTTGCGGGGGATGTAGGCGAGGAGGGCGACGTAATCGTCCTGCCGCAGACGGGCGAGATGGGACTTCACCGCCGCGTCGAGCCCGTCCCGCGCCTGCGGCAGGGCCTCGGCGTTGGCGGGGTCGGCATAGAGGGCCAGCGTGTCGTCCTCGTAGAGGGGCGTCTCGGCGGGCAGCGACCCGCTCTTTTCCGCCTCGGCGAAGAGCTTCTTCGTCTCGATCTTGCTCGCCTCGACGTCCGGCTGGTCGAACGGATTGATCTCCAGCACCGCGCCCGCCACCGCCGTGGCGATCTCCAGGCGGTAGAATTCCTGCGGCAGCTGCTCGACGCCGTCGAGGGCGATCCGGACGATGGGGTGCCCGTCCTTTTCGAGCGCCGAGAGCGCGGCATCCTGGGCCGGGTCGGCCTGGGAATCGAGGCGCAGGTACAGGAAGAACCGGTCGTGCCCATAGACCGCCGGCACGCCCGCCGGCTCGCCATCCACCGGGATCAGCCCCTTGCCGACCTTACCGGTCGATTCCGCGATGAGCTGCTCCGCCCAGGCGCCGAAGCTCGCGATGCCGGGGGAGGCGATCACCGTCACCTTGTCCCGGCCTTTGAGCGCCGCCGCGCCCATGGCGGTGCCGAGGAGCACGCCGGGATTGTTGTGCGGCGGCACGGCCGGGCCGCAGGAGCGGACCATGATCCGGGCGCGCTCCAGCAGGTCCTTCACGTCGAGGCCCATGGCGGCGGCGGGCACGAGGCCGAAGGCCGAGAGCACCGAGTAGCGCCCGCCGATCTGCTTCACGCCGTAGAAGATCTTGGCGAAGTTCTGGGCCTTGGCCGCCTTCTCCATATCGGAGCCGGGGTCGGTGACGGCCACGAAGTGATCGCCGACCTTGTCACCGACCGTCTGCTTCACGCGATCGTAGAAGTAATCGCGGAAAACGTTCGGCTCCAGCGTCGAGCCGGATTTCGAGGCGACGATGAACAGCGTCTTCGACAGGTCGATGGCGGCCTCGACGGCCCGGACCTCGTCGGGGTGGGTCGAATCGAGGATGCGCAGGGCCGGGTATCCCTCGCGCTGGCCGTAGGTGAGGCTCAGCACCTCGGGGCCGAGGCTCGACCCGCCCATGCCGAGTACGACGGCATCGGTGAAGCCCTGGCCCTTCACCCAATCCGCGAAGGCGGCGTAGTCGGCGGCCTTCGCGAGCTCCTCTTCCACGATGTGAAGCCAGCCGAGCCAGCTCGCCTCGTCGGCCCCGGTCCAGACCGTGGCGTCGCGGGCCCAGAGCCGGCGGATCGCGCCGCTCGCGCGCCAGGATTCCACCGCCTTCTTCGCGTCGGCGGCGAGCGCGTCGTCGAGGGCCAGCGTCTGCCGGTCGAGGCGGGCGCCGAGCAGGGCGACGCGCTTGCCGGCCACGGCGCCGAGCAGGTTGTCGGCCGCGTCGATGAAGAGCTGGACGCCCTCGCGCACCAGTTGCTCGGCGATCTGCTCGATGTCGATGCCGGTGCGGGCGAGGCCCGCCATCACGGCCTCGGCGCCCGGCACGTCCTCCTCGATGGTCGCCCGGACCACGCCGTGGTCGCGGAACGCGTCCATGGTGGCGGGCGGCATGGTGTTGACGGTGTTCGGGCCGATCAGCTCCTCGACGTAGAGCACGTCGGAATAGGCCTTGTTCTTCACGCCCGTGGAGGCCCAGAGCAGCCGCTGCGCCTTGGCGCCCTTCTCAGCCAGCGCCTGCCATTTCGCCTCGCCGAAGACGCGCTTGTAGCGCTGGTAGGCGAGCTTGGCGTTGGCGATCGCGACCTTGCCCTTGAGGGAGCCGAGCGCGATCTTCTCGTCCGGGTCGTTGGCTTGGGCGATCTTCTCGTCGAGGAGCTTGTCGATCACCGAGTCGATGCGGCTGACGAAGAAGCTGGCGACGCTGGCGATGCGCGAGACGTCGTGGCCGGCCCTTGCCCGTTCGTCGAGCCCGTCGATGAAGGCGCGGGCCACCGCCTCGTAGGCCTCCTGCGAGAACAGCAGGGTGACGTTGATCGAGATGCCCTCGGCGGTCAGCTGCCTGATCGCCGGGATGCCCTCCGGGGTCGCGGGCACCTTCACCATCAGGTTGTCGCGGGAGACCGCCTTGTGCAGGCGGCGGGCCTCGTCCAGCGTAGCCTGCGTGTCGAGGGCGAGGTAGGGGGAGACTTCAAGGCTGACGTAGCCGTCCGCCCCGTCGCTCGCCTCGTATACCGGCCGCAGCGCATCCGCCGCCGCCTGGATGTCGGCGATGGCGAGGCCTTCGTAGAGGTCGATGACACGGCTGTCGCCGGTCTCCTGCACCGCCTTGAGGCTGGCGTCGTATTCCTCCGAGTGGCCGATGGCCTTCTCGAAGATCGCCGGGTTGGAGGTGACGCCGCGCAGGCCGTCCTCCTCCACGAGCTTCTTCAGCTCGCCCTTCTCGATGAAGCCGCGGGCGACGAAGTCGAGCCAGACGGCCTGATCCTGTTGCTCGTGCAGGGCCTTGAGCGCGTTCATGTCCGAGCCTCGTCTGTCCATCGCAGCTCACCTGCAAAGGAGGCGCTGCGAACTTCCGGTCTTCGTGCCGATCCCTCCCTCCACCTCATCCTGAGGTGCGGCGCCAGCCGCCTCGAAGAAGACCTCCAGGGATCATGGAGACTGCTGGAGCCCTCCTTCGAGGCCCGGCAAGCCGGGCACCTCAGGATGAGGAGAGTGGGTGGGACAGGCGTTGTTCCCACCCCTGGGATTGGATGTCCTCAGTGCCTGTGCTTGGCCACCTGCGCCTTCGCGGCCTCCAGCACCTTCTCGGGGGTAAACCCGAACTTCGTCAGGAGATCCTTGAGGGGCGCCGAGGCGCCGAAGGTGTTCATGCCGATGATCGCGCCCTCGGAGCCGGCATAGCGGTCCCAGCCGATCACGCTGCCCTGCTCCACGGCGACGCGGGCCTTCACCGCCGGCGGCAGCACAGAGTGGCGGTAGGCTTCGTCCTGCCGCTCGAACAGGTCCCACGACGGCATGGAGACGACCCGGGCCCTCAAGCCCTCGGCCTTCAATGTCTCGTAGGCGCCGACGCAGAGCTGGACCTCCGAGCCGGAGCCGATCAGGATGACCTCCGGCGTGCCTTCGCAGTCGGCCAGCACGTAGCCGCCCTTGGCGGTGCCGGCGGCCGCGCCGTACTTCGTCCGGTCGAGGGTCGGCAGCGCCTGCCGCGACAGGGCGAGCACGGCGGGCTGGTTCTTCAGGGAGAAGATCACCCGATAGGCTTCCGCCACCTCGTTCGCGTCCGCCGGACGGATGGTCACGAGGCCGGGGATGCAGCGCAGGGAGAGCAGTTGCTCGACCGGCTGGTGCGTCGGGCCGTCCTCGCCCACGCCGATCGAGTCGTGGGTGAAGACATAAAGGGCCGGCAGTTCCATCAGCGCGGAGAGCCGGACCGGCGGGCGCATGTAGTCGGCGAAGACGAGGAAGGTCGCGCCGTAGGCCCGAAGCCCGACGAGGCCGAGGCCGTTCACGATGGAGCCCATCGCGTGCTCGCGCACGCCGAAATGGATGTTGCGCCCGCCAGGATTGAGCGGGGTCAGCGAGCCCGCGCCCTCGAAGGTCAGGTTCGACTTGTTGGACGGTGCCAGATCCGCCGCGCCGCCGATCAGCCACGGCACCTTCGGCACGATCGCGTTCAGCACCTTGCCCGAGGCCTCGCGGCTGGCGATGCCCTTGGCGTCGGCGTCGAAGGTCGGGATGTCGGCGTCCCAGCCCTCGGGCAGGCGGCCCTCAGGAAGGCGTCGAGGCTGCTCGGCATGCGCCGCGTCGGACTCCTTCGCCTTGCGAACAGGCCCTGCCACTCGTCGTAGAGGCGCGGCCCCGCGCTTGCCGATGCCGTCGCGGAAAGTTCTCGCGCACACCGTCGGGGACGAGGAAACTGCGAATCCTCGGGCCAGCCATAGGCGCGCTTGGCGCCCTTCACCTCGTCCTCGGCCGAGCGCGTCCGAGTGGGCCTTGGAGGTGCCCTGCTTCTTCGGGGCGCCCGAAGCCGATCACCGACTTGACGATGATCAGCGTCGGCCGGTCCTGGCTCGCGACGAAGGTGTCGAGCGCCGCCGTGATGGCGTGGATGTCGTTGGCGTCGGCGACCCGCAGCACCTGCCAGCCATAGGCGAGGAAGCGGGTGGCGACCTCCTCACCGAAGGCGATTTCGGTGTGGCCCTCGATGGTGACGTTATTGTCGTCGTAGATCCAGCAGAGGTTCGACAGGCGCAGATGCCCGGCGACGGACGCGGCCTCGCTGGCCACGCCCTCCATCAGGTCGCCGTCGCCGCACAGGGCGTAGACGTTGTAGTCGAACAGGTTCAGCCCGGCCGGTTGAGGTGCTGGCCCATGAAGCGGCCGCCCATCGCCATGCCGACCGCGTTCGCGAGGCCCTGGCCCAGCGGGCCGGTGGTGGTCTCGACGCCGGGGGTGAAGTGGTATTCCGGGTGGCCCGGGGTGCGGCTGTCGATCTGCCGGAAGCGCTTGATCTCGTCGAGGCTCACGGCGGGGGCGTTGCCGCCATCCTTTTCCGCGACGTTGGCCAGATGCAGTAGCGCGTAGAGCAGCATCGAAGCGTGGCCGCAGGAGAGGACGAACCGGTCGCGGTTCGGCCAGTGCGGATGAGCCGGGTCGTAACGCAGGTAATGGTTCCACAGGGTGTAGGCGACGGGGGCCAGCGCCATCGGCGTGCCGGGATGGCCGGAATTGGCCTTCTGCACGGCGTCCATCGCCAAGGTGCGGATCGTGTCGATGCTGAGCTTGTCGATGGCGGCAAGCTCGGCGCGGGCGGGGGTATCGGCTCCGCTCATGGGGTCGTCCTGTTCTCTCGTCTCTCGCTCTGGGCCGCCTGGCGACGGTGGACGGCGGGGGGCGCGCCATCAGCCTTACCGCCCTGTTTCTCCGCCGGCCCCTCGCCGTGGGCATAGCTGAGGAGCGTGTTGACCAGAGCCACATGAGTGAAGGCCTGCGGATAGTTACCCACAAGTCGCTTGGCCTGCACGTCGTACTCCTCGCTGACGAGGCCGAGATCGTTGCAGATCCCGATCAGCCGCTCAATCAGGGCGCGGGCCTCGTCCCGCCTCCCCAGACCGATCAGATTGTCCGCGTACCAATATGTGCAAGGGAGGAATGCGCCTTCATTGCCCGAAAGGCCGTCCGTCATCTGTCCCTCGGTCGCGTAACGGAGGATGAAGCCGTCGCGCATCAGCCCCTTGCCGATCGCATCGACGGTGCCGACCACGCGGGGATCGTGCTGCGGCAGGAAGCCGGTATGGGCGATGAGCAGCAGGCTCGCATCCAGCGCCTTCGCCCCGTAATATTGCACGAAGCTGTTGAGATCGCGGTCGAATCCCTTCTCGCAGACCTCCGCGTGGATCTCGTCGCGGATCGCCCGCCAGCGCTCGGCCTGGTCCTTGGCGCCCGAGGGGCTGAGTTCGGCCATCCTGAGCGCCCGGTCGAACGCGACCCAGGCCATCAGCTTGGAATGGACGAAGTGGCGCGGCTCGCCGCGCACCTCCCAGATGCCCTCGTCGGGGCGCTGCCACGCCTTCTCCAGGTGTCCGAGGAGGGCGAGGCCGACCCGGCGTCCGTCCTCGCTCACCGGCAGGCCGCGGGCGCGGGCCTGATAGAGCGCGTCGAAGAGTTCGCCGTAGACGTCGAGCTGGAATTGCGCGGCCGCCGCGTTGCCGATGCGCACCGGGCGGGAATTCTCGTAGCCCGGGAGCCAGTCGAGCTCGATCTCCGGCAGGAGTCGCTCGCCCGCGATGCCGTAGAGGATGTGCGCCTGCTCGGGGTTGCCGGCCACCGCCCGCAGCAACCAGTTCAGCCAGTGGCGGGCCTCGTCGATGTAGCCGCCGTCCATCAGGGCGATGAGGGTGAGGGTCGAATCGCGCAGCCAGCAGAACCGGTAATCCCAGTTGCGCACGCCGCCGATCTTCTCGGGCAACGAGGTCGTCGGTGCGGCGACGATGCCGCCGGTCGGCCCGTAGGTCAGCGCCTTGAGGGTCAGGAGCGACCGTTGCAGCAGCGCGTCCCAGGGCGTGCCGTGGCGCAGCGGCCGGACCAGTCCGCGCCATGTCCGGTCGGTGGCCGCGAGCATCGCCCGCGGCTCGATGGGGGCGGGGATCGGGCTCGTGCGAGGCGCCGTAGCTCAGGACGAAGCGGTAATGCTCGCCCGCATGGACGGTGAAGTCGCCACCGTCGTCTGCCGCTCAGTGCCGTGCAGGGGCACGTCGGTGCGCAGGACCACCTTGTGCGGACCCGAGACCGCCCGCAGGTCGCCGAGTTTCCGAATGCGAGACCCAGGGCACCGCCGAGCCGTAATCGAACCGCACCGCCATTTCGGTGCGCATCGCCCACCGCCCCGTGGAGGCCCTGGACGAGGCGCACGAGATGCGGGCCGTCGCCGGTCGGCATGAAATCGGTGACGAGGACCTCGCCTTGGCGGGTCTTGTGCCGGGTCTCGAGGACGAGGGACCCCTCGCGATAGGCCCAGTGGGTCTCGACATGCTCGGCGGCGGGGCGCGATCTCCCAGAACCCGTGCTCCCGCGTGCCCAGCAGGGCGGTGAACAGGGCGGCGGCATCGAAACGCGGCCAGCACAGCCAGTCGACGCTGCCCTTCCGGCTCACCAGGGCGGCGGTGCGCCCGTCTCCGAGAAGCGCGTAGTCCTCGATGCGTTCGGCCATCGCCCTGTCCCCGGTCGTCCTCGACGGCGAACTAGGCTGGGCGGCGGCGAGGTCCAGGGGAATCGCCGCTGCGACCGCAAACACGGCTGGGCGAGGACCGGCGCTCGAACAGACCGTTAGAGCAGACTGGTCGGAAAGGGACGGCGACGGAGCCCTTCACGACGCTTCGCCACCGCGCACGAGATCCCCGGCGGTGCCCGTGATCTGCTCCACGCGGGCGCCGAGCCCGTCGATCTGCGCGTCGAGCCCGGCGCGGGAACCTTTGCGGGCCACCGGGACCACGGCTCGGCCACCGTGTAGGCGAGGAACGGGAGGCCGGGCGACGCTCGGCGGTCCGTCTCGGGCGCCGGAGCGGGCTTGGCGGCGGCGAGGGCTTGCCGGCGGCGAGTCGACCGACGGGCCGGGCGGCGAGGGCATTGTCCGGGGCAATGATGGCCCGTGCAGGGACCGGCCGCCCGTCGCCGTTCTGGTGCGCCGCTGGGGCCGCGCGGCGGAGGCCGCCCGCGTTGGCGGCCGGCCGGCGTCGACACGGAGGCGGGATGGCGGCGGTCGTGGTCGGCTCGGCTGGGCAGGGCCGTCGGCGAGAGGGCCGTCAGGGGGAAGACCTCACCGAAAGGCGACCACCGCCGGGGGGGGGGCGCGACCTCGGGGCGGGGGCGCCGGCTCGGCCATGGCGAGGCTCGGCGCGCCGGAGGCGGGATCATCCGCGCCGCGGCGCCGGGGGAGGGGCTTTGTCCGCTGGGGCAGAACAGGGAGGCCGTCGCCAGACGATCACCGTCGCCAGCGTCGGCAGGAAGGGCATCGGTCATGCGCCCGCCGGTATCGGCCAGGGCGCCGGTCGCTGGACCGGCAACGAAGCCCGCCGAAGCTCCATCAGGTCCGCGCATTCGCTTCTCGACCCTCTGAAAACGACACCGAATGTCGCATCTTGGCCGCTCAAATGCGGCGGAAGCTGGACCGATCGGTTACGCCGCGGTAACCGGGCGATCCTGTCCCATGCGGCGGGCACCCCGCCGGGCACGTCCCTTGCCTGCTCCCTTCGCGTCCCCGGACCCGTGGTACCGGGGCGTTCCGCCCCCTGAACCGGGCCGCGATGACCGAATCGAGTCTCACCGTCGCCGTGCTCGATCCGAGCCGGGCCCGTGCGGCGATCCTGGAGGAGGGCCTGCGCGCCGCCGGGATCGGCCGCATCGTGGTCCTGCCCGACACCGCCGACCTTCAGGAGCGGGTCAGCGCCCTGAAGCCCGACGTGGTGGTGATCCATCTGGAGAGCCCGAGCCGGGACATCCTGGAACAGATGTCGGGCGTGTCGCGCCATGCCGGGCGGCCCGTGGCGATGTTCGTGGACCGCTCCGACACGGCGATGATGGAGGCGCCGTGGATGCGGGCATCTCGGCCTACGTCGTCGACGGGCTGCGGGCCGAGCGGATCAAGTCGATCCTCGACATCGCGATCCTGCGCTTCAACGCCTTCGCCCGGCTGGAGCGGGAACTCTCCGAGGCGCGGGGCGAGCTCGTCGACCGCAAGCTCATCGCGCGGGAGAAGGGCATCCTGATGAACCTCAAGGGCCTCTCGGAAGACGAGGCCTACCGGCAACTCCGGCGCAAGGCGATGAACGAGAAGCGCAAGATCGCGGACATCGCCCGCGCCATCGTCACCACGGCGGACCTCCTGGGATGAGCGCGGTTCCGACCTCCCCCGTATTGGCGAAACGCAGGAAGCGGCGCGGTGCGAAACCGCAAGCGCGCCAGGGCGCCTGGCTCATGGGCACACGCATGAGGACTTCAGATCGGCTACGTCCCCCTCTGCGACGCGGCGCCGGTGATCATGGCCCGGGAACTCGGCTTTGCCCGGGAGGAGGGGCTCGAACCTCGACCTGTCGGCGGAACCTCCTGGGCGACACTGCGGGACCGGTTGGCGCTCGGCCATCTCGACGGCGCGCACATGCTGGCGCCGCTGGCGGTGAGCGAGCGCGCTCGGCCTGTCGGGGCCGCCCGTCGGACCTCGTCGTGCCCCTGCCGCTCAGCCTGAACGGCAACGCCCTGACCCTGTCGAACGCCCTGTGGGACGAGGTCGGCGGCGGGTGGCAGACGCGACGGCGCGAGCCTTCGCCCTGCGTCGCGGCGCGGCCCGGCGGGAGACGGGCAGCCAGTGACGATCGGCATCGTTGCACCCCTTCTCCTGCCATGCCTATCAGGTTCGACTCTTCGCCGAGGCCGGGGGGGCTCGATCCGGCCGCCCTGCGCCTCGTGGTGGTGCCGCCCCAGCATGGGGTCGAGGCCCTCTCGCGCGGGGTTGGTGGACGGCTCCTGCGCGGGCGCCCTGGAATGAGTGGCCGTGGCGGCTGGGATCGGACATGTCGCGGCAGCGGCTACGACCTCGCGCCGGACGCGACGGAGAAGGTCTTTCGCGTCTCGAGGCGCCTCGGGGGCGACGCTTCCCGCTCGTCCGGGCGGTGGCGCGGGCCGGGCTCTGGTGCGCCGATCCGGCCAACCGCGAGGAACTGGTCCACCCGTCTGGCCCGCGCTCCGGCTCGACCGTGATAGTCCGGGCAGGTCGCCCGCGCCTTCGAGCCGGGACGGAGCGGGGGGGAGGGGGCCGTCACGCGGCCCTGGGCCATTCTGCGGCTCGAGCGGCCGCGCCCAGGCCACGACCCGGCGCGCCTCGATTGGCTGCTGGCCCAGATGCGGGCCGCCGGGGCAGCTCGCCGGGGACCCGGCCACTCTGGAGGTCGCGGCCGAGGGCGGTCTACCGCCCCGAATCTTGGGCCGAGGCGGCGCTCGCCTGAGCGGCGGCCCTGCCCTTCACCCGGAGCGGCGGGAACTGGCCCGCGCCCCCCGTGGGAACCCTCACACTCAAGTCATGTGCGCGGGCGCACGGAACAGCTTGAGGGTTGTGCCCGTTGAGGGACATGCCCGGATGCCGCAAGTTCGACGCTGCGTCGCTCCCTTCGAACCCGCCCCAGCGGGTCGAGATGCAGCGCTACGTGCGGCACGCCCGCCGGGCTCCCCGGCCGGCGAACGACAACCGGCGGAATCTTCGCTTCCGAGCACGTGGTACTGGGCCGTCCTCCGTCGGCGCGATGCCGACCCTGGGCCTGCTCGTGGCGCTCTCGACTCTGCTCTGACGGCGGCTCCTCGCCACTGCATCGTCACTGACTCGCGATGACGGCGTGTCCGTCGGCGTGACAGATTTTCTGAATCTGACCGTTCGGCAGTCAGCCGCCTGCTTTTTGTGCAAGGCAGCATGGTCCCCTTCGTCCCGTGGAGAACGCGCCCCGGCACTCCGCACAAGCGCCAGTCGCTCCGTCGCACTCGTCCGACGTTTGGCACGCGTCCTGCAAGACCTCCCGCGTCCGTCAACGGCGACGGGCAGCGCCGTCAGCGAGGCCGCTGATCCGGTTCTCCTGGGGCTCCCGCTTGCCCTGGCTCGAGAGTCCGGCAGCGGCTTTTTCGTGGGCGGTCCGCCGACGATTCCCGAATTCGAGGTTCGAGACGCGACCGACCGATGGCGACTCCCTACCTGGACACCACGAGACCCGCCCCGCGGGTCGCCGACGGGGCAGCGCGCGAGAGGCTGGTCGTCGTCGGCAACGGCATGGCCTCGCTCCGCTTCCTGGAGCGCCTGACCGAGGGCTGCCCCGGTCTCTACGACGTGGCCTGCGTGGGCGCCGAGCCCCAGGCCGCCTACAACCGCGTGCTCCTGTCCTCGCTGCTCGGCGGCGAGATCGAGGAAGCCGCCACCGCCTTCCGCGGCCTCGACTGGTACGAGGCCCACGGCATCCGCCTCATCACCGGCGCCCCCGTGACCGCCATCGACCGCGAGAACGGTCTGGCCATCGTCGGCGACGCCCATGTCCTGCCCTTCGACCGGCTGGTGCTGGCGGTGGGC
Organism: Melastoma dodecandrum; assembly: GCA_029817715.1. Classification (NCBI taxonomy): domain Eukaryota; kingdom Viridiplantae; phylum Streptophyta; class Magnoliopsida; order Myrtales; family Melastomataceae; genus Melastoma; species Melastoma dodecandrum. The sequence goes on from JARUPY010000457.1 coordinate 84,733, forward strand.
TCTCTGCCGATCCGGCTGCCGAAGCCGGGCATGGACCTGCCGGGCGTCATCACCTTTCGCGACCTCGCCGACGTGGCTGCCATCCGGAAGGCGGCCGTGGAGCACGCCAAGGCCATCGTCATCGGCGGCGGCCTGCTCGGGCTGGAGGCGGCGGGCCGGGCTCAGTCGGCGCGGCATCGACACGACGCTGCTCCACGTCATGGACCGGCTGATGGAGCGCCAGCTCGACCACGAGGCCGCCGGCCTCGTCCGCCGGGCCATGGAGGAGCGCAGCGTCCGCGTGATCCTCGGCGCCGACACCGCCGCCGTCGAGGGGGACGGCCGCGTCGAGCGCCTCGTCCTCGCCGACGGCACCGTGCTGCCCGCCGATCTGGTGGTGATGTCGGTGGGCGTGCGCCCCTCGGTGGCGCTGGCGCAGAGCGCGGGGCTCGCGACGAACCGGGGCATCCTCGTCGATGACCGCATGGCGACCTCCGACCCGCGCATCTTCGCGCTGGGCGAGTGCGCCGAGCACCGGGGCCTCGTCTACGGCCTCGTGGCGCCGTCCTACGAGCAGGCCGACACGCTGGCCCGCCACCTCTCGGGGCAGGATGGCGCCTACGCGGGCACGCACCTCGCCACCAGCCTCAAGATCTCGGGGCTGCCAGGTCTTCTCGGCGGGAATCGTGGACACGCCCCCGGATGCCGAGGCGGTCACGCTCTTCGATCCCGGTGCCGGGCTCTACCGCAAGCTGCTGCTGCGGGAGGGTCGGCTCGTCGGCGCGGTCTTCGTCGGCGACATCGCCGAGCAGGCCTCCTGCAAGGCGCTGATCCGCTCCGGCGAGCCGGTCGGCGACGTGGACGATCTCATGTTCGGGCGCCCGGCGCCCCAATCCCTCGCGGCGTAAGGAGACCGGCATGGCGGACGAATTCAACGCCGAGCAGCGGCGCTACCTCGAAGGGTTCGCGGCCGGCATCGGCGCGGCGCGGATGACCGGCGGCCTCGCGACGGGGCAGGGGGCTGGCGCCCCGGCGGCCGAGCCCATCGGCCCGGACGCGATCCACCTGAAGGCGCAGGACGCCACGGTGAAGGCCGGCGGCAAGCTGTGCGAGCAGGAGAAGTGGAAGCGGGCCGAGAGCCCCTTCGACGGGCCACAACCGGCTGAAGGCCGAGGCGGCGCAGGGCAAGGCTCCGAAGCCCGTAGGACAACTTCCGCTGGCGCTACCACGGGGATGTTCTGGGTCGCCCCCAATCAGGTGAGCTACATGTGCCGCCTGCGCATCCCGAACGGGGTGCTGCACCACTGGCAGTTCGCCGGCGTCGCCGACCTCGCCGACGCCCATGGCGGGGGCTACGTCCACGTGACGACCCGGGCGAACCTCCAAGTCCGGGAAATCACCCCGGAACACGCCCAGCCCTTCCTCGACGGTCTCGCGGAGATCGGCCTCGGGGCCCAGGGGTCGGGGGCGGACAAACATCCGCAACGTCACCGGCTCGCCCACCGCCGGCATCGACGCGCAGGAGATCCTCGACACGCGGCCGCTCGCCAAGTCGTGGAACAACTGGATCATCAACGACCGCTCGCTGTACGGCCTGCCGCGCAAGTTCAACGTCGCCTTCGACGGCGGCGGCGTGATGCCGGTGCTGGAAGAGACGAACGATATCGGCTTCCAGGCCGTCGAGGTGTTGGAGGGCGCCTCCGTGGCGCCCGGCATCTGGATGCGCCTCGTCCTCGGCGGCATCTCCGGCCACAAGGACCTCGCCCGCGACACCGGCGTGGTGCTGCGCCCCGAGGCGTGCAACCAAGTCGCCGACGCGATCATTCGCGTCTTCATCGAGAACGGCGACCGGACCAACCGCAACAAGGCGCGGATGAAGTACGTCCTCGACGCCTGGGGCTTCGACAAGTACCTCGCCGCCGTCGAGGAGAAGCTCGGCCGCAAGCTGGAACGGGTCGATCCCGCCCACATCGCCCCCCGCAAGCCGACGAACCGGTACGCTCATGTCGGCGTCCACCCGCAGAAGCAGGAGGGCCTGAACTGGGTCGGCGTCGTGCTCCCCGTCGGCAAGATGCTGAGCGACGAGGTGCGGGCGCTCGCCAAGATCGCCCAGGAGTGCGGCGACGGGCAGATCCGCCTCACCGTCTGGCAGAACTTCGTCTTCTCCGGCGTGCCGGATGCGAAGCTCGCCGAGGTGGAGGAGCGGGTCGCGGCGCTCGGCCTGTCCATCAAGGCCGAGGGCATCCGGGCGGGGCTCGTGGCCTGCACGGGCGCGCGGGGCTGCAAGTTCGCCGCCTCCGACACCAAGGGCCACGCCATGCTCATCGCCGAGCATGTCGAGCGCACGGTGAAGGAACTCGACGTGCCGGTGAACGTGCACCTCACCGGCTGCCACCATTCCTGCGCCCAGCACTACATCGGCGACATCGGCCTGATCGGCGCCAAGGTCGTCGTCTCGGAGGAGGGGCGACACCGTCGAGGGCTACGACATCGTGGTCGGCGGCGGCTTCGCCGAAAACCCGAAGATCGGCACCGAGATCTGGAAGGCCGTGAAGGCCGAGGAGGCGCCCAAGCGCGTCGAGGCGCTGCTGCGCACCTACCTCGCCGGGCGCTCCGGCCAGGACGAGACCTTCCAGGCCTTCACCGCCCGCACCGGACCGGAGGCCCTGCGCGACGCCGCCGAATCCGTTCCCGCCCTGAGGGAAGCCGCATGACCCAGCATGTCTCGCCCCCGCTCGTCCTGATCCCCGAGACCGCCCCGTTCGACCCCGACCAGCGGGCATGGCTCTCGGGCTATTTCGCCGCCCTCCTCGGCCCGGCCGTCGAGGGCGCCACCGCCCTTCCGGCGGGGGACCTCCCCGGCGGCCGCCAGAAGCTCGCCGACAACGACGACGCGCCCTGGCACGACCCGTCGATGCCGCTGGGCGACCGCATGGACCTCGCCAAGGCGCGGCCCGAGGCCCAGAAGCTGATGGCCGCCATGGCGCAGCAGGATTGCGGCCAGTGCGGCTACAACTGCGCCGACTATGCCAACGCGATCTTCCTGAAGAACGAGGCGCGTCTGAACCTCTGCCAGCCCGGCGGCAAGGAGACGATGCGCATGCTCAAGAAGCTGGAGGAGGAGTTCGGCGCGGCCGGTGGCGCTCCGGCCGCCGCCGCGCCCGCCGCCGAGGCCAAGACCCCGGATCTCGGTCCGCTCGGCTATTGCCGCGAGAACCCGGTCGAGGCCCTGTTCCTGTCCCGCCGCCGCCTCAACGATCCGGGCGGCGAGAAGGAGACGTGGCACATCGAGATCGGGCTGGACGGCACGCCGATTCAGTACGAAGTCGGCGATTCGCTGGGCCTGTTCCCCGCCAACGCGCCGGCCTTGGTCGATGCGGTGATCGCGGAACTCGGCGCCCGGCCCGAGCGGGTGATCGGCGGCCGGACCCTGCGGGAGCGGCTGCTCGCCGACTACTCGCTCGGCGCCGCGCCGGACAACCTCTACCAGTTGCTCTCGCTCCTCACCTCCGGCGAGGCGCGCAAGAAGGCGCAGGCGCTCGCTTCCGGCGAGGACCCGGACGGCGACGCCGCCTATCTCGACGTGCTCGGCGCCCTGCACAAGTTCCGGGGCGCGCGGCCCGACGCGGAGGTCTTCCTGGAGGCGCTCGACGAGTTGCAGCCGCGGCTCTACTCGATCTCGTCCTCGCCCAAGATGGATGTCGGCCGCGTCTCGCTGACCGTGGATGCGGTGCGCTACAACCACCGCTCGCGGCTGCGGTTGGGGGTGGCCTCGACCCATCTCGGCGAGCGCCTGCCCGAGCAGACCAAGGTCAAGATCTACCTCCAGAAGGCCCACGGCTTCGGCCTGCCGGCGGACCTGTCGAAGGACGTGATCATGTGCGGCCCCGGCACCGGGATCGCGCCGTTCCGGGCCTTCCTGCGCGAGCGCGCGGCCACGCAGGCCCCCGGTCGGAACTGGCTGTTCTACGGCCACCAGAAGCAGGCGACGGACTTCTTCTACAAGGACGAGCTGAACAAGCTGAAGGACGACAAGGTGCTGACCCGCCTGTCCCTGGCATGGTCCCGCGACGGCTCAGGAAGAAGACCTACGTCCAGGACCGGATGCGCGAGAACGGTGCCGACCTGTGGAAGTGGCTCGAAGGCGGGGCGCATTTCTACGTCTGCGGCGATGCCAAGCGCATGGCCAAGGACGTGGAGCGCGCGATCATCGACGTCGCCGCCCAATACGGCAAGATGAACCCGGAGGAGGCGGTGGCCTACCTCGCCGCGCTGAAGAAGGCCGGGCGGTATCAGGCGGACGTGTACTGACCGGTACCCCTCTCCCCGCAAGACGGGGAGAGGGGAATTGCGGCCCGCCTCTTGCTCTGCCGACGAGAACGACACCCGAGGATCCCCCCATGACCGCCACGGTGCGCACCACCTGCCCGTATTGCGGCGTCGGCTGCGGCGTCCTGGCGACGCCGGACGGGCAGGGGGGCGCGGCCATCGCGGGCGACCCGGAGCATCCGGCCAATCTCGGCCGGCTCTGCTCCAAGGGCTCGGCGCTGGGGGAAACACTGTCGCTGGAGAACCGGCTGCTCCACCCGCATCTCAACGGGGCGCGGGTCTCCTGGGACGCCGCGCTCGGGACCGCCGCCGCCAAGCTGAAGCGGGTCGCGGAGGAGCACGGGCCGGAATCGATCGCCTTCTATGTCTCGGGTCAGTTGCTGACCGAGGACTACTACGTCGTCAACAAGCTCGCGAAGGGCTTCGTCGGCACGCCCCATGTCGAGACCAACTCGCGCCTGTGCATGTCGAGCGCGGTCGCCGCCCACCGCCGGGCCTTCGGCTCCGACACGGTGCCCGGCTGCTACGAGGATCTCGACGAGGCGGACCTCATCGTCCTCGTCGGCTCCAACGCGGCCTGGTGCCATCCCATCCTGTTCCAGCGCATGGCCGAGGCCAAGGCGCGGCGCGGCACGCAATTCGTGGTGATCGACCCCCGCCGCACCCAGACCGCGCAGGAAGCCGACCTGTTCCTCGGCCTGAAGCCCGGCAGCGACGTCGCCCTGTTCTCCGGCCTCCTCGTCCACCTCGCCGACCATGGGTTCAAGGACCGGGCCTTCGTGGAGGAGCATACGGCAGGCCTCGACACGGCCCTGGACCGCGCCCGGCAGATCGCGCCCGACCTAGCGGCTGTCGCCATCGCCACGGGCCTCGCCCCGGAGGCCATCACCGCCTTCTACGACCTGTTCGCCCGCACGCGGCGGGTCGTGACCGCGTTCTCGATGGGCGTCAACCAGTCGAGCGCCGGCACCGACAAGGTCAACAGCATCATCAACTGCCACCTGTATACCGGGCGCATCGGCCGGCCCGGCATGGGGCCGTTCTCCATCACTGGCCAGCCCAACGCCATGGGCGGGCGCGAGGTCGGCGGCCTCGCCAACATGCTCGCCGCGCACATGGATTTCGCCCCCGAGGAGGTCGACCGTGTCCGCCGCTACTGGTCCGCACCACGGATCATCACCGGCGAGGGCATGAAGGCGGTCGCCCTGTTCGAGGCGGTGCGGGCGGGCAAGATCAAGGCCCTCTGGGTGATGGGCACCAACCCCCTCGTTTCGATGCCCCGCGCCGACCACGTCCGCGAGGCGATCCAGGGGCTCGACCTCTTGATCGTCTCCGACATCATGGCCAATGCCGATACGGCGAAGGCCAAGGCCCGCACCACCGTGCTGCTGCCCGCCCAGGCCTGGGGCGAGAAGGACGGCACGGTCACCAACTCCGAGCGGCGGATCACCCGCCAGCGCCGCTTCCTCGACAGCCCCGGCGAGGCGCGGCCCGACTGGGCGGTGCTCGCGGAGATGGGCCGCCGTCTCGGGCACGGGAAGGCCTTCGAGTGGCCGAGCGCCGCGGCGGTGTTCCGGGAGCACGCGGCCCTCTCGGCCTACGAGAACGGCGGCACCCGCGACTTCGACCTCGGCGGGCTCGCCGACCTCTCGGACAGCGCCTACGCGGCGGCCGCTCCCGTGCAGTGGCCGCTGCCCAAGCGCGGCGGACCGAAGCCGCGCCTCTTTTCCGACGGGCGGTTCTACACCTTCGACCGCCGGGCGCGGTTCGTCGCGGTGCAGCCCCCTGGCCTCGCCGAGGCGGCGGGCGGTGCCTACCCTCCCGTGCTCAACACCGGCCGGGTTCGCGACCACTGGCCCACCATGACCCGGACGGGGCAGAGCCAGCGCCTGGCGGCCCACCGGGCGGTGCCCTTCGTGGAGATTCACCCGGACGACGCGGCGTTCCATGGCCTCACGGAAGGCGGGATCGCGAACGTCTCCACCGCCCACGGCTTCGCCGAGCTGGAGGTGATGAGCACCGACGCGGTGGCGCCGGGCCAGCTCTTCATGCCGATGCACTGGAACGCCGCCTACGCCTCGGCGGCGCGGGTCGGCGCCCTCGCGCGCGGGGTGCCGGATCCGGTCTCGGGCCAGCCGGAACTGAAGGCGACGCCCGCCGCCATCGAGGCGGTCGCCTACCGGGCGCGGGGCTTCGTCCTCTCCCGCGAAGCAGTGCCGATGCCCGAGGGCTGGTGGTGGGCCAAGGCGGCCATCCCCGGCGGCTGGGGCGTGCAGTTCGCCACCCATGACGGCTCGCGGGAGGTCGCCCTGGCGCTGCGCGGACTCGTCCAGGCCGGCGGATACGAACTCGCCGAATATGCCGACCACGCGCGCGGGCGCTATCGCTGCGCCGTCTATGACGGGGCGCGGCTCGTCGCCAGCATCGCGGTCGGGCCCTATCAGGCGCGCCCGGACTGGGAGGCGGCCAAGGCGCTGTTCGCCGGCACCGAGCCGGAGGCGGCCGAGCGCCGGGCGCTCCTCTCGGGCCGGGCCGCCACCGAGGCGGCGGGCCCCACCGTCTGCGCCTGCCACGGCGTCGGCCTCGACGTCATCGCCGCGACGATCCGCGCCGGCGCCGGGAGCGTCGAGGCGGTCGGAGCCGCCTGCAAGGCCGGCACGAATTGCGGCTCGTGCATCCCAGAGATCCGCAAGCTGCTGACCGCGCAGACCGCAAAAGCGGCGTGATTGGTGTAGAGTGAATGGTCCCTCCCCCCTCTGCGGGGGAGGGTGGCCCTTGCGTCAGCGAGGGTCGGGAGAGGGGAGCGCCGCATCCGGAAACGTCGCGACGCTCGCTTCATCCTGATCCGTCGCGCTGCCCCTCTCCCGACCCCCTTCGGGGCCCACCCTCCCCCGCAGAGGGGAGAGGGACGGGCGCTGCGTTTCCGACCCAAGCTGATGTGATCATGTCCGACCTGACCACCCCCCGCCCCGCCCGCGCCCCCCGCGAGACCGCCGTCGCCGGCCTGGAGCCGCTCGCGGTCCTGCCGGTCTTCGTGCCGCTGCGCGGCAAGCGGGTGGTGCTCGCGGGCTCCTCCGGCGGGGCGCCATGGAAGGTGAAGGTGCTCGCCGCCGCGGGTGCGCTCGTCGATGTCTACGCCCCCGAGCCCTCGGAGGAACTGCGCGCCGTGCCCGGCGAGATCGTCGATGGCACGGTCACCCTGCACGAGCGCGCGTGGACGCCCGACGACCTCTGGGGCGCGGCCTTCTGCGTCGGCGCCATGGAGGACGAGGTGGGACGCGGTGGCCTTCGTCGCCGCCGCCCGCGCCACGGGCGCCATCGTCAACGCGGTGGACCGGCCGCATCTCTGCGACGTGAAGTTCGGCGCCATCGTCAAACCGCTCACCCCTGGTGGTCGGCATCTCGACGGAGGGCGCCGCTCCCGGTCTTCGGGCAGACGATCCGCGCCCGGATCGAGGCGATGCTGCCCCGCGGGTTCGCCCGGTGGATGGCCGCCGCCCGGGACTGGCGGGAGCAGGTGACGGGCCGGTTCCACGGCTTCTCCGACCGGCGCTTCTTCTGGGAGCGCTTCACCGATCGCGCCTTCGCGGAGCCCGACCGGGCGCCCTCCGATGCGGATCTCACGGAGCTGCTCGGCGAGACCGAGGCCGCCCCCAAGGGTGGCGCGGTGACGCTGGTGGGCGCCGGGCCGGGCGACGCAGAGCTGCTGACGCTCAAGGCGCTGCGGGCCCTGCGCAACGCCGATGTGATCCTCTACGACGACCTCGTCGCTCCCGAAATCCTCGACTACGCCCGGCGCGAGGCCCGGACCATGCTGGTCGGCAAGACCGGCCACGGCCCGTCCTGCCGGCAGGACGACATCAACGCGCTGATGGTTCAGCTCGCCCGGTCGGGCAAGCAGGTGGTGCGGCTGAAATCCGGCGACCCCCTGGTCTTCGGCCGGGCCGGCGAGGAGATCGAGGCCTGCCGCGAGGCGGGCATCCCGGTCACGGTGGTGCCGGGCGTTTCGGCGGCGCAGGGGGCAGCGGCGGCGCTGGGCCTGTCGCTGACCCATCGCGATGCGGCCCGCCGCCTGCAATTCGTCACCGGCCACGACCGCAAGGGCGGCCTGCCGGAAGACCTCAACTGGGCGGCACTCGGCGATGCGAGCGTGACGACCGTGGTCTACATGCCCAAGCGGACGCTCGGCGCTTTGCTGGAGCGCGCGGTGGCCGAGGGCCTCGACCCGCAGACCCCGGCGCTCCTCGTCTTCAACGCGACCCGCCCGAATCAGGAGGTGGTGCGCGGCACCGCCGCCGACCTCGCCACCCGCGTCGAGGCGGCGGGCTTCGAGGGCCCGGCGCTGCTGATGGTCGGCCGGGCGCTGGCCGAAGCGGAAGCTGCCGCCGCGATCCGGGCGGTAGGCTGAGGTCGGGGGATCCCCAAGGGCGTCACGCCTTTGGGTGGGGTCTCGGGGCAAAGCCCTGAGGTTCGCAGGGCTCTGCCCTGCACCCGCCAAAGGGCTCGTCCTTTGGGAACCCATTCCATCGGCCCTGGAAACCGTCTACACGGCCCGCCTTCGTATCCCCTCGAACCGCTTACCTGCCCCGTTCGCAGGAGTGAGCCAGGAGACAGACCATGCCCGTCCTGACCTTTCCCGATGGCAACACACGAGAGGTCGCCGCCGGCACCACCGGCCGCAGCGTGGTCGAGGGCATCGCGAAGTCGCTCGCCAAGCGCACCGTGGCCATGGCCCTCGACGGCACCGTCCGCGACCTCGATGACGCCATCGCCGCCGACGCCCGGATCGAGTTCCTCGACCGCACCGACCCGCGCAGCCTGGAGCTGATCCGCCACGATTGCGCGCACGTGCTCGCCGAGGCGGTGCAGTCGCTCTGGCCGGAGACGCAGGTGACCATCGGCCCGGTCATCGAGAACGGCTTCTATTACGACTTCCACCGCGAGGCCCCGTTCACGCCGGAGGACTTTCCGAAGATCGAGGCGAAGATGCGCGAGATCATCGCGCGCGACGCGCCCTTCACCAAGGATGTCTGGAAGCGCGAGGACGTGCGCAACCTGTTCGCGGAGAAGAAGGAAGGCTTCAAGGTCGAATTGGTCGATGCCATCCCGCCGGGGGAGGATCTGAAGATCTACCGCCAGGGCGAGTGGTTCGACCTCTGCCGCGGGCCGCACATGACTTCGACCGCCAAGGTCGGCAACGCCTTCAAGCTCATGAAGGTCGCGGGCGCGTATTGGCGCGGCGATTCCAACAATCCGATGCTCAGCCGCATCTACGGCACGGCCTTCGCCAAACAGGAAGATCTCGACGCCTACCTGCACCGCATCGAGGAGGCCGAGCGGCGCGACCACCGCCGATTGGGCCGCGAACTCGACCTCTTCCATTTTCAGGAAGAAGGACCGGGCGTCGTGTTCTGGCACGCCAAGGGATGGACGATCTTTCAGGCTCTGATCGCCTATATGCGACGGCGGCTTGCAGGCGACTACGCCGAGGTCAACGCGCCGCAGATCCTCGACAAGGCCCTGTGGGAGACCTCCGGCCACTGGGGCTGGTACCGAGAGAGCATGTTCGCGGCGCAATCGGCCGGCGACGAGGCCGAGGATAAGCGCTGGTTTGCGCTGAAACCGATGAACTGCCCCGGCCATGTGCAAATCTTCAAGCACGGCTTGAAGAGCTATCGCGATCTGCCTCTGCGAATGGCGGAATTCGGCGTGGTGCACCGCTACGAGCCGTCGGGTGCGATGCACGGCGTCATGCGGGTGCGCGCGTTCACTCAGGACGACGCGCATATCTTCTGCACCGAGGATCAGCTCGCCGCCGAGTGTCACAAGATCAACGAACTGATCCTCTCGGTCTATCAGGATTTCGGCTTCGACAAGATCGTGGTCAAACTCTCGACCCGGCCGGAAAAGCGCGTCGGCTCGGATGCCCTGTGGGACCACGCGGAAGACGTGATGACCCGGGTGCTGACGCAGATCGAGGAGCAGTCGGGCGGGCGGATCAAGACCGCCGTGAACCCGGGCGAGGGCGCCTTCTACGGCCCGAAATTCGAGTACGTGCTGCGCGGACGCCATCGGCCCGCGACTGGCAGTGCGGGACGACGCAGATCGATTTCAATCTACCCGAGCGGTTCGGCGCCTTCTACATCGCGCCGAACAGCGAGAAGACGACGCCGGTCATGGTCCACCGCGCGATCTGCGGCTCGCTGGAGCGCTTCACCGGCATCCTGATCGAGCATTTCGCCGGCCATCTGCCGCTCTGGCTTGCGCCGGTGCAGGTGGTGGTGGCCACCATCACCGGCGAGGCCGACGCCTACGCGGCCAAGGTGGTGCGGGCGCTGGAGAAGGCGGGCCTGCGGGTCGAGGCGGATCTGCGCAACGAGAAGATCAACTACAAGGTGCGCGAGCACTCGCTGACCAAGACGCCGGTGATCGTCGCGCTCGGCAAGCGCGAGGCGGAGGAGCGGACGGTCTCGATCCGGCGTCTCGGCAGCCAGCAGACCCGCACCCTGCCGCTCGCCGAAGCCATCGCCGCCTTCGTCGAGGAGGCCACCGCGCCGGACCGCCGCCGGGCCGAGGCCGTGGCCGAGACGGTCCCGACCAGCGACACGGTGCTCGACGGGCATCACGAGGTGGCGCCGGTTCCGTAGGAACGACGCGGGTATTCCCCTCTCCCCGCTGGCGGGGAGAGGGGGAAACTTGCCTCCACAGGTTCCGTCTCGCCGCAAAACACGCTAGGGCAACCGGCAATGACCCGTACTGCCCTCTACGCAGGCTCGTTCGATCCGGTCACGAACGGCCATCTCGACGTCGTCCGCCAAGCCTGCCGGCTGGTGGACCGCCTCGTGATTGCCATCGGCGTGCATCCCGGCAAGGCGCCGCTGTTCTCGGCCGACGAGCGGGCCGAGCTGCTGACCGAGACCTGCGGGCCTGTGGCCCAAGCCGAGGGGGCGGTGCTCGATGTCGTGACCTTCGACGACCTCGCCGTCTCGGCGGCGCGGCGATGCGGCGCCACGGTGTTCATCCGGGGCCTGCGCGACGGCACCGATCTCGATTACGAGATGCAGCTTGCCGGCATGAACGGCGCCATGGCGCCGGAGGTCCAGACCGTGTTCCTCCCGGCCTCGACCAGCGCGCGGCCGATCACCGCGACCCTGGTGCGGCAGATCGCGGGGATGGGGGGCGACGTGTCTCCCTTCGTCCCCGCCGCCGTCGCCGCGAGGCTCAAGGCGCGGTTCGCGCCGGCTCAATCCTGAACGACCTTGGATAAGGACCCGACAGCGCCATGAAACGCCGCACGCTCCTCGCGCTCGCCCTCTGCGCGGGCCTGTCCGCCCCGGCGATGGCCGCCGACGCCAACACCGTCTACCTCCAGACCAAGGATGGCCGCATCACCATCGAGCTGCGCCCCGACCTCGCGCCCAAGCACGTCAAGCAGATCAAGACCCTGGTGGCGCGCGGCTTCTACGACGGCCTGAAGTTCCACCGCGTGATCGACGGCTTCATGGCCCAGACCGGCGACCCGAAGGGCAACGGCACCGGCGGCTCGGACCTGCCCAACATCCCGGCCGAGTTCTCGAAGACCGCGCAGTTCAAGCGCGGCACCGTCGGGATGGCCCGCTCCGCGAGCCCGAACTCGGCCAACTCGCAGTTCTTCATCTGCCTCGGCGACGCGCCGTTCCTCAACGGCCAGTACACGGTCGTGGGCAACGTCATCGACGGGCTCGACGTCCTCGACAAGATCAAGAAGGCCTCGCCCGGCGCCCCCGGCGGCGCGGTGCAGGATCCCGACAAGATCGTGCGCATGACCCTGGCTGGGAAGGCTCAGTGAGGCGGGGCCTGCGGCCTCTGCTCCTCCTCGCCGCCCTCCTCGCCGGTGCGCCGGCGGGGGCGGGCGCTTTCTATGACGGGCCACTCGAACCCGGCTACGCCGACGAGCCGGCGGCGGGTATCCCCTAAGCCTGCCGCAGACTTTGCGGGCGACGGTGGCGGTACCGCTGAAGAATCCGCCGGCGGCGCCGGCCGACACGCTCGCGACACTCTACCCCGACCCTCGCCGCCTGCTGGCGCCTGCCACCGCTTGCGGCGGGCATCCGCGGACCCGATGTCGAGATCACCGCCCGCCTGTCCCTGCGGCGCAACGGCAGCCTGATCGGGCGGCCGCGGATCACCTACACGGCCGGGATCGTGGGTCGCGACCCGGCCGACCCTGGTGCGGGCGACCCTGGCGGCCCTCGACCGTTGCACCCCCCGCCCGCATCACCGCCGGGCTCGGCAAGGCCATCGCCGGCCGGCCGGTGGCCCTCCGCCTCGTTTACCGGCCGCCCGCCTGACCGGCGGCGCCCCGGTGTAAGATCACCCCAACCCCAACCGACGGAGACCCGACCATGGCCGACACCGAAACCATCGTCCTCGAGACCACCAAGGGCCGCGTCGTCATCGGCCTGCGCCCCGACCTCGCCCCGAACCACGTCGAGCGGATCAAGGCGCTGGCCGCACAGGGCTTCTACGACGGCGTCGTCTTCCACCGCGTCATCCCCGGCTTCATGGCGCAGGGCGGCGATCCCACCGGCACCGGCGAGGGCGGCTCGGAGATGCCGGACCTGAAGGCGGAATTCAACGCCGAGCCGCATGTGCGCGGCACCTGCTCGATGGCCCGCACGAACTTCCCACACTCGGCGAACTCGCAGTTCTTCATCTGCTTCGAGGACGCCCGCTTCCTCGACAAGCAGTACACCGTGTGGGGCAAGGTCGTGGAAGGCATGGACGTGGTCGACACGATCAACAAGGGCGAGCCGCCGCGCCAGCCGGACAAGATCGTGAAGGCCACCGTGGGCGCCGCGTAAGGCCCGGTATCGCCCTCTCCCCGGTTGCGGGGGGAGGGCCCCTCAGCGCCGCAGCCAAGCCTCCGCCCGAGCCCAATCCTCCGGCGTGTTGAGGTTCAGGAACGGATCGACCGGCTGCACCGGCCATTCCACCACCGCACTCCCGTGGCGGGCGATGAAGCCGCCGACCCGGCGCTCGCCGGACGCGAGCCACGCCCGCAGGTCGTCCCGCAGGGCGACGGGCCAGAGCGCCGCCGTGTAATGCTCCCGCCCCCCTGAGGCCGCCACCGCGATGGCGCCCGCACCGAGGGAGGCGGCGAGCCGCGCGACGAGATCCTCCGGCAGGAACGGGGCATCGCCCGGCACGCTCAGCACATGCGTCACGCCGGGCAGGGCCGCCCCGTGCTCCAGCCCCGCGAGGATGCCCGCCAGCGGCCCGAGCGAGCCCGGCAAGGGATCGGGCAGGATCGGGCCCTCGAACGCGGTTCGGAAACGGCTGGGATCGCCGTTGGCGCTGAGCGCCAGCCCGGCGGGGCATTGAGGGCGCAGCCCCGCCGCGATGCGCGCCAGGATGGGCTCGCCGCCGAGGGGCAGGAGGGTCTTGTCCCCCCCGCCCATCCTCCGCCCGAGGCCGCCCGCCAGGATCAGGCCGAGGATGTGTGGCGCCGCCGTCATGGCTGCCCTCACCGTCTTTGCGAGCGAAGCGAAGCAATCCAGGGCAGCGCCACGCTCCTTGAGGGCACGCTGCCCTGGATCACTTCGCTGCGCTCGTGATGACGGAGGGGATGCCTACCCGATCACGATCCGCGGCGCCGCCCGGCCCGCGGGCGCGCCCGACAGGTTCGCCCAGAGCGCCGCGGCGATCTCGCGATAGACCTTGGCCTGCGGCCCTTCCGGATCGGTGGCCACCACCGGGCGGCCGGCGTCGGAGGTCTCACGGATCGTCATGTTGAGCGGCACTTCGCCGAGATAGGGCACGCCGAGGCGCTGCGCCTCGTGGCGGGCGCCGCCATGGCCGAAGATGTGCGAGGCATGGCCACAATTCGGGCAGACGAAGGTCGCCATGTTCTCGACGATGCCGAGGATCGGCACCGCGACCTTCTTGAACATCGCCACGCCCCGCCGCGCGTCGATCAGCGCGAGATCCTGCGGCGTCGAGACGATCACCGCGCCCGACAGCGGCGTCGCCTGGGCCATGGTGAGCTGCGCGTCGCCCGTGCCGGGCGGCATGTCCACCACCATGACGTCGACGTCGCCCCAGGCCACCTCGCGCAGCATCTGGGTGATGGCCGACATGACCATCGGCCCGCGCCAGATCATCGCCGCCTCGGGCTCGATCAGGAAGCCGATCGACATGACCTTGAGGCCGTAGCCGACCATCGGCTCCATGGCCCGGTTCTCGACCACGTTGGGCTTGCCCGACAGGCCGAACAACTTCGGCACCGAGGGGCCGTAGATGTCGGCATCGAGCAGGCCGACCTTCAGCCCCTGCGCCTGGAGGGCGAGGGCGAGGTTGCAGGCGGTGGTGGACTTGCCGACGCCGCCCTTGCCGGAGGCCACCGCCACGATGTGGCGCACGCCCGGCAGTTTCGGCCCTTGCTGCGGCGGGGCGCCGGGCCGGGGCGGCGCGACGGGGGGAGGAGAAACAGGGCGCGGGGCGGCGCTGCTCTGGGCCGGATGGCTCGCGTCGCGCTCGGAGGTGAGGCTCGCGAACACGCCGGAGACGCCCGGCATCTGCAGGACGCGGCCCTCCGCCTGACGCCGCACCGGCTCGAACTTCTCGGCCTCGGAGGCGTCCACGAGGATCGAGAACATGACCCGGTTGGTCGGATCGACCACCACCTGGGACAGGCGGCCGGAGCCGGGCAGGGTGGTGCCGGCGGCATCGATCGTCACCGATTGCAGGGCGCGCAGCACGTCGTCGCGGGTGATGGCCAAGGTGGGGAACTCCCGAATTCGTTCCGTCTCCATCTATACGCGCGCGCCCGAAACACCACCCTCGCGCACGGCCTGAACCATCCGGAGCTTCGCCCGTTGTCGAGGCGAATCCGGGCCGGGCCGCCTCACGGCGGTCCGCCGAAGAGGCAGGAGTTGCGCTGTGCACCAGAACCACCGGAACCACGAGGGCGCCGAGAAGCTGTTCGCGCTGATCAAGGACGTGAAGGTCGCGATGATGACCACCGTCGATACCGACGGCACGCTGAACAGCCGCCCGATGTGGAACAACGACATCGACCAGAACGGCGACCTGTGGTTCTTCACCAAGCTCCACTCGCCGAAGACGGCCGAGATCAGCCGCGCCAACCAGGTGAACCTCGCCTATTCGGATCCGTCGAGCCAGAAACTACGTGTCGGTCGCCGGCAAGGCCGAGGTGATCCGCGATCAGGCGCTCATCGATGAGAAGTGGAATGCCAGCCTGAAGACGTGGTTTCCCAACGGCAAGGACGACCCCGAGGTCGCCCTGATCCGCGTCTGCCCCGAGAAGGGCGAGTACTGGGACAGCCCGAACGCGACGATGCTACACATCTACGGCACCGTGAAGGCCGCGCTCACCGGCGAGAGCCCGAAGACCGAGACCAAGAAGGTCGGGCTGTCGTAAGGTCCTTGACCCGATGACGTCGGGGCGGCGCGCCGGGCACGGCCGCCGCCCTCTTTCGTTTCCGCCCCCGTCTTTGCTTCGCTCGCGCTCGCAAAGACGGAGAGGGCTGAGGATAAGCGCCACGCCGTAGCCCCCCGGCCGGTTGACGCCATGCGGAAAACCGTGCGCCCTCCCTCTCCCCCAGCGCGACCCAAAGTCCCAAAGACATGCTCGATCTGGCGAAGCGGGTGTACGACCACAGCTTCCGCATCGATCCGATCGTGCGGTCGCTGCGGGATACGGATTTCTACAAGCTGCTGATGGCGCAGACGATCCTGCGCCGGCACCCGCAGGTGGAGACGACCTTCGGCATCGCCAAACCGCTCGGCGCGGGTGCGGATCGCGGAGGAGGTCGATGCCGGGCTGCTGCGAGAGCAGCTCGACCATGCCCGCTCTCTGCGCCTCTCGAAGGGGGAGGTGACGTGGCTGCGCGGGCAACGTCTTCCGGGGCCAGGGACGAATCCTGGGCCCCGAATTCGTGGCGTGGTTCGAGAACTTCCGCCTGCCGGATTACGAGCTCGCCACCCGCGACGGGCAATACGAACTGACCTTCCACGGCCCCTGGGTCGAGACCACGATGTGGGAGGTGCCGGCGCTCGCCATCCTCAATGAGTTGCGGGCGCGGGCGGTGCTGCGCGGCATGGGCAAGCTCGCCCTCCAGGTGCTCTACGCCCGCGCCAAGACGCGCCTGTGGGACAAGATCGAGCTGCTGCGGAGCCTGCCCGATCTCTCCATCGCGGATTTCGGCACCCGCCGGCGCCACAGCTTCCTCTGGCAGGATTGGTGCGTGCAGGCGATGGCCGAGGGCCTGGGCGAGCCGCGCTTCCTCGGCACCTCGAACTGCCTCATTGCCGCCAAGCGCGAGGTGGAGCCGGTGGGCACCAACGCCCACGAATTGCCCATGGTCTACGCGGCGCTCGCCCCCGACGACGCCGCGCTGGCGGCGGCACCCTACGCCGTCCTCTCCGACTGGCAGGAGGATTACGGCGGCAACCTCCGGGTCGTCCTGCCCGACACCTACGGCACGACGGGGTTCCTGGCGAAGGCCCCCGACTGGGTCAGCGACTGGACCGGGATCCGCATCGATTCCAAGGACCCGATCGAGGGCGGCGAGGAGGTGGTCCGCTTCTGGCAGGAGCACGGGCGCGACCCGCGCGACAAGCTTGCGATCTTCTCCGATGGGCTGGACATCGCCGAGATCGAGCGCATCCACGCGCGGTTCCACGGGCGGATGCGCATCGGCTACGGCTGGGGCACGCTGCTCACCAACGACTTCCGCGGCCTGATCCCGGACGGGCGGCTCGATCCGATCTCGGTGGTCTGCAAGGTGATGGACGCGGACGGCCACCCCACCGTGAAGCTCTCCGACAATCCCACCAAGGCGCAGGGGCCGGCCGAGGAGGTCGCCCGCTACAGACGCGTGTTCGGCGTGGGCGAGCAGGAGGCGCTTCCGGTGGTGGTGTAAGGACGTCCTCAAACCCGCGCCGTCGCGGCCAGCGCAGCGAAGCGATGACGGAGGAGTGTCGGCGCGAGGCGTTCTCACGGCCGTCCTGCGCGATATACTGTCCACCACGACGGGTCCGAGACGGCCCGCGCGGGAGGACCCCATGACCATGAACCGCCGCTCGCTCCTGGGCGCCGCCGGCCTCGCGCTCGGCACGCCGGCCCTAACCGCGGCGCAAGCCGCTGAAACGCCCGCCCCTGCGGTGAAGGCTCCGCCGCCCCCGCCCGTCACCAAGATCCTCGCCGAATTCATCCGCGCCTCGTCTTACGACAGCCTGCCGGACCCCGTCCGCCGCGAGGGCGTGCGCACCTTCCTGAACTGGGTCGGCGTGGCGATCGGCGGCTCTCCACCACGAGACCGTGGACATCGCCGTCTCGGCGCTCCAGCCCTTCTCCGGGCCGCCGCAGGCCAGCCTGTTCGGCCGTACCGAGCGGTTCGACATCATGAACGCCGCCTTCCTCAACGGCGTGTCGAGCCACATCTTCGACTTCGACGACACCCACCTGAAGACGATCATCCATCCGGCCGGTCCGGTCGCCTCGGCGATCCTGGCCTATGCCGGGATGAAGCCGGTCTCCGGCAAGGACTTCCTCGACGCCCTGGTGGTGGGGATCGAGACCGAGTGCCGGATCGGCAATGCGGTCTATCCGAACCACTACGATGCCGGCTGGCACATCACCGGAACCTGCGGGCCGTTCGGCGCCGCCGCCGCCGCATCGAAGCTGATGGGGCTGAGCGAGGAGCAGACGATCTATGCGCTCGGCCTCGCCGCCTCGCAGCCGGTCGGCCTGCGCGAGTCGTTCGGCTCGATGAACAAGAGCTTCAACCCGGGCCGTGCGGCCGCCAACGGCCTCTTCGCCGCGATCCTGGCGGCGAAGGGCTTCACCTCGTCGGAGGGGATGATCGAGGTCCGCCGGGGCTGGGCGCAGACCATCTCGACCAAGCAGGACTGGTCGCAGATCACCGACGGGCTCGGCTCCCGCTACGAGATCGCGCTGAACACCTACAAGCCCTTTGCCTGCGGCATCGTCATGCATCCGGCGATCGATGCCGCGATCCAGATCCGCGACGAGGATCATGTGAAGCCGGAGGACATCAGGTCGGTGGACCTCAAGGTCCACCCGCTGGTGCTCGAACTCACGGGCAAGCCCGCCCCGAAGACCGGGCTCGAGGGCAAGTTCAGCATCTACCACGCGGCGGCGGTGGCCTTCGTGGAGGGAGCGGGCGGCGAGAAGCAGTTCAGCGACCGGGCGGTGAACGACCCCCGGGTCGTGGCGCTGCGCCAGAGGGTCAATCCGGTCGTCACTCCCGGCGTCGACCCGGCACAGGTGGACATGACGGTGACGCTGAACGACGGACGCACCCTCCACCGGCACATCGACCACGCCATCGGCAGCGTCGAGAAGCCGATGACGGACGCGCAGCTCGATGCGAAGTTCAAGGACCTCGCCGACGGCGTCCTGCCGGCCGCGCAGGCGCAGCGGGTGCTGGCGCTCTGCCGCTCGCTCCCCGATCTCGCGAATGCGGCGGATGTCGCCAGGGCGGGGGTGCAGGGGGCGTAAGGCCTTCGCCGTCATTGCGGCGGGACGGGATCGAATTCTCCTCCAGGCCCGTTCCCCGTCCGTGACAGGCTGCGGCCGAGGTTGGCGCCTCACGCCGTGTCGCGGAGGGGTTTTGGACGGGCATGGTCAGGCGGAGCACACCGGGGTTCCCGGCACAGGAAGGCCCTCGATCACCCCCCGGCCGACCCGCGTCGCCGCCGCCGAAACGCCCCGGGCCGCGCTTGCATCGCCGCTCCTGGTCGGTGCGATCCTCGTGGCCGGGCTGTATTTCGGCCGCGAGATCTTCATCCCGATCGCCATCGCGCTTTTGCTGTCCTTCGTCCTCGGGCCGCTGGTGAATTACCTGCGCCGCTGGCGCCTGCCGCGCCTCGTCGCCGTCGGACTTACGGTGCTCCTGACCCTCGGCATCGTTGGGGCGCTCGCCACCCTGATCGGCATCCAGGCGGCGGACCTGATGAACGATGTGCCGCGCTACCGCGCCACGATCGAGCACAAGCTCGACAGCCTGCGCGAGAGTCCCGTCGGCCGGGTCACCGACTACGTCGCCCATATCGGCCGCGTCATCCACGGCGCCGGCAACGGGGGCGGGGAGGGGCAGAAGGAGCACGAGGCCGCGGCCAAGCCCGCGCCGCCGCTTGCGAAGGTGGAAGCGAAAGGCCAAGCCCGAGACCAAGCCCGACGGGTCGCCGGACGAGCGCAAGCCCATGCTGGTCGAGATGGCGCCGAGCCCGCCGAGCCCGATGGAAACGGCGAGCACGCTGCTCTCGCCGGTGATCCAGCCGCTGACCACCGCCGGCATCGTCTTCATCGTGCTGCTCTTCGTCCTGATGCAGCGCGAGGATCTGCGCGACCGGCTGATCCGGCTGTTCGGCTCGGGCGACCTGCACCGGACGACGGTGGCGATGGACGATGCGGCGCGCCGCCTGTCCCGCTACTTCGTGGCGCAGGTCGCCCTCAACACCGCCTTCGGCGTGGTGATCGGCATCGGTCTCTATCTGATCGGCGTGCCGAATCCGGTCCTGTGCGGGATCGTCTCGGCGCTGATGCGCTTCGTGCCCTATCTCGGTGCCTTCCTCTCGGCCCTGCTGCCGATGCTGCTGGCCGCCGCGATCGAGCCCGGCTGGAACATGACCATCGCCACCGCGATCCTGTTCCTCGTCCTCGAACCCCTGACGGGGCAGGTGATCGAGCCGCTGGTCTACGGGCATTCGACGGGTCTCTCGCCCATCGCCGTGCTGGTCTCGGCCCTGTTCTGGACCTGGCTGTGGGGACCCGTCGGGCTGCTGCTCTCGACGCCGCTGACCGCCTGCCTCGTCGTGCTCGGGCGCCACGCCGAGCATCTCGAATTCCTCGACGTGCTGTTCGGCGACAGGCCCGCGCTGACACCCGTGCAGAACTTCTACCAGCGCATCCTCGCGGGCGATTCCGAGGAGGTGCTGGGCCATGCCGAGCTGATCCTGCAGCAGTGCTCCCTGTCCTCGTACTATGAGGACGTGGTCCTGAAGGCCCTCGAACTCGCCGCCCGCGACGCGGAACGGGGCGTCCTCACCCCGACCCAGAAGAGCGCGATCCGCGGGACGCTCGCCGAGTTGATCGACGACCTCGCCGACCGGGGCGACGGGCTGACGGCGGACAAGGCCTCCGGGGCGGCCGGCGACACGGGCGTCGGCCAAGAGGGAGCCACCCGCGACGACGGCCTGCGAGGGCGAGGGGGCGTGCAGCCCTTGCCCGTCGTGCCCGCGCCATCCTCCCTGCCCGAGCCCTGGACGCGGGACGGGGCCGTGATCTGCGTCTCGGGACGCGGCTTCCTGGATGCCGCCGCCGCCGCGATCCTGGCGCAGATCCTGGCCAAGCGCGGCCTCGGCACGCGGGTCGTTCCCTTCGCGGACACCGCCTCCAGCCGCCTCGCCCGGTTCGAGCCGGGGGAGGCGCGGCTCACCTGCGTCGTCTCCATCGCCCATGGCGGCGAACCCGAGCACCTGAACCGCCTGATCACCCGCCTGCGCCAGCACCGGCCGCAGGTCCGATCCTGGCGGGCCTGTGGCTGATGGACGAGCGCCGCCCGAGCCTCATCCTGAACGCCGACCTGCGGGCCGATTCCCTGCGCGAGGCCGTGGAAACGGTCCTCGACCGGGCCACCCGGCCTCCCGAGCCCGCGCCGACGCCGCAGGACGGGCCGGCGCCCGTCCTCGCCTCGCCCGTCCTCTCCGCCGCCGTCAGGCAGGATGCGTGAGGAGGACGCCGTTCGGAACAAGGCCCGTCGCGGCGATCGCGCGGCAGGGGACTTGACGCGGCGCCCGCCGGATTGCCTTCGTCTCACCGCCGGCTCGGGCCGGGCGGAGGGATGTGCCATGAGCGTCGTCGAACTCGGCCGGTTCATGGACGACCTCGCGGAAGGCTCGGGCAAGGCGATCATGCCGTTCTTCCGGGCGCAGTTCGCCCTGGAGGACAAGGCGCGCGGCGGCGCGCCGTTCGATCCCGTCACCGAGGCCGACCGCGCCGCGGAGGTCGTGCTCCGGGCGATGATCGCCCAGACCTTCCCGAGCCACGGCATCCTCGGCGAGGAATTCGG
Organism: Melastoma dodecandrum; assembly: GCA_029817715.1. Lineage (NCBI taxonomy): Eukaryota > Viridiplantae > Streptophyta > Magnoliopsida > Myrtales > Melastomataceae > Melastoma > Melastoma dodecandrum. The sequence continues at coordinate 106,140 of JARUPY010000457.1, forward strand.
CACCGAGCGCGGCGATGCGGAGTTCGTGTGGGTGCTCGATCCGATCGATGGCACCCGCGCCTTCATCGCCGGCCTGCCAACCTGGGGTACCCTCATCGGCCTCACCCGCCACGGCGTGCCGGTGCGCGGGCTGATGCACCAGCCCTATCTCGGCGAGGTCTTCACCGGCGACGGCCACACCGCCCGCCTGCGCGGCCCCCGCGGGCGAGCGCACCCTGCGCACCCGCCGCTGCGGGGATCTCTCCCAGGCCCTCCTCGCCACCACGGACCCGCGCCTGTTCGCGGACGGCGAGGAGGCGGAGCGCCTCCGAGCCGTCGAGGCCCGGGTGCGCCTCTCCCGCTACGGGGCCGACTGCTACGCCTATTGCATGCTCGCCGCCGGCCAGATCGACCTCGTGATCGAGGCCGGGCTGAAGCCCTACGACATCTGCGCCCTGATCCCGATCGTCGAGGGGGCGGGGGGCAAGGTCACGACCTGGGACGGCGGATCCGCCGCCGGAGGAGGGCGGATCATCGCGGCGGGAGATCCGAGGCTGCACGAGGCGGCGCTGCGTTTATTGAATCCGTGAGGGATGCCACGCCCTCCTATCCCCCTGTGCGGCGCCCGTTGCGGAACGTGCTCATCGCGTCTCATCCAGGCCTCCCCCTCATCCTGAGGGTGGAAGAGAGGGTGCGGCGCTTTCACGCGCTCGGGGGCGGTGGGCCAGACCGCCCGCCGGGGCATCCGCCGATGCTGCTGAGCGCCCTCGCCCTGGTCGCGACCCTGACCACGGCGGCCGAGCACCGGGCCGTGGCCCTCCTGCACGCCCTCCCTCCGCTTCCGGCAGTGGCAGAGCCCGCCGAACCGCCGCGCTACGATGCCCCAAGCCGGGCGGGTGTCGAACTGGCATGAGGAGACCGCCGCCGGGCTACGGCCGCAGGCGCTCGCCCTCACCGCGAGCCTCGCGAAGGACCCGCCCTACGTCGCCCGCTGCGTGCGGCTCAACAACGGCTGGTGCATCATGTCGGCCAAGTGGCCGGGGGAGATCGGCGCGGACGGAGAGGGGCACACCGCCTTCGCGACGCTCGGCGGACGGGGCGGATGCCGCCGCCCACCTCCTGCGCCGCTATTACCGCGACTACGAGCGCCGCAGTGCGATCGCCATCGTGCGCCGCTGGGCGCCCTCTGAATGCCGTATGGCGTCCTCGGGGGGAGGAACGGCCGCGGCCGCCGTCGCGACGGGGCTCGCCCCGAAGGGGATCGGGCGGACCCTGCGCGCCCGCTTCCTCGCGCGGCACCGGCCCGGCGGTGCCCCCCGTGTCCGCAGCCCGGAGCGGCCGGGCCGGCGCCCTGCGGGTTCAACCTTGGTCGCCGCTGGCCCGACTCGCCGGCCGGCCGGGCGCGCGCGCCGGCGCCCGGCCCATCCCACCCGTGAGCGCCCCGCGACCGGTCGGCGACATCGCGGCGGGCGTCACCCCGGCCGCCGTCAAGCCCTCGGCCAAACCCCTCCGGGGCGCCGCCAACCCGGCCGCCCTGCTCGACGGACGGCGGGTCCCGAGCCCGGAGCGGATGGTCGCCGAGTCGGCCCTGCTGTCGGCCATCTCGGCGGGGCTGCCGGTCCTCGACCTGCGCCTGCCCGCCCCGCTGTGCTCCGGCGACGAGACCCGCATCCGCGCCTATGCCGGGCGAATCGCCGCCAGCGTCGGGGTGAAACCCGACGACGATCTCCACCTGTTCGGCCCGGATGGCGCGCCGCTGCCGAACCTCGCCGCCGTGATGCTCGTCATGTCGGCGGTGGAACTCGGGACGCTCCGGGCCTCCCCGGACCTCGTGGCCGGGGCGATCGGTCGGCTGGCCGAGGAGGGGATGGGGCCGAAGGCGGAGCAGTAGGGCGCGTTTCTCACCTCCTCCGTCGGAAGCGTTGCAGGCTTTGTCCCACCCGCTTTCCTCATCCTGAGGGGGCAGGGGGCCATGCCCGTTGAGCGGGAGCCCCTTGCGCCCACGCCTTCCCCGCGCCACCTCACGCCCGCCCCTTCCCTCCGGACAATCCCGGCCCGTGTCCCCTCCCTTGACCGACTTCACCTCCCGCGCCGGCTCGGCCCTGCGTGCCTTCGCCGAGGCGTCCCAGGACCTCCTCGTCCAGCCGACGCTCCGCCTCGGGGTGACGGGCCTCGCCCGCTCGGGCAAGACGGTGTTCACCACGGCGCTGATCCACCACCTCGTGGAGACCCACGCCCTGCCGGCCTTCGCCGTGGCGCAGGAGGGGCGCCTGCGCCGGGCCCGGCTGGTGCCGCAGCCCGACGACGACGTGCCCCGCTTTCCCTTCGAGGAGCACTTCGCGACCCTCACCGAGGCCCGCGCCTGGCCGCGCTCCACCGACCGGATCAGCCAGTTCCGCCTGGAAATCGCCTACGAGCGCGCCGCCGGCTGGCGCTCCGGCCCGGCGACGCTGATGCTCGACGTCGTGGACTATCCGGGCGAATGGCTCCTCGACCTGCCGCTCCTCGAGACCGACTACGTCGCGTGGTCGCGCACGACCATCGCGGGCACGCGGCGGCCGGGCCGGGCCGCCCTCGCCGCGCCCTGGCTCGCCGCGCTCGAAGGCTTCGACCCCGCCGGCCCCCTCGACGAGGTGGCGGCCGAGCGGGCGAGCGACGCGTTCAAAGCCTATCTCGCGGCCCTGCGCGCCGGGCCGGAATCTGTGGCAACGACGCCGCCGGGGCGGTTCCTGATGCCCGGAGACCTCGCGGGCTCACCGGCGCTGACCTTCGCGCCCCTCGACCGTCTGCCCGAGAGCATCGCCCCCGACAGCCTCGCCGGGCTGATGGAGCGGCGCTTCGAGGCCTACAAGGCGAAGGTCGTCACCCCCTTCTTCCGCGACCATTTCCAGCGGGTCGACCGGCAGATCGTGCTGGTGGACGTGCTCTCGGCGGTCGATGCCGGGCCCACGGCGCTCGCCGAGCTGGAGGAGGCACTCGACGCCGTGCTGCTCAGCCTCAACATCGGCCGCAACTCCCTGCTGTCGCGGTTCTTCGCCCCCCGCGCCTACCGCGTGCTGTTCGCGGCCACCAAGGCCGACCACCTCCACCAGACCAGCCACGACCGGCTCGACGCGCTGCTGCGCCTCCTCGTCTCCCGCGCCATGCGCCGCACGGAAGCGGCGGGCGCGCGGGTCGGCACGGTGGCGCTGGCCTCCGTGGCGCGCGACCCGCGAGACCACCGTCCACGACGGCGGCGAGACGTTGCGCGCGGTCGCCGGAACCCCGTGAGGCCGGCGAGGTCGTCGGCGACGAGACCTTCGACGGATCGACCGAGGCGGCGGTCTTTCCCGGCGAGCTTCCGGCCCGGCCGGAGGCGGTGCTGGAGGGGGCCGTCGCGCCCGGCTCCCTGCGCTTCCCGCGCTTCCGCCCGCCGCTCATCCGCCCCGACCACCTCGGCCGGCCCGGCCACCTGCCGCAGATCCGGCTGGACCGGGCGATGCAGTTCCTGATCGGGGACCGGCTGTGAGCGCCACTTCCCGCGCGTCTTCGCGAGCGCAGCGAAGCCATCCAGGGATACGCCACGTTCCGAGACGTCCCGCTGCCCTGGATGGCTTCACTGCGCTCGCAATGACGGATGGCGTTTGTATGGACTCCCAGCCATGACCTCAGGCCAGAAGCCCCGCGCCTTCCGCCTCTCCCCCGAGCCACCGCCTGTGCCCGGCGTGGTGCCCCCACCGGAGCGGGCCACGTCCGCCCCGGTGATCGTGGAGGAGCC